>CM018681.1:7268041-7868041 GCA_009363875.1 Mikania micrantha | reverse complement strand
ACAGATTCTATCTAATACCCTCATTTTCTAAGTCTTTTCTAGCAATGAGTGTGTCTTTTGATCTTTCATTCATTAGTAAAGTATCCAATAAGTTGTCACATACATTTTTCTCCGCGTGCATGACATCAAGTTTGTGTTTTAACTCGAGAGAAGACCAATAATCCAACTCAAAGAAGATACTCTTTTTGTTCCAATTGAACTCTGGTGCATCACGTTTTCTTTTAACACCTCCATGGCTAGGATGTTTTCCCGAAACATAATTGGGTAGACTATTGAGTTGTTCTAATATTTGTTTATTATTCAATCGTTTAGGTGTACATGTTGTCTCCTTTTTTCCATTAAACAACAAATTTTCCCTCCATTTATGCTTGCGGTCTAAGAATCTTCTTTGACAACATAGCATTAAACTAGGATTACAAAGTTAAATTACAACTGTCAATGTTTGATAATTTAACTAAGTAAACCTATCAAAAGAATCGAATGTTTACTATCTTGTATTTGTACAAGATATCAAAAGTGATTCACAACAATCAACAAAACATGTGCTTTCCAAAGTCTACTAGGTCCTCTAACTAGGCATCCTAGCATGCATTCCTTAGCCTTAGCTTATTCCTGTACATCACCTGAGTAAGCATGTAAGAAAACAAAGTCAACACAATGGTTGGTGAGTTCATATAGTTTAGTAGTTGAAAAATAGCTTTAGCAAACCTTTTCGGTACAACCTTAATCTCATTAAGATCACTTGTAATATCCAATTCAATATGCTTATATATAGGGCATATGTAGGGTCGAACTTAACGCCCGCCCAGCCACCGTCCCACCACATACCAAATCACATATGACATTTACGAACCATCCATTTCCATTCCTATCATAGCTTTAGCATTCTGTTTATAAGTTTTCAACATGCACACAATAGCATCTGCAAGTCTAGCTTTGAGAGTTATCTTTATGGACAACTGAACACCCTAAGGAATCCAGTATCAATCCATATCGGAACTAAATGTGATTAGCAACATCGGTGTTTTGATAAAGGATTTCTAAGATGACACAAAGTCAACTAAATAAAACCAGAATCATCCTAGTCACATCACAATCATGGGTGGACAATGAGGAATCACTGTATGGAAAGCACTGAGAGGCCAACAGTCTGTTCCTCCAAGTCCTGACTATGATGGACACCTATGGCAGGCACTGAGAGGCCGACGGTCTATTCCTTCAAGTCTCGACTATGAAGAACACCCAATGGGAAGCACTGAGAGGCCAAATCAGTATGTTCTACCATATCCAATAGCTTTAGCATACAAGTTTATAGCATTCATAAAGCATAGCATTTACGTATCCTGTGCACAAGTACTAGCTTCACAACAGGGATATCAAGCACTGAGAGGCCAAACCATTTATCTTAGCATTTCAAGCATATTAAGCATACAAGAGTCTAAAGCATTCTGAGCATTTCAAGCATTTCGAGCATTCGAGCGTAGCAAGCATATCTAGCAAGTCTTTTAGTGTTTGAGCATTCAAGCTTTCAAAGTTAGTTTATAAAAGCATTTCAACCTGTTAGTCTTTGCATTCTTTGCATATGAAAAGCATCCAGTGTTTTAAGCAAACTAGGATAAAAGTATGTAGCCTTAGCATGTAGTCTTAACATGTAGCATTAGCATTTAGTATTAGCATGTAGCATTAGCATGTAGATTAAAGCCTTAGCTTTTAGCTTTTAGCTTTTAGAATAAGTGTAATAAGCATAAGCATCAGTATTAGCATTACGAATAAGTATAAAAGCATTTATGCAACCTGTAAACATTTGTTTAAAAGGTATAACATGCTTCTCAGTCCCGAAGTAAAATTTCAAAATAGTTTGAAAAGGGACGATGAACTCACCTGTGTTGCTAAGTATGAATTACCACAGAAAATGCGCACTCGATAGTTGTAGCTTAAGTATCTTCAACACCTGAGTTGTTTTAAGAGATTCGGATATTATAAGTCTTTGTAATAGACGCAAACTAGGGTTTTGGTCTCGGCGTGCAACTAAGTGTCCTATGTTACTAAAGAGTTTCCATAATTATTTCTAACTAATCTAAATACATTACCCGTTTATAACCCTTGTCCCATAGGTAGTGGCTAGTAAACCTTAGCTATGTAAGGTTTATGTTTAGCACATTCAAAGTCTTTAATTTAAACATTTTAATTTCTTAAATTCAGGTTAAGCATTTAGTTAGAAATCATTTGATTTAATTTAAGAAATTTTATCATAACTTTTTATTTATTAAAGCCACAATTTATTTTAAGAAAATCATAAATTAGCTTGTTAGGCTTAAGTTAATCCAATTTGATTAACTCTAAGCCTAAGATTAAGTCTTAGCTTCCTTTGCTCCTTGGATCGTTTGTGCATGCAACTTAGATTAGAAGGTTCAATGGAACCATCTAACTTGGTTGTATATAGTATGGCATTCACCGTGTTAATAACTAACACTAACACTTAGGTCAATCTTTTGACTCCTTGTAGTTCTTGCTTTATGTTAAAATGTTCAAAACCCTTGATGTTGTTGCCTTAATCGTTGTTTACCCTCAATCCTCTGTGATAGAAAAGATGTAGGTTTAGCATTTTTTTAACAAAATGTTGATCTCTTAATCCTTAACATGAGATGATTACAAGCTTATTTGTTTTAAGAAAACTAGGGTGGCTTCTTGTTAGTGAAACCCTACTAATTTCCCATGCACACACACACTTATCCCATGCAATGTGTATGTCGATGTTTATACCTCCCATATGATCCTTATAGTTCTTGTCATCTCCGTTGTTTAAGCCTCATGCACTAGTTCGGTTAACCCCTAACCTAAGGGCCTCGGACCGAATAGGTTTGGCCGCATAGGGCTATGGCCGAAAGAGATGTAGCCGAAGGTCTTTGGCCGAATAAGACCTGGCCAATTGGAGGCTGTGGTCCAATCGAATGGCAAGTAGCCGATCTAATAGCAGGTGTTAGGCCGAGCGAATGAGGATTCTTTCGGTGATTAGCGAGTCGGCGAATAGATGCTCATGCGCCCGATATGGTCATTCGGCCCTACTGACTTGGGCCATTCGATCATTCGAGTAGCAGCCCAAACAAATCTTGGGGTTCAATCTAAACAGCTAGGATTTGATCAACACATGTTCCTAACACATTCTAGGGAGTTTTTGTTGCGATTATAGGGTTTTCAAACCCTATACCCGAACCCACCATTGTAGTCGGTTTTAAGCTATAAAACCTTAGGGAAATCATTTGATTGTTAGACCCATTGTCATATGTGATAGTAGTTTATAGAACTTTAAGATTGAAAACATTAGTATAGATAGGGAGCAAAACCAGTTAACAACCTTGAAAACCCTAATGGCTTCTCTTTCGTCCTAACTAGCCAAACATAGGTGCGTAGGACATGGTCGAGGCTACTATGCGAATGCAGCCCCATTCGTTCACGTTGTTCGTGCGAATGGATCTCCGAACTAATTTAGGGTCCGAATGAGGTGTATGCGAATGTATTTCACTCGGACATATGGGTCTTTACAGCTCAACCGAATGAAGGAGGATCATGCGAAGGAACTCACCCGAAGGTGGCTGTCACACAAATGGTGATATCATGCGAATGATAAGGACCCTGCGAATAAACATAGCCAGCCGAATAAGGTGATCTTGCGAATGTGACTTCACAACTGAAGAGCTACCCGAATGAGTCTCCACTAATGGGACATTCGCAGGTTAGAACATTCGGTTTCCCAACCCATGCTAATGGGTATGTTCATTTGGCAGAGGGTTCATTCGGTTACCCCTATCACTCTGCCAGAGAGTTCATTCGACCATAAAGCCTATTCGGATGAAGGCATTCGTCCCATCTGTGTGTGCTGGTGCTCATTCGCCTGATCGAGACCGAATATGTGCAGAACTCCATCATCGAGTTTACAGCTAACGTCTTGGTGTCCCATTGGTTCCTAAATCATCCTAGACCATTAACGTGCAACTCCTAAGGTTTTGATGTTCAAGGGTCGGCTGAAACGGCTGAGAGTTCGAACTAGGGGTAAAACCCTAAAACCGAAACTTTTGAGGTGATTTTACCTCATATATGATGATCTTGAGCTCGATCTCTTCGTTTCTTCGTGATCTACTCGTTTCCATGGTCGTTTTGACATCAAAAACGTCCAATTTGGTGAAGGATTGAGGTTTCTACGGTTTTGAATCTTAGAGAGAGAGTTTAGAGAGAGTGAGACGGGAACTAGAGAGAGAGAGTGGCAGGTGAGTGGTAGGAATGGGCATTTAATGCCATTCAATGTTTTAAATCTTTTGGGTGCGTTCGGGTTCGTTCGGTCTCACTCGGTTTCGCGTAAAAAGGTCGGTTTTCGGTCGTCTTCGTAACGAAACGTCATAATTTTTAAATAGTTTGTTAATTTAATTTAGGTGGTAATTCTTAGTAAATTAACTAGATATCTGTTGTTTATTTTTAAATTTATGAAAACGTTAAATTTAACTATTTAATCGAATCGTACAGTTGTCGAGGGTATTCGTTCGGATCGTCACCCGTACAAACACAAAGATAACTACACTTCTCGATGTGATTTTCTAATTATTGTACATCATTTAAAACGTTAAATTTTCAGATATATTCGTACAGATCGTCACATGTACGAATAATCCATCGATTTAGCATTCGCGTAACGACATCCGTTATGGTTTTGTTCTATACAACCTCACATATGACTATACATTAAAATGTCCTAACTAACATTCACGTAATGGTTATGTGTTGTCAGATATGTTTCTGACTGTTAAACCATGGATTGAAACATGTTTATGAAATAAATGTGTAATAATTTTGTGTCAAGCATCAAATGATAATAGTATACATGTAATACCCATAGTTCGTACTTGAGTTACTGTACAAGTTACTGTTCCGGTTACGTTTCCTGTACTGATGTTACAACAGGCCAAGTCATATTAGTTACAGTTAATCATAAGACTCCTTTGACTTTTACAATAAATGCCTATACTACAAAAGGCATTAAATTCTTGTTATCTTTGTAGTTCTTACAAACCTTCTGTGCTGCTGACAATCATAAGAATGTCTTCTTTGTTGGTCTTCAAGAAATAAAGCAGATATGATTATTTTTTTAAGTATATGGAATTTTTTCTCAGAACAATGTCTTTAGAAGTCTGTGTATTTGGAAGCTTTTGTCTTCGGAAGTTTGTATCATCTTTGGTTTTCCTTGGGAGATCTTAAAGAACAAGGCTACCTTCCAAAGGTACTTGGTCTTCTGAGGAACTTAGGTTCCTTCCAAAGACCATTTACTTCGTGAAGATAGCATCGTTCTTTCGGGACCTTTATTGGACTTATGGGAATTTGGACAAGGACTTAGATAGTTTTTTAGAGCACCAACCTTTATGATTTTACAGTCTCCCCCTAGGCTGATGCTTCCAAAACTTCTAATCTTTCTCCCTTTAAGACATGTGCCCTTGCCTTAGCCCACTTAATATCTATTCTTCCATCATATCCATTACCTGGATTGCTAAGAGGGAACATCTCAAGGTCAAATACGAATGGGTTAGCAATGATCATCAACCAGAGAAGATCTAGCACCATTATTCCTCCATTGGATTTAGTGATGGTGAACATTTTTGTTGTGCATTGAAGCTCCACCCTACTATTGGAATGTATGATCTAATAGCCTCTAGATCTCTTTTGGGCTCTGAATCAGACTCAGAGTCAGAGGAGCTTGCAGTCCTCTTTCTTCTTCAAGCCATGATCTTCCTTCTCTTTTTCTTGGATTGGACTGTGACCAAAGCTAGATCCCTCTGATATATGGTCTCATGAGCTTCCTCAGCTTCTTCAGTAGCTGATGTTACCTCAGCTTTGGCTGATGTGGCCTCTTCAGCCTCTTCTGCTGCTGCATCCTTAGCAGCAACTATTCCTTCAGATTTCCTCTCCTCTTCCCTTGTTGATATCTTAGGATCAGGAGTTGTGGTTGTTTTCTTTGTATATCCTCTTTTTATCTTGATCACTGAAGATATAGGCATGTTATCATAAGAGGGACTGGATGGAGGGAGAGAGGCTTTGGCTTTGGGAAGAGTGCTTCCTTTGAGGCACCATACATCACCTCATCTCCTTCTCTGATTGCAGAACCAGAGAGGGGTGTGTCAAAGATAATTCTTCCCCCAAAGCCTAAATTTAAACTTTTCCTCTGAGCCTGGATCTGCTCCATTGAAGAAAACTCTCCTTTGGCTATCTTCTTTTTAATTTCTCTTAAGTGCATGTCCATGGTAGAGTTCTTAATTGGGCCAAGCTGTTGCCGAGAGAATCCGTAGTTGACTAGGATCTTCTTCATCTTCTCTCGATAGGCAGTCTCCTTTTGTTTCTTTGTGAGAACTGCCGCAGCTTTGGATGCAGTAGCAGCCTGTTCTAGCTGCTGCACCCTGTCTAGCTTAGAGAGCATTCGAGGTACCGACCAGTCCAGTATCTCATCCACATCAAATAACTTCTCTTGGAGGATACCGGAAAGTCTGAGAATTTCTCCATCCAAGAAAGTATCTGGTCAGCCCTTCTTCTTTGGTACCATCCTCTCCTCTTGTTCAGCTTCCTCCTCTGGGGTTAACTTCCTTTTGCCTATGTCCATTTTGTTTAACCCAGAGGAGATGGATACTGTTCCCTCAACAGTTGGTTCATCGGCTAATTGTTCTTCTGAAGAAGTAACCTCAAGTATGACTGGGCCTTCAAAAGCAGCTGCAGCTTCGGAGTTAACCTTAGCATTCACTACCTCCTCCAGTTGACCAACCACCTTGGAAGGCTCCTTTGTAGTGTCCTCATAGAACTCAGTAATGGAGGAAAGGGTTTCTTCTGCTGATGTCCCAAAAGGGGACATAGGTTCCATGGAGATAGAGGTTACAGCTTGAGTGGAATCCTCCGTGGTAACCTTAGCTGAAGTCCCGGAAGGGGACTGTACGATCCTGGGCTCCATGGAGATGTTGGATGTGAGCTCTTGTTGTGTCTCTATGGATGCCCCTGCTTCTTCGGAAGAAAAGGAGGAAGTGCTGGAATAATGAAAGTGTTTGCTTAAAAACTCATCCCAGTCATTGTTGAAACTAACAAGGACTGGAGTGGGTTCTGGAGCAGCTTCCCCCTCTCCTGTGACTGGAGATTCTGATCCCATAGGTGGTACCTTCTCCCCCTTTTTGGAAGCATCAAGGGAAAGAAAGGACACCTGGCTGGGATCAGGGTATAATGGTTGAAGAATAACATGGGGGCGGCGCTGGAGGTCCAAGATGGTAGCATCTTTGTCTAGGAGCTGCAGCCTCAGGGTAGCTACTTCAGCATCTAGTTGGGTTACCCTGGCTTGTAGGGAAAAGATGGTGGCCGTCAATTCCTGTATGGTGATGCCTTCATCCACCAGAGTGGAATCATGGGACGATGGAGTCCTGAGCCTAGCTCCTGCACCTCCATCACCAGATGTGGTTTCTTGGCTCCCTTGATTCCTCTCATTGAGGATGACCTCAAAGAAGTCATCACAGGGGAGGTCCTATTTCTTGTACCACTGTCCTGAAGAACTTAAGAAGGTTCAGCAGTAGTGGTAGCCTCCACTGTATTGACCCATTAAGAACCTCTGGGGTCAACCTCGGTATTGGAAGGCTCTTGGTCAAGAAACCTTGCATGTAGTTTTGTCACCACTCTCATTAAAGTTTCGGTAGTGGGAGAGAGAGGGTCATCTAGAGCTACTGCCGAGAGTCCTTGAGCCGGGGTAAAAGTATGGGTGGGGGGCATTGATGGGTTATACTCTCCTGGGGACGTGGGAGACAGCCCCTGACCTAATGGAGTTGCTTCAGCAGAAGCACACTCATTAATGGGAGTATCCCTTTGGATATTCTCAGGTATGTATGGTGACATACTCTGAGGGCTTTTAGGCTGGAGAGGGGCAGCCACTCGTTCCAAAGGAAGAATCATTGGTGAAGCAATAGGTGTGGTTTTCACCTTGGGCAGAACTGTGCCCCTGCCAGTTCTTTTTGCCCTTTTATTACTGGTTCAGAGGAAGGTTCCTGAACAGCTGTAGAGAGCTGTTCAGGGGTTCGTTTGTGCTTGTAGCTGATTTTTATTGGGTGTGGAATAGATGGGGAAGGTGTGGGATCAACAATTGTTGGTTCTACAGCGCTGTCACCTTCATGAGCAGGAAGCTCCATAGAAGGAAGAAGAGGAGTGAAAGTTCCAGAGAACTAAGCACCGGTCCTATTCAGCTGAACAAAAGCTTTGGCATTAACCAAAGGAATATTATATATGTTCCCAGTTCGTGAGAGGGACGAGCCCAACTCACTGTAAAAGATATGCTGCAAAACCTGGGATACATACATAATTTCTTGGGTGACGAAAGATTGTCAGCCAAATTATTGAAAATGAAAGCAGAGAAATTAAAAGATTGATTGGAGATCAAGCCATGAATAGCCGCATCTAAATCAGAAGGAACTTGATCCCAACCACCAGTTTTATTCGACAAACAATGAAGAAAAACATGTGTGAGGTACTTATAATTATAGGACACTCTACCCAGCAGGGAGCGGACCTTCGTACCCCATTGACCTAAAGGTCACTGCTACCTCATCCCTTATGAATGAGACCCTTCCACCGGCATCATTAAGATGAAGATGCCGACAGATGGTCTCCACAGAAATAGAGAGAGGATGAGAATCAATGGTAGCCATAAGAGCTCTACCATTGGGAGATAAAACAACATAACAAGAATGCCAAAACTGTTGGTGATGAAAATCATACACCACAGGTTTGATGGTTAGTGCAAAATTGCACCTGCTCCTTTTGAGAAAGGAGATGATGGGTGCGAAATAAGCATCATTACAGGTCATAGCTTCGCAGCCAGGTTGTGAGCAGGTCGAAAGTGTAACAGCAAGTGCCAGATCGTCCGGCAAGTCCGTACGGTATGTGTACTTTCACTATATTCTATGTGTGCATACGTAAGCTTAAACCGAACTTGTATTAACAGAATCCTAAATACAAGAAACCGTTGTACGTATTTTCGTATAAACTTAAATACATTAAGTACAACGTACTTTTGAAACATTAGTTGTGTTTATTAAGTGAAAACTTAATTACAGTTAACACAACAAATCATGAGAAACAACGGTATTCAAACGATATTCAGAAACATATCGGTTGCGATCTGATGTCCACAGATGACAGGAATCAGATGACCGACAAGTCAGTACGAAAACAATGTGAAATCATGATGTATAGTTGAGTCCGACAATGAGGAAACACAATTAAAACATAATACAGTGTTATTTCAGAATGACGAACTGACAGTGTGTTTGCGTGAGTGACGATTCACACAAACATATCTGTGAGTTTAGATTTCTAAAATAATGACTGAAAAGTAGAAAACAAAAGTCAGAAAGCAAAACCATCATCGTATTCGTTCGAGTGACGATTCGAACGAATTACGCGCGAAGGTTACGCGATCTGACGAAACGAAAACGAAAACACGTCACGAACGAAAATAATTTAATAAAATTAAATAAATAACATTTTACAATTTTGAAACTCATCAAAATAATTAAATTAACCTACTTTATTTAAAATATTTAAATTACGCGTAAAAATCCGGTTACGCGACGAACTTACGAACCGAGCAACAAAAACGAACCCGAACACTCCCGGGGTATAAAAACCCAAGAAAGAGGGTTTTTCCTTCATTCTTCTCTTCCCCAACCTCTCTCTAACTTCAAATTTCCGGCTACACAAATTTTAGGGTTTTCTCAAGCTTCCAACCTCCATAACTCTCTCATTTCTCAACCAAATCACCCCATTCTTGAACCCACTTGAAGCTCTTGACCTCTACTACACGAAAGTACAACAGATCGGGGTTAGAAACTATCAAAATCCGAGGTACAAGGCTGTTTATACTTCGAGAAATAGGGTTTCTTCATCTCCTTGTTAAACATTTAACCTAAACCGGTCAACCCCTCATCACCTAGACCTCTATGACCACGAGAGTTGTTTTAGGAAGCACTATACTCGAAAACACCTGGAGCTCCGGTCGAGACACACCCTGGGTCGAATCTGGCCGCCTACAACAGTCGAATGACTCGCTGGCCGAATGACCAAACGGCCGAAGGACTCCATTCGAGCCACCACATTCGACCATACACTCATTCGTGGGTCACCATTCGACAGCTCATCTGAAACGCCGGTTAGAACCACCGAATGACCACCTATTCGACCAACACCCTCTTCATTCGGAACTTTCTCATTCGGCCAGACCAAACTCAGTCGCCGGTTTCCCTCATACGCCATGGTCACATTCGCCAAGAACACACCATTCGCCGGCCAAGTCATACGTCTCTCATTTCGTGACTCCCACTCTCTTTCGGCAGTAGTCCTTATGCGGCCAACCCCTAGGCTGCTGAAAACAACCACATTCGGCCAATACTAATCTCATTTGACAAAAACCCTAAGCCACGAAGCTACCTTGGGCCAACAGTTGATATTCAGGCCCAAAGGACTTAGCCAACCCAACAATACATTCGGCCCAACACAATTGGCTAAGGTCCAACGCAGTCTATTATTAGGCCCAACGTGTGACCTGGCCCAACCAATTAGTTTTGGTCCAATAACATGTTATTCGGTCCATTAGCTCATTCGAGGCCCATGTCATGGCCTACGGCCACCTTCAATTTTCTGGGTAACTAAATCCCTAGCCAAGAAACTCCATGTCCTAATAGTTTACAAAAAAAAAAAAAAATTAAATTATAACAATCAGTTCCCCATTAGGCCCAACTAGAATAGATAGGCCATGAGGTCTTCAGCCCATTAAGTAGGCCCAACAACATACTTCCTAGGCCCACTGTGAATGTGGATCCAGGCCCATGCTACATTTCAGCCCCACAACCATTTAGAGACTTTAACAATCTAGTTGGCCTACACATGGAATGGATTAGGCCACTAGTGGGCCCACAATCCCCATTCAGGCCCAACCCCTCTAAAAGTGATTCATTAACTCTAGGAAGGTCCAACATGAAGTGAACAGCCCAAGGCCCAAGGTTTAGGGCTCAAGGCCCACTGCCTTTGGCCCAAGGCCACCATTTTGGGCCAAACGCCCAATTTCAAGGTCCACAATGATTTCAGCCATTCTAATCCAGGCCCAACTTGGCCCATGAGTTCTTTTAGCAAAGGCCCGGGACAAAACCCAAGGGGCCCATCAAAATCTGCCCGAGGCCCACAGAAAACTGATTTGAGGCCCATTTGGAGGCCTTTGTCCTTTCTTTTGGAGCCACTTTGTCATTCTATTGGTCAACAATCCATTTCTTGTCCAAAACCAATTTCAACAGTCTTGTATTACTCTAGGCCCAACAAAAGTAGCCAAGGCCCACCTTGGGCCCAATGGATTCTTTGGAGGCCCAAACCAAGGCCCAAAAGGCCACTTAAACATTGGTTTTGTAACTTTTGGCAAGGCCTTCATGATTCAACACTTAATATCATTGGCCCAACCTAAATTGTTGGCCCACATGACTAAAGAACTATTGCAACTCTTTAAATTAACATAACAAGTATGATAACCAAGGGATTACTACCGAAACGACAATTTTTGCAACAAGGTCTTGTAACACATAACATGATCTCATGAAACCACAAATGGGCTTTGATACAAGTTGTTAATACAAGAATAAATCAAAGAAAGTCTACGGATTACAAGAACCAATAACAAACAAAGATGGGCCAACAGAGACCGAAGACTTTAAGTGTTGGCCAAAGATTATGGCTAACACATACATACACATAAAATCCCTATAATTCATACTAATAAGTTATGAACATCGTGAAATCAATACAGGATCGTGAAAATACACTCAAGTACAATCAAGAGCGCGTACATTCTTGTTTAAGCTAAGTCAAACACAACAACTACAAGGTGAGTTCATATGCCCCTTTTACTTTAAATCTTTACTGATTTTAACTCTCGGGGCTGAGAAACATGTTTGCTTTTATTTATTTAAAAGTTTGTTTAACATGTTATTATACTTTGATTTGATAATATTAAATTGTTTATTATCGTTTATCATTGTATGCATGCTTGTATGATTATGAGATAACAGGGAAACTCATATGATTATGTTAAGATAATTTTCTTAATTATCATTACATTATAATAACTTGGTTATAAGATTGTAACTTATAACACTTAGTTATTTCCACATGATCAAATACTTAAACAATTTACACTTAATTGTATAACGAGAACATTCCCACACGGATACCTTGGGAAAACATGGATTCAGTAAATGACGATTCTTATCATTTACAGTAAATGACGATCATGATAACGTAACTTCATGGGATTCTTGTCATTTACACATATTTAACATAATGTAATAAGACAAGTTCTTATTCGACTTTGTTAAACACACGAGAACATTCCCACACGGATACTTTGGGAACGTATGGATTCAGTAAATGACGATTCTTATCATTTACAGTAAATGACGATCATGATAACGTAACTTCATGGGATTCTTGTCATTTACACCCGATTATCATAACGTAATAAGACAAGTTCTTATTCGACTTTGTTAATCACATGAGACAATCCCACACGGAAACTTTGGGATCACACGGCGGGATAGGAGAGAATGGAATGCATTTTAATCTGATTACGTGAGGATTCAAAATGGATTCCATTCGGATTCTATACGTTGCATTTGGAGACATATGATGAACAGTTAACTAATACTTTTAATTAAATTAAAAGTGTATCATAAAAGTTAACCTCACAAGTAATAGAATAATATAAGGATCAGATTTAAATAATCTAAATTCCTTAATTTGATGAGGGTTTACCAATACTTCGGTTTGATAACAAAACCCCTCTTACCATATCATTATTCTACACATGCTGATACAATGGACAATACAGATAGTTGGGAAGTGGATATCTTTAGTTGTATCGCAAGTGGTGTGGAGTTTGGTTAAGTATGTGGTGGGATAGCGTCTGGGCTTGACCCTTTCGTGATTCCCTATATATAAACATACTTAGCTAGGCGATATACTACTTGTACATATAACTAAGGAGAGGCCATTGGGTGGAACAGATGAACAAATATACAAGCAACAGTTATAACAGTTAATACATTGTGAATGTGTGCATGATCAGTTCAATGGTTTTCAATTGACTTACTTATGAACTCACCAACCTAGTGTTGACTTTGTTTAAATTACATGTTTTCTCAGGTGACGGACAGGTGTAGACACTATATGCAAATGATAAGCTAGTGGACTCATAGAAGACCTAGCTTTCTTTTGATTGCATACATTTTGATATGACAGAACACTGAATCACTTTTGTATATCTTGTACAGATCAAGATATAAACTCATTGATTCTTTTTGATTAGATTTACTTAGTTAAATTATGAAGTACAATGTAATTTAACTTTGTAATTCTATTTCATGTCATGATTAGCATTTCTCATTTATATCTCATGTGCTATGTAAACAATCTGATCATTTGATTATCAACACAATGATATCGCGCCCCGGGAACATTCCGCCCGACGGGAAAACACGATCCGTTCCCGCCGGCCCGGGGTGTGACAGATTGGTATCAGAGCCATGGTTATAGAGAAATATAGGTCATATTACTAAAATGGTTTGGCCTAGACTATAACCTAGGGACCTCATGTAGAGTTCTTATGATATAGGATTCTATTTGCATATGTCTTCTGCTTCTGATCACTGCACTAACCGATTTTCTTTCGGTTATGATCAGAATGCCGCCACGAAGACAACCACCTCTATTACCGCTGACTCAAGGTTCAGCTCCGCACTCTTCGACACCGACACCGCCAGACTCTCCTACACAAGCACCTCCACCTCCTCCTCCGCCACCACCAGCGTATCAGTTGGACCCTGCTACTGTGGCACTGGCTACTCTTCTTACAAGTCAACTGAGGGAAGTGATTCCAGAGATGATGAACCGGATCAACAACAACAACAGTAACAACGTTGCTAACTCATCTGGAGAAGGCAGCGGTAACACCAGACAGAGTCAGGACTATGCCTACAAGAACTTTGTAGGCTGCAAGCCACCCAGTTTCAGTGGTAGCGAGGGTGCAGTCGGACTGATCCAGTGGATTGAGAAGATGGAGGCTACCCTCGACATCAGTGGCTGTCCTGAACAGAATAGAGTAAAGTATGCTGCGGGATCATTTAGCAAGCGAGCGTTAACCTGGTGGAATGCTCAGGTATCAATCAGAGGCCGGGATGAGGCTCAGGCCATGCCGTGGAACGAATTCAAGGCGATGTTGAGGGCAGAGTTTTGCCCAAGAAATGAACTGAAAAAGGTTGAGACTGAACTACTCAATTTGGAGATGATTGGTGCTGGGCATCTGGCCTACACCACACGATTTCATGAGTTAGCCACTCTGGCACCGGATGTGGTGCCAACACTTGAGAAGAGAATTGAGCGGTATGTTGGTGGATTACCGCCCAGTATCCGAGGTCATGTGATTTCTGCTCACCCTACCACCATGGAATTAGCTGTTACACTGTCAGCATCCCTGACAGATATGATGGTTGCCTCTGGAGCATTCAAGAAGGAGGCTGACTCAGCCAAGGCTGGAACTTCCAAGAAGTCGGACAAACGTCCGGCTAAGAGACAAAAGGTGGCCAGAAACTTTGCTGCCACTACTCAAGCTCCAATGCGCAACCAACCACCACCATTGGAGATCAGGAAGCCATACACTGGCACTGCACCTTTGTGCAACTCATGCCAGTACCATCATCTACCAAATGTTCCGTGCAGGCACTGCACCAACTGTGGAAGATTTGGTCACACAGCAAACTACTGCAGGAGTCAGAGGACTCAGAACAGGAACAACAATGCAGCCACTACTGCTGCTGCTACCGATCACAGGTCTTGCTACAACTGTGGTGAACCTGGTCACTTCTCTCGGGATTGCCCTAAGAGAAATCAACAACAGGCTCAAGCACCAAGAGGAAGAGCCTTTCAGATCGGAGCAGCTGCTGCTAGACAGGACCCGAATGTCATTACGGGTACATTTCTTCTATCTGATTTTTATGCATCTATATTATTTGACACTGGTGCGGATCAGAGTTTTATCTCATCCGATTTTGCTAGCCATCTTAATCATGCTGAGGAATCATTAGACTCCCCTTATAGAATTGAGATAGCTAATGGCAAACAGATTACAGTTGACACAGTACTTAGGAATTGCCCACTAACACTTGGTGATCATACATTTTCCATCGACTTGATACCGATGGAGCTGGGCAGTTTCGACATTATCATCGGAATGGATTGGCTATCTCTTAACCGAGTTGAGTTCATCTGTTCCGATAAACTATTACGCATCCCTATGGAGAGCAATGAAGTCTTGGAGATTCGTGGAGATCAAGCGAAACGCAGTGTCAAGATAATATCGTGCATGAAGGCTCGCAAATGCTTACGAAAACAGTGTGTTGCATTTCTAGCTCATGTGATACATAAAGACAAGAAAGCGATCAAGATTCAAGATGTGCCAGTTGTAAGAGATTTTGCAGAAGTATTTCCGGATGACTTACCGGGACTGCCACCCGAGAGATCGGTACAGTTCCGAATCGATTTGATTCCGGGAGCAACTCCTGTAGCCAAGTCTCCCTACAGACTCGCACCATCGGAGATGCAAGAGTTGTCTAACCAGTTGCAAGAACTTCTCGATAAAGGATTCATCCGACCGAGCTTTTCCCCGTGGGGAGCTCCGGTTCTCTTCGTCAAAAAGAAGGATGGAACTTTCAGAATGTGCATCGATTATCGAGAACTCAACAAACTCACCATCAAGAATCGGTACCCGTTGCCGAGGATTGATGATTTGTTCGATCAGTTACAGGGAGCTCAATACTTTTCAAAGATAGACCTGAGATCAGGTTATCATCAGCTCCGGATACAAGAGGAAGACATACCAAAGACGGCCTTTCGTACCCGATATGGACATTATGAATTCATGGTGATGCCATTTGGATTAACGAACGCACCGGCGGTGTTCATGGACTTGATGAACCGGGTGTGCAAGCCGTATCTAGATCAGTTTGTGATCGTCTTCATCGACGATATACTGATTTACTCAAAGAACGAGAAAGAACATGAACAACATCTCAGAACAGTTTTGGAGCTTCTAAAAGAAGAACAACTCTATGCCAAATTCTCTAAATGTGAATTTTGGTTAAGGGAAGTTCAGTTTTTGGGTCACGTGATTAACAGTAATGGTATTCATGTGGATCCTGCCAAGATAGAAGCGATTAAGAATTGGGATATGCCTACGACACCGACAGAGATTCGATCATTTTTGGGATTGGCAGGTTATTATCGGAGATTCATTTCGAACTTCTCTAAGATAGCCTTGCCTCTCACCAAACTCACACAGAAGTCTGAACCTTTTGTGTGGACTCATAAACAAGAAGAGGCATTCCAGACATTGAAACAAAGATTGTGCAATGCTCCAATTCTAACACTTCCAGAAGGCAGTGATGACTTTGTGGTCTATTGTGATGCTTCCCATCAAGGACTCGGATGTGTTTTGATGCAACGAGACAAAGTCATTGCTTATGCCTCACGACAGCTGAAGATACACGAGAAGAATTACACGACACATGATCTTGAACTGGGAGCTGTTGTATTTGCTTTAAAGATTTGGAGACACTACCTCTATGGTACCAAATGCACTATCTTCACAGATCACAAGAGTTTACAACACATATTTGATCAGAAGGAGCTTAACATGAGACAGAGACGTTGGGTTGAGCTCCTGAACGATTACGATTGTGTGATCAAATACCATCCGGGCAAAGCAAATGTTGTGGCAGATGCTTTGAGTCGGAAAGAAAGAATCAAACCCTTACGCGTTCGCGCTATGGGAATGACGGTGCAAACAAGTTTGAGAGATCACATTTTACAAGTACAACAAGAAGCAGTGGCAAGAGACAATCTGAAACGCGAGCTCGATTGTGGAGCCGAGAAACATTTCAAGACAAAGCAAGATGGAGTTATCTACTATCTGGACCGTGTTTGGATTCCAGCATTAGATGAACTTCGAACACTCATACTTGACGAGGCACACAAGACACGTTATTCAGTTCATCCTGGTGCTGATAAGATGTACCAAGATCTTAGGGCATTTTATTGGTGGCCAGGCATGAAGAAAGACATTGCCACTTATGTTGGCAAATGTATCACTTGTGCCAAAGTCAAAGCTGAACACCAGAAACCTTCGGGTTTGCTGGAGCAACCAGAGATTCCACAATGGAAGTGGGAGCAAATAGCTATGGATTTCATTACCAAGCTACCCCGCACTTCCAGCGGGCACGATTCGATTTGGGTTATCATTGATAGATTAACCAAGTCCGCACATTTCTTGCCGATCAGAGAGACGTACAAGATGGAGAAACTTACAAGACTATACATTGATGAAATAGTAGTGAGGCACGGTGTGCCATTATCTATTATTTCCGACCGGGATAGTCGATTTACTTCGCGATTCTGGCAATCATTGCAACAATCCTTAGGGACAAGTGTTAACTTGAGCACTACTTATCATCCACAAACGGATGGACAAAGTGAGCGCACCATTCAAACCCTAGAGGATATGTTGAGAACATGCATCCTAGACTTCGGTGGAAGTTGGGACACACATTTACCACTCATTGAGTTCTCCTACAACAATAGCTACCACAGCAGCATCGGATGTGCTCCTTTTGAAGCACTCTATGGTAGAAAATGTCGGTCTCCAATTTGTTGGACCGAGGTGGGAGACAACAGAATAACTGGGCCTGAACTTATTCAGGAAACTACTGATAAGATAGCCCAGATACAACGACGATTACAAGCAACACGTAGCCGCCAAAAGAGTTACGCAGACAAACGGCGCAAGCCTTTGGAATTCGATGTGGGTGACCGAGTCATGTTGAAAGTGTCCCCATGGAAAGGCGTAGTTCGTTTTGGGGCTAAGGGCAAACTAGCACCTCGGTATGTCGGACCGTTTGAGATTACTCAACGCATAGGTCCTGTGGCATATAGACTCAGACTCCCTGATGAACTCAGTGGAGTACACGATGTGTTTCATGTATCAAATCTCAAGAGGTGTCTAGCAGATGAAACATTGATCATACCGTTGGAAGAGATACAGATTGATGAACAACTACATTTTATCGAAGAACCTGTAGAGATTATGGAACGTGAAGTCAAGAGACTGAAACGAAGCCGTATTCCTATTGTGAAGGTTCGATGGAACTCCAAGCGTGGACCAGAGTTTACCTGGGAACGCGAGGACAACATGAAAGCAAAGTATCCCCATTTGTTCGAGAATTGAAGCCCGACTTGGATGCTTAAATTTCGGGACGAAATTTCTTTAACAAGGGGAGACTGTAACAGCAAGTGCCAGATCGTCCGGCAAGTCCGTACGGTATGTGTACTTTCACTATATTCTATGTGTGCATACGTAAGCTTAAACCGAACTTGTATTAACAGAATCCTAAATACAAGAAACCGTTGTACGTATTTTCGTATAAACTTAAATACATTAAGTACAACGTACTTTTGAAACATTAGTTGTGTTTATTAAGTGAAAACTTAATTACAGTTAACACAACAAATCATGAGAAACAACGGTATTCAAACGATATTCAGAAACATATCGGTTGCGATCTGATGTCCACAGATGACAGGAATCAGATGACCGACAAGTCAGTACGAAAACAATGTGAAATCATGATGTATAGTTGAGTCCGACAGTGAGGAAACACAATTAAAACATAATACAGTGTTATTTCAGAATGACGAACTGACAGTGTGTTTGCGTGAGTGACGATTCACACAAACATATCTGTGAGTTTAGATTTCTAAAATAATGACTGAAAAGTAGAAAACAAAAGTCAGAAAGCAAAACCATCATCGTATTCGTTCGAGTGACGATTCGAACGAATTACGCGCGAAGGTTACGCGATCTGACGAAACGAAAACGAAAACACGTCACGAACGAAAATAATTTAATAAAATTAAATAAATAACATTTTACAATTTTGAAACTCATCAAAATAATTAAATTAACCTACTTTATTTAAAATATTTAAATTACGCGTAAAAATCCGGTTACGCGACGAACTTACGAACCGAGCAACAAAAACGAACCCGAACACTCCCGGGGTATAAAAACCCAAGAAAGAGGGTTTTTCCTTCATTCTTCTCTTCCCCAACCTCTCTCTAACTTCAAATTTCCGGCTACACAAATTTTAGGGTTTTCTCAAGCTTCCAACCTCCATAACTCTCTCATTTCTCAACCAAATCACCCCATTCTTGAACCCACTTGAAGCTCTTGACCTCTACTACACGAAAGTACAACAGATCGGGGTTAGAAACTATCAAAATCCGAGGTACAAGGCTGTTTATACTTCGAGAAATAGGGTTTCTTCATCTCCTTGTTAAACATTTAACCTAAACCGGTCAACCCCTCATCACCTAGACCTCTATGACCACGAGAGTTGTTTTAGGAAGCACTATACTCGAAAACACCTGGAGCTCCGGTCGAGACACACCCTGGGTCGAATCTGGCCGCCTACAACAGTCGAATGACTCGCTGGCCGAATGACCAAACGGCCGAAGGACTCCATTCGAGCCACCACATTCGACCATACACTCATTCGTGGGTCACCATTCGACAGCTCATCTGAAACGCCGGTTAGAACCACCGAATGACCACCTATTCGACCAACACCCTCTTCATTCGGAACTTTCTCATTCGGCCAGACCAAACTCAGTCGCCGGTTTCCCTCATACGCCATGGTCACATTCGCCAAGAACACACCATTCGCCGGCCAAGTCATACGTCTCTCATTTCGTGACTCCCACTCTCTTTCGGCAGTAGTCCTTATGCGGCCAACCCCTAGGCTGCTGAAAACAACCACATTCGGCCAATACTAATCTCATTTGACAAAAACCCTAAGCCACGAAGCTACCTTGGGCCAACAGTTGATATTCAGGCCCAAAGGACTTAGCCAACCCAACAATACATTCGGCCCAACACAATTGGCTAAGGTCCAACGCAGTCTATTATTAGGCCCAACGTGTGACCTGGCCCAACCAATTAGTTTTGGTCCAATAACATGTTATTCGGTCCATTAGCTCATTCGAGGCCCATGTCATGGCCTACGGCCACCTTCAATTTTCTGGGTAACTAAATCCCTAGCCAAGAAACTCCATGTCCTAATAGTTTACAAAAAAAAAAAAAAATTAAATTATAACAATCAGTTCCCCATTAGGCCCAACTAGAATAGATAGGCCATGAGGTCTTCAGCCCATTAAGTAGGCCCAACAACATACTTCCTAGGCCCACTGTGAATGTGGATCCAGGCCCATGCTACATTTCAGCCCCACAACCATTTAGAGACTTTAACAATCTAGTTGGCCTACACATGGAATGGATTAGGCCACTAGTGGGCCCACAATCCCCATTCAGGCCCAACCCCTCTAAAAGTGATTCATTAACTCTAGGAAGGTCCAACATGAAGTGAACAGCCCAAGGCCCAAGGTTTAGGGCTCAAGGCCCACTGCCTTTGGCCCAAGGCCACCATTTTGGGCCAAACGCCCAATTTCAAGGTCCACAATGATTTCAGCCATTCTAATCCAGGCCCAACTTGGCCCATGAGTTCTTTTAGCAAAGGCCCGGGACAAAACCCAAGGGGCCCATCAAAATCTGCCCGAGGCCCACAGAAAACTGATTTGAGGCCCATTTGGAGGCCTTTGTCCTTTCTTTTGGAGCCACTTTGTCATTCTATTGGTCAACAATCCATTTCTGGTCCAAAACCAATTTCAACAGTCTTGTATTACTCTAGGCCCAACAAAAGTAGCCAAGGCCCACCTTGGGCCCAATGGATTCTTTGGAGGCCCAAACCAAGGCCCAAAAGGCCACTTAAACATTGGTTTTGTAACTTTTGGCAAGGCCTTCATGATTCAACACTTAATATCATTGGCCCAACCTAAATTGTTGGCCCACATGACTAAAGAACTATTGCAACTCTTTAAATTAACATAACAAGTATGATAACCAAGGGATTACTACCGAAACGACAATTTTTGCAACAAGGTCTTGTAACACATAACATGATCTCATGAAACCACAAATGGGCTTTGATACAAGTTGTTAATACAAGAATAAATCAAAGAAAGTCTACGGATTACAAGAACCAATAACAAACAAAGATGGGCCAACAGAGACCGAAGACTTTAAGTGTTGGCCAAAGATTATGGCTAACACATACATACACATAAAATCCCTATAATTCATACTAATAAGTTATGAACATCGTGAAATCAATACAGGATCGTGAAAATACACTCAAGTACAATCAAGAGCGCGTACATTCTTGTTTAAGCTAAGTCAAACACAACAACTACAAGGTGAGTTCATATGCCCCTTTTACTTTAAATCTTTACTGATTTTAACTCTCGGGGCTGAGAAACATGTTTGCTTTTATTTATTTAAAAGTTTGTTTAACATGTTATTATACTTTGATTTGATAATATTAAATTGTTTATTATCGTTTATCATTGTATGCATGCTTGTATGATTATGAGATAACAGGGAAACTCATATGATTATGTTAAGATAATTTTCTTAATTATCATTACATTATAATAACTTGGTTATAAGATTGTAACTTATAACACTTAGTTATTTCCACATGATCAAATACTTAAACAATTTACACTTAATTGTATAACGAGAACATTCCCACACGGATACCTTGGGAAAACATGGATTCAGTAAATGACGATTCTTATCATTTACAGTAAATGACGATCATGATAACGTAACTTCATGGGATTCTTGTCATTTACACATATTTAACATAATGTAATAAGACAAGTTCTTATTCGACTTTGTTAAACACACGAGAACATTCCCACACGGATACTTTGGGAACGTATGGATTCAGTAAATGACGATTCTTATCATTTACAGTAAATGACGATCATGATAACGTAACTTCATGGGATTCTTGTCATTTACACCTGATTATCATAACGTAATAAGACAAGTTCTTATTCGACTTTGTTAATCACATGAGACAATCCCACACGGAAACTTTGGGATCACACGGCGGGATAGGAGAGAATGGAATGCATTTTAATCTGATTACGTGAGGATTCAAAATGGATTCCATTCGGATTCTATACGTTGCATTTGGAGACATATGATGAACAGTTAACTAATACTTTTAATTAAATTAAAAGTGTATCATAAAAGTTAACCTCACAAGTAATAGAATAATATAAGGATCAGATTTAAATAATCTAAATTCCTTAATTTGATGAGGGTTTACCAATACTTCGGTTTGATAACAAAACCCCTCTTACCATATCATTATTCTACACATGCTGATACAATGGACAATACAGATAGTTGGGAAGTGGATATCTTTAGTTGTATCGCAAGTGGTGTGGAGTTTGGTTAAGTATGTGGTGGGATAGCGTCTGGGCTTGACCCTTTCGTGATTCCCTATATATAAACATACTTAGCTAGGCGATATACTACTTGTACATATAACTAAGGAGAGGCCATTGGGTGGAACAGATGAACAAATATACAAGCAACAGTTATAACAGTTAATACATTGTGAATGTGTGCATGATCAGTTCAATGGTTTTCAATTGACTTACTTATGAACTCACCAACCTAGTGTTGACTTTGTTTAAATTACATGTTTTCTCAGGTGACGGACAGGTGTAGACACTATATGCAAATGATAAGCTAGTGGACTCATAGAAGACCTAGCTTTCTTTTGATTGCATACATTTTGATATGACAGAACACTGAATCACTTTTGTATATCTTGTACAGATCAAGATATAAACTCATTGATTCTTTTTGATTAGATTTACTTAGTTAAATTATGAAGTACAATGTAATTTAACTTTGTAATTCTATTTCATGTCATGATTAGCATTTCTCATTTATATCTCATGTGCTATGTAAACAATCTGATCATTTGATTATCAACACAATGATATCGCGCCCCGGGAACATTCCGCCCGACGGGAAAACACGATCCGTTCCCGCCGGCCCGGGGTGTGACAGAAAGGCAAGAGATTCCATGGCAATCGGAGAGGATTTAGGGTTTAATTTGAGAAAGAACGAGGAATTCATTTCAAAAAATGGAACAGTGAGAGAAAGTTGAATGAGTGGGAGACCTTTTTATACCTTCGGTTAACATTTAATATAGAGACACATTTAATATTTTGAGATCCGAAGTGTCAGAGAAAAGGTCTTCCGAGACAACTGTTGTGCACTGGGATTCTCACAAGTTTCAGAAGGGGCATCTGGGTTCCGAAGATATTGCAAACGGAAGAAGTATATGAGACCAGAAAATGTTTTACGGAAGATAGGCACTTCTGATGCATATTTAAAGGTGTTAAATACATTATCGGAAGCACATGCTTCTGAAGGTTCAGAAAGGTTCATCAGATTGAATTATGCTTCGAAAGACATCTTCTTCTGATGAATATTCATTGCTTAGACAAGCAGTATTGTTTAATTAGAAGATTGAGCTTCCGAAAGCAAAGTTAATGTATCGGAAGAGAAATACTTCATAAGAAATTATGTCTTCTGAAGTGTGATTGCTTCCGACTCAAGAGGTAAAGAATGCTTCCGAAGACTTAAAAGATCTTCTGAAGAGTAATTACTCATTAGAAGATAATTTAAGTTTATCTTCCGAAGGATTGTTTACACCTTGTTACCAATTCATTTATTCAAAATTGATCATACCAATGGCTATTATTAAATACCTTGAACTTCCTTCATCAAAAGCCTTGGTTAAGAGATCAGCTAGATTATGTTCTGTATCAACTTTCACTAGATGAATTAACCTCTTTTCTGCATAATCCCTGATGAAATGATATTTGATGTCAATGTGCATGGTCTTGGAATGTTTGACTGGATTATTGGTTATGGAGATTGCACGGGAGTTGGCTATCTGTATAGGAGTATTGGACTGCTATACTCCATTGTCTTTCATTTGATTTTGAATCCAGATTACTTGAGCACAGCAACTAGAGGCCGCAATGTATTCAGCATCTGCAGTAGAAGTAGAAACACATGTTTGCTTCTTACATTGCGATGATACTATTCTGGACCCAAAGAATTGGCATCCTCCAGATGTGGACTTCTTGCTGATGTTACAACCTCCATAATCACTGTTAGTGTAGGCCATGAACTGAAAGCCGGTATTCCTAGGATACCACAATCCTAATCTTGGTGCTCCTTTCAGATATCTAAATATTCTTTTCACAGCAAGCATGTGTGAACTTTTGGGATTGGCCTGAAATCTTGCACACAGACAAGTTGCAAACATTATGTCGGGCCTGCTTGCTGTTAGATACATCAAAGAGCCAATCATTGCTCTATACAGGTGCTGATCAACATCCTCCCCCTCAAGATCATGGCCTAAGGAAGTTGTTTTGGACATTGGGGTGCCTAGAGCATTGCAATTAGTAAAGTGAAACCTTTCAAGGATATCCTTGACATACTTTGATTAATTAATGAAAATCCATGTAGGAGTTTGCTTTACTTGTAGTCCAAGAAATAAAGTGAGTTCTCCCATTGAAATCATTTCAAATTTGGACTTCATTAGTGCTTCAAATTCCTTGCAGAGAGATTCATTAGTAGAACCAAAGATAATATCATCAACATATAGCTGGACAAGCATAATATGTTGATTGGATTTCTTGAAGAATAGAGTCTTGTAAAGTGTCCCTCTCTTGAAGTTGTTTGTCAATAGAAAGGAGGACGAAGTTTCATACCATTTTCTAGGAGCCTGATGCAGCCCATATAGAGCTTTATCAAGCTTGCAGACATGGTTAGAAAACCTAGGATCCTCAAATCCAGGTGGTTGACAAACTTATACTTCTTCATCGATTTTGCCATATAAGAAAGCACTCTTGGCATCCATTTGAAATACCTTAAAGTCTTTGGTAGCTGCAAATGCTAGAAATATTCTGATTGCCTCAATCCTTGCAACTAGAGCAAAAACATCATCATAGTCAATCCCTTCTTCCTGTGTGTACCCTTGTACAACTAGTCATGCCTTGTTTTTGGTGACAGCACCTTTGTCATCCTTCTTATTTCCAAATACCCATTTGGTGCCAATTGCATATTTACCCTTAGGTAAAGGGCTGATTTTCCACACTCCTTGCCTTTCAAATTATAAGAGTTCCTCTTGCATTGCTTCTACCCAGCTATTGTCTTTCAAGGCTTCAGCAACTTTCTTTGGTTCGATCTGGGATAAAAAGCAAGAAAACAAACAGATGTTTGCTTCATGCATGGACCTCCTTGTTATTACTCCATCTTCAAAACTGCCAATGATATTCTCAGCTGGATGACTGTTATGAATGTGGGTTCTTGGAATTACATCCAGCTGGGAACTCAAATCCAAGTTGCTTGGCTCAAGGTTTGGAAGAACAACTTCAAGCTGAATTTCTGGTAGATCTTGGAGTCTCTAATGTTGGACTGTTGTGGGTTGATTTTCTCTGGGAAGAGAAGTTCCCAGAGTGTTTGCTTCGACAGAAGGGCTCGCAACTTTTTCTTGACTCGGTGGAACATAAGTAGAGTCACTTAGAGGAACAGCCCGAGAGGTGTTGGTTGTCTTAGATTGTGAGACTGCTTGATGTGTTGAAGTGGATTCTGCCAAGGTTTGTCTTGAAGCTATTGGCAGTTCAACACGAAAATCTTCTTCTCTTATGTGCTGAGTGTCTGCAGTTCTGGAACATACTCTTTCAAAAGATTAAATGCAGATAAGAATTTATCAAGATCAAACAGCCAATCAGGGCATATTCCAGGTTTATTGATAGCATGTTCATTAAACTGAACATTGCAGACTCCTCAATAATCCTGGAACCTTTGAAGTATACTCTATATGCCTTAGCCTGTGAAGAGTACCCAACAAATTAGCCCTCAGCTGATTTCTCAGCAAACTTGGCTAGATGATCTTTGGTATTCAAAATGGTGCATTAACATCCAAATGGTTTAAGAAACACAATAAATGGTTTTCTCTTATGCCAAATTTCATAAGGAGTCATACCATGTGATTTAACTACCAATATTCTATTTTGGACATAGCAGGCAGTGTTCACTGCTTCTGCCCAAAAAGTTATTGGAAGCTTGGCATCAAATAACATGGTCCTAGCAGCCTCAATCAGTGTCATATTCCTTCTCTCAGCAACACGATTTTGTTGTGGAGTCCTTGGAGCACTGAATGGTCATGTAATACCCTTAGATTCATAAAAGGAGTTTAAAGTATGTTTTTTAGTTCTGTTCCTTGATCAGACCTTATGATTTTTGCATGATGGTCACTTTCATTCTCATCCTTGAGAATAAATGACTTCAAGATTTCAGTAGTTTCGACCTTGCTACTTAAGAAGAATACCCAGGTATACCTAGAGAGATCATCAGTGACCACCAAGCAGTATGATTTTCTACCTAGACTTTTCACATTTGTAGGGCCAAACAAGTCCATGTGTAACAAATGTAGGACTGTTGTTATAGAATTTATCTCTTTGTCATGATGAGATGATTTTTTTTGCTTCCCTTTTAGGCAAGCAACACAGTATCAACACAGATGAATTGTTTTGTTGGTAAACCTGTAACTAAGTTATTTTTGACAAGTTTATTCATATTTTCAGTTTTACATGACAAAGTCTCCTATGCCAAAGAAATGATTCATCAAGTGAGGCTTTTGAGATAAAGCAATTTATATTGTTGAGTAGTGAAGCTATGCTCATGTCCAGCATATACATGTTGTTCCTTCTGGGAGCTCTGAGTAGAATTTGGTCATTTGGAACAATAAATCATGGTTTTAGGACAATACATTCATGCTTAGTGAATAACATGTTATGCTTTTGGTCACACACATGTGATACACTCAGCAAATTGTAGTTCAATTCTTTAACATAATGCACATTCTCAAAACTTACCTTACCATTTGTGATTGTGCCTCTACCTGTGATATATCCACCCACTTGATCACTTCCAAAAGCAACAGACCCTCCATAGAATGGTTCATATTTCTGTGGGTGGGTTTTGTTGCCTATCGTATGTCGGGAGCAACCACTGTCAACAATCCAAAGTTGCCCTTTGAATCTTGTTGTCCCTGCACATGACCAAAAGTGAATTAGTTCCTGATGGGAACCCAAGCCCATATGGTCTTGGGTTTTCCATTTTCTTCATTATAAGAAAATTTGTTTGAAATCTTCTTTGGTGGAACAGATGATGAGCTTGCTGGTGGAACAGTTGGTTGAGCTGTTGGTTCAGATGTCTCAATCTTCTTCCAAACTTTCTTGACTTTTGGAACTATTGGAAGAGTTTTCTTTTTCTGACTGCCATCGGAAGCAACTTTTTCCTTTTCTTCCAATGGTTTTGATTTTGTCTTGAGGTGGGGTCTTTCTTCTGACTTTCTTCTTCTGAATTGGTGAGACTTTCTGATTTTGTAGGAAGCACTTTTGACATGTGTTTCCGATGTTCCTTTTGTTTTGAAACACTTTCTGTTCTTTTTCTTCATTTTTTCAGAAGTGCCTGCTTCCGATGCCTTCCTGTGCTGCTTGACCGGTCTTTTTCTTTCGGATGCAGATTTTTCTTCCAAAGAAAAGGATGATTTGTTCCATGATCTCCAGCTGTTTCTCTTACTATTGTTCTTGAAAGAATTCTACCTCTAGGATTGAAGAAACATTCGGCAGCAAAATAACTTGTATCCCCACACATCAGACATACAGTCTGAATATTGAATGATTTTTGAAGCTTCTCCCTTTTTGAGGAAGCTAAGCTGTTCTTCACAGAACCTGATTGTTCTCACTTGGGAATACCAACTGGGCTTTTGTTTGGATGATTTACTTGAACCTTAGATGTACTTGCATCTTTATTTTCTGATCTAGCCCTGTGTGACTTGTCAGAAGGACAAGTGACATAGTCATTTGATGAAGTACTTCCCGTTTGCACATATTCAGCTTTGACATAAAAGGATGAAGTTTTCTTGTTTTTCTTGTTTCTTTTCTTATTTTTCAGAACATGTTTTTCTTTTTCCAAGAAAATGGGAGTATCATCCTTAGATGAACATGTTGAGAAAGTAGGGCTAAGATCAGAGAATTCATTTTCTTGAGCAATCTTGTGTATGTCCAAAACTTCATCATACACAAGGCTAGCTTGTGGTTTACATCGAACCTCCACCATTGGAGTATAGGCAGACGGAGGTTCCATTTTGTTGTAACCCACCCCAGTACCCTTCTTCTTAACATGCTCAGGTATCTCAGTCATTTTGCTAGGTTTTTCAAACTTCTCACCTTGACTGAGAAACTTGTCTTTGTAAGCTTCAGCCAATACAAGTTCAGTTTTTGCAGTTGTTAATCTTTCTAAAAGATTGTTTATTTGACACTGCTTATTAGTGTCTTCATGTTTTAAACTGGAGATAACTCCTCAATATTTTCTTTGTAATTTCTTTCAGCTTCAAAGAAATTTGCCTTAACGACTTGTATTAATACAAGCCCATCACAGACTTGAGCATTAAAACATTTGTAAGAATTTAGTTTTTCTAAACATTCAGGGGTACACATATCTTCTGTTACCTTTAATGTAGAGGAGAGTCATTGGCCATCAAATCATTGTTTGATGTAGATGCATCCTCAGCTTGAAAACTCCAGTCTGAAAAGTCGTGCTGTTCTGCAATGTTTGCACTATTGGATGAGCTTGGTTCTTTGTGGTTTGGCTGACCAGAAGTTGATGGTTGAGAAATTGGAGACTTGCACTCTCTTGCAAAGTGCCCCAGCTATTGACGGTTAAAGCATTCGAGTTTAGACTTGTCTAGACCAAACTCGGTTTTCATATTATGCTTCCTGAACAGTCTTCCAGTTCTCTGATAGAACTTCTTTGCTCTGTGTGAAATCATGGCCATCTTGTAGTTGATGTCCATTTCTTTAAGATCATCAGCATGAATTCCATCTAGATCCTCCTGACACAGATGAAAATAATTTGTCTCTTCGGCCATGAATGCTCCCTGGCTTGAGGTGAGCAGTGGAGTTGAGTTGCAAATGGGTTTGAATGGGAGTTTAATGGAGTTGGTGCATGTGGGAAGGTGATAATGGGTGTGGAGTTTGAATGGTAGATAGGTTGATAGTTTTAAAAAGGGAGGATTATGGATAAGAGCATACAACGCGGCTGAACCTGAGGGAACAGAGGTAGATTTAGGTTCTTGGGCATCAATTTCCATTTGGTATGCACTCAGTATACCAAATAACTCTCCCAGCTTTAGGGTTCTAAGATATTATGTTCTATGAATAACAGCAGAATAGATCTTCCAGGCATGTGGAAGTGATCGTAGAAACTTTCTGATGACATCTTGATTCTACATCTTCACTCCTACAGCAACCAACTCATAAACTAATTGAACATACCTCAAATACTGAGAAGCCATCTTCTCATTGTTCTCTTGGCAAAAGTTATCAAACTTTTGCTTCAACATGTCCTTCTTGTTCTCCTTCACATCCTCTGACCCCTCATACATATGTTGCAAAGTGTTCCACAGCTCTTTGGCAGACTTCCATTTCTTGAGTGCATGTATGATAGAGTTTGGGATTGCCATCTGAATCAGATACAATGCCTTAGAGTCCACCTCCATCTTTTTGTAATCCTCATCTGAGTACAAAGATGGGTCTTTTGGCACCGGTGCTCCACCAGTACCTGCAGCTGCAAAAGTCGGAATGAAAGGTCCTTCAAGAACCAATTTCCAGAGTTAGAAGTCTTGATTCCTGATAAACCCCTCCATTCTAACTTTCCAGGTGTCATAATCATCTGGTGCAAACATAAGAGGTTGGTTGAGTGTGCCATTTTCTGTGTCGTGCTTGTTCATTGTAGTCATTTTATCGAAAAGAATTTAGAGCAAAGAGCAGTACAAGATAACAACCGGTAACTTAAGAATGGTTAGTTGCTTAAGTTAGAGAGTCAAAGCTCTGATACCACTTGTTGGATCGGTTGTGTAACTTACAGAACACTTTCACAAGGTATCTTCTACAAAGTTAATAGATGCGGAAATTCTATCACTTGATTTGAAAATGCAGATTGAAACAAATACAGAAAGCAGTTATAAATTCAAGGTTAAAGTATAATGCATTCAATTGTTGAGTTTAAAAGTCTTAGCTCAAGCACACGCACGCTTTCTCTAAGTTACAGATGAAGGGTTATACAGCTGTATCCTTGTAGGGATACAAGGCTGGACAAAATACTAGAAACAAAATAATGCTAAAACTAGTACATGTTATGGTCTTGACAGGCCAAGCCATATTAATTACAATTAATACATAAGACTCCTTTGACTTTTACAATAAATGCCTACACTACAAAAGGCATTAAATTCTTAATATCTCTGTAGTTCTGACAAATCTTTTGTGCTGCTGACAATCATAAAAATGTATTATTTGTTGGTCTTCAAGAAATAAAGCAGCTCTGATTAATTCTTTAAGTATATGGAATCTTTGTCAGAAACAAGTCTTCGGAAGTCTTTGTATTTGGAAGCTTTTGTCTCCGGAAGCTTGTATCATCAGAAGCTTTTGTTTTCCTTGGGAGAATTTTAAGAACAAGGCTATCTTCCGAAGGTACTTGGTCTTCTGAGGAACTTAGGTTCCTTCCGAAGACCATTTACTTCCGGAAGATAGCATTGTTCTTCCGAGACCTTTATTGGACTTATGGAAATTAGACAAGGACGTAGATAATTTTGGAGAGCACCAGCCTTTATGATTTTACAGAGGGAGAAGGAGGTAACACCCCAACCGATGGCAGAAACGTCAGGATGCCACGAGGGATGTGTAGATTGTTCACAAGCTCATGGGCATCTAAAGTATCATCACATATCAATTAATCACAACAAAATAATTACACAAAAATCATGTTTGTCATGTTTTGAATTACAATGATTATTCAAAAGATATAGCTAAATTAACTAAATCCTAATCTTCAATGATCCAGTTAATTGAGCTAAGTCCAAGACCTTATGTGATAAGTCTAAAAGATGTAGAGCTACCCTTCTCAACTTACTTCTCTTCATTTCCTGAAACGTGTAGAAAATCAAGTGTCAACTTCGAAGTAGTTTGTGAGTAATCATAAGGTTTTTTCATTCTTCAAAACATTTATAAACGATCATAAAAAATTCACATGGTAACCTGTGAGATAATCCAACTCTGTAACACCACAAACACTACAATCACATAATCCAAGTAATCACAAATAATCATCCAAGTAGAATCAACCAATCTCAACCAAACACATATAAAATCAATAATCTTCATTCATCATATTTATCTCAATATAAGTTACCGCGGAGGACCTCAGTCAACTCAACCAACGGCGGAATCATCGCGGAGGACCGCAGTCAACTCAACCAACGATATTCCTAATAAGCATAAGTGTCAATACTATGCACTGCGGAGGACCGTAGTCAACTCAACCGACAGTGGAATCACCGCGGATGACCGAAGCCAACTCAACATCAGTAATTCAGTCATTGCGGAAGACCTAAGTCAACTCAACCAACAATGTCTCACGAAGTTATAATAATCAACATCAATCAATAATTATCTCAATAATAAAAATATCATAATGATAATCCAGGTATCACCCATGTGTTATCAAAATATATTCATTTCTGGTATACATGTTCCACCCCGAGTTTAAAAACAAAAAGGATTTAAAAGGGGGTTATGAGAAATCACCTGAATATCTTAGATTCAGTATTTTGTAGGATGCGCGCTCCCGAAAATAAAATCAACGATGACTCAACAACCTGTACTCATCGTGTGTTTTCATATTCATAAGTATATGTAAAATCTACTATCATGTAAACTTTCATCGTGCATAACTTTTAGTTGAAACTCGTCCTTACATACTTAGGATTATCTAGGTTATAACGCACCACATCATATTATATAAGTCAAAAACCTCAAATACAAAGTTTTAAACTGGTTAGTTTTAAATAAATAGATGATTTCAGTTGGAAAAACAAAATGTGCAATCATGACCATATACATATGTATAGGCGTGCATGCATGCGTGAGTTTGGATAGTTATGCATATTAGGTTTTTATTACAAAGGTGATGTTTTAAAAATACACATACACATGCACACGTATAAGCATGCAAAGACCCGTGTATGTAGTATCCTTTATTGTTGTACCAAAAGTTTATCTCGGTTAGTTATTGTTATAAAGTATCAACAAATGTGCATGCAGGATAGTATCGAAGCCCATAGATTCCGACATCCCCTAGGCTCGGCAACACCATGGTTCGGCAACACCATGGTTTGACAACACTAGGGTTCGGCACCAATCTAGGTTCGGCGAACCTCTCAGGTTTGGCTATCCCCAGGTTTGGCATCCCTAGGTTCGGCCTCATCAGGTTCGGCAACCTCAGGTTCGTCTCCTTAGGTTCGGCCTCATCTGATTCGTTAACCCCTAGGTTCATGTCACACCCCGAGCCGGCAGGCTGGATCGACTTTCCCGTCGGGCGGAAGGTTCCTGGGGAGTGATATAGTTTTATAATCAAAATGATCAGATTGTTTACATAGCACATGATACATAAATGAGAAATGCTAACATGATAATGAAATAGAATTACAAAGTTAAATTACATTGTTTCCTCATAATTTAACTAAGTAAATCTAATCAAAAGAATCAATGAGTTTATATCTTGTATCTATACAAGATATAAAAAAGATGATTCGCTGTTTTGTCATTCAAAAGTATGCAACACCAAAAAGTAGCTAGGCCTTCTTAAAGTCCACTAGCTATGTCCCTGTATCTCTAGTGACTAAACATGTTCGTCACCTGAGAAAACATGCTTTTAACCAAAGTCAACACTCGGTTGGTGAGTTCATAAGTTTGATCTTTGAAAGCCTTGAAATGTTCACATACACAATCACAATGTCATACTTTTTGTTTGTATGTTGTTTGATTCACCCGTTCACACAATGGCCTTTCCATAGTTATATTTACAAGTGATATCTCATCCTACTAGCTATGCTTATATATAGGGCATATGTAGAGGAACTAAGCCCCAGCCAACATCCCACCACATATCTAATAGAACTTAATACCACTTGCAATACAACTATGGATCCCCATTTTCATTTCACCCGTCCGTTTGTATTCATCACCCATTGAATCATGTGTAGAATAATATAATATGAGGGGTTTAGTTATCAAACCGAAGTATTGATAAACCCTCAATGTATTAAGGAAATTAGATTAATTTAATCTGATCCTTGTTATTATTCTATTACTTGTGGGGTTAACTGTTTATCACTTTTAAAAAAAATAAGTGTTCGTTAACCAATTGATATTTGTTCTCAACTTGAAGTGCATAGAGCCTAAAAGGAATCCATTGCAATCCTCACGTAATCAGATTACAATGCATCCGATTTTACCTCTACCACTTTGTACTACCATAGATCTCATCGAACTGTTACAAGCTATATGACATGAGAGAAAATGAATTCCTCAGTCTACTAGTCAACAAGAAGCGATGGATTAATTACAATATCACTGTCGAATGATATCACCATGTGTCATTTACCAAACCTGACTAATCGTCACCCTGTTGCCGGTCATACGTTACCGGCCAATTGATGTTACGAATAACATACCGACCTCACTCGTTGGAGGTTTGTCAAACCTATGGTACCACTATGCTATCGTCGGTTTAGATCCCACTAAATTAACTGGTAAATGATTCTGAGAAGGGACTTACAATGAAACTTGAATATATGGCACATGATTGACATAATATAATACAGACAGTTCAATAGCAATCAATAGTATTGTCTTAATCTGTGATAATTGCGTACGAAGAATTACGTCAGCAACGAATTGAGCACATTTGATCGTGTTTGAAATCCATGTGGAATTGACAATAGAAATGATTATGGGAGGATATATGCGAAAAATGATGAACGTGGGCGAAAACCGCGTACAAAACGGAGTTACGGATGGCCCGGAATAGCAAAACGAAGCTTCTGTCGAAAAATGGAAAAAAATTGGTCTTCGCGGTACGCTAAGGAGGAGCTAAGGGTTCTTCGCGGTACGCGATGCTTGAAAATATCTGAGATTTCTCCGGATTTCTTCGCGGTACGCGAAGCCTACTTTTCTTCTGTTCGCGTTACGCGACGGATGGAGGAGTCGCCAGATTAGGTAATGGTTCATTCTAGTCTCTTATTTTGATAATGAATGATTAAATCTTATTTTTGAACGTAATGATATAGTTAGGGTTGTTGATTATTGCCTAGATGATGGCTAGGATTGATTATAAATGACAAACTCGAATTGTTAACGGGTAAATCCTTGTTTTGAGCCGTTGTAATGCCCGGTTTGCATGAAATCATAACAATGGTTATAATGGTTTAAACCATTTGATTGTGACAATGTAGGTGATTAGTTTGATTAATCTTTGACATGCAACGTGAAAGTTGGGTGTTTCAAACTAATCACAATCATTAACATACTCATTGGAATGATTATCTAATGTTCATGACAACAGTCAGATTAGTATGTTAAACATGGTTATTAAACCTAATCTAATACTACATTGTGATATTTCATGATATTTGGGTAATCAATAACAAGGATTGATCATTCCTAAGCCATTAACCTGTCTAGGAACTGCTTTGGCATAATAATCAATAACATTAACTATTTGACTAATCTGAGAAGATTCTGGTTAATCAAGATTGTCATCAACATAATATTAGGAACCTGGATCAGTGTAGGTTCCTACATTATCATACATTGTATGATATGATATTAAGATAATCATTAAAAATCTTATATTAGTTGATGACTATTAAGACAATGTCTTTGACATTGGACGTTCAAGAAGATTTAATCAGTAAGTTAAAACATTAATAACATATCAAACATAAACCAATGCAGAATTACATCGTTAGCACCAGTTGCGAGTGTTCCTATTGCTGTGAGATATCAAGTGAGTTTCGTACAACCCCTTTTCTTTTAAATGTTTTATAAACATCGGGGTAACTCTGCAAATTGTTTTCTGAACATATGATATGCATCACTGATATCTGTGTGATTTCATGTGACTTTTGTGTGATTTCATGTGACTTTTGTGTGATTTCATGGGATTTTGCCGTTAGCATCTTTATCACAGTATCAAAAGTCCTCATCTCTTGAACTGTATCTAGTGAACCCATGTGGGGCCGAACAGGAATCATTGATAGTACTATTGGCTGACAACCCATTCGCTAGGAGGATTGCATCTCCCCTGGTGTGAATGTTTGGTACCTGTTTCCAAAACAACTTCTTAATGTTTGTGATAGACATTAAGATCATGAGGCACTAAGATATTTACCGACGGGTAGTATCTTCAAGAACGTAAAACTGTCCGAAAGGAACTAGATACGGGTCCCATGGTTATCCGGAACTGAACATTTTGAGAACTTACTTATCATATCATGTAGGACCTAGATCGAGTCTAGAAACAACTCAATCTGATAGATTACCTGCTCAACAGCCACTAGAATAGTGCGGAATCCTATTCTAGGGTTTTCCAATCGAGAACAACAGCAAAAGTGGTGATCCAAAGATGAAAGATGGACGTTTGAGTGGAAATAGATCACCACTAGCTATGATTCGAACTTGGACAAAAGAAGGACGCTCAAAAACCCTAAGGTTTGACACTGGAGAGAGTTGGGATGAATGAGGGCTCTTCTGAAGTTAGGGTTGAAATGATTTGAACTTGTATGTATAGGCAGTCGACATTCGGCCGAATGAGAGGCCGAAGCAACTCATTCGGAGAATGGCATCTGTCGAATGATAATTCAGCCGAATGAGTCATTCAGCGAATGACTCATTCGCTGAAATGAGCCATACTCTGGTTTCATTCGCCGAATGACTTCATACGTTAGAGTCATTCGGCCGAATGAACCAGACTCATACTCAATTACATAATCAATCACATCAACCAATAACATAAACATATAACCAATATTAAACATTAAGAACAATGTAGAAAGACAACTTCCATTAATATAATATGAACTTTACATGATATCAAATACAAAATTGAACTAGGTACATAAATTGCATCTACAAACTTCCCCTTGGACCTAGTTCAGCTTGTGGAAGCGTCCTTCTTGAAGTATTTGGCAGATATAGCTTTCCAGTCTGCTCCAGCATGTATCTTGAAAATGCTGCAGAGACGGATCACTCTCATGAATTGTAGTGCCTGCACCATGTCTTGAACATCAAAGAAGATTTGGTGCCTGAAAAGAGCTTGGACATCAGTGTGGGACAGATTTGTCAACCACATGGGCTCGAATATCCTTATGGTCTCCCACTTCTTGTCCTTGCACAATACTATCACAGCCTCGCCAGTTCTCCCATCATAGTACCACCATCGGAAGCCCTCCATAAAGTCCTGTCGCATCTTCCGTAATGGAATCTTCTTCATGACTTTAGGAGGAAGCCACTTCAGGATGACTTTATGCTTGCGGGTATCTCCGTCAATTTCTGGAAAATAATAACGTTCCGGCTGTTGGGGCTGGAAGTTTACCCACCTTTTCCTGTACTTGTACTGTATCTGCCTAGAGAACCAGGCAGACATGCCAGAATCCTCACTGTACAGTAACTTCAGATGTGCTAGTTGATTTACTTCAAAGCCCGGCAGCGTCTTGAAGTCGTGAGGGTGCTTGAAGTAATCGATCCCCCTTTCTCTCTTCACAGCATAGCACCCGAGATCATGGAAGTATGCCCAGCTCAGGATTTGACCTCTAGCTTTGTAGCCTTTGGTTCTGTAAACTTTCTTGTGTGTTGCTGGCATCTTCTCGGTGCTTTGCTTCTTTAAGACCTCCCAATAGGTCTGCCATTCCTCTTTTCTTCTCTTTTGGTCATCTGCTTCGGCTTTGCTGGCTTCGACTTGTTCCTCTAAGTATCGAACCAGTAGATCTTCAGTCTCTTGATCAAACTGATCAGTAAATGTCGGCAGCTCAGCCTCAGCAGATGTATACTTTGGGTACTCTTCTTCTGTGATGTCTTCTAAGATAACTTCGTCAATGTCATCAAAGACTTCAGGCTCCGGTTCATCAACGATAGGAACGGAGGTATCATCAGTGATCACCTCGTCCGGATTAAGCCTGAACAGCTTAGCAATCTGCTCTCTGGATAGGCAGTGAATAATTTCCCCTTCCTCTTTGTCATAGCTGACCGAGTGCTGTATAATGCCCTGAGCGTCCAAGATCATAGTCAACGTCTCATCTAGCTGACGTCTCAAGGGCACAGCTTCTACTTCCTCGGCCGCTGTGGGTTCATCTGTCTGTGCAGGAGGAGGTGGAGAAGAGGCTTTCTTCTTATCATTGGCTCTCTTGGATCGAATCTCTGATGAGGGAGGGGTCTGGTCATCATCGTCATCATCATCAGTACTCGATGAACCAGAAGACCCACTCCCAGATCCGTCCTTGGCCTCATCATCATGATCATCATCATCATCAGATTCATCGTCTTTGTCTGAGTCTTCATAGTCAACCTGTTCCTCATCAGACTCTTCTTCTTCGTCTTCGTCTACTTCTTTGTCTGAATCATCGGAAGGAGCAGCAGAGCCTTCAATTCTAGGAGTATTGTCCTTGAGACTGTCAATCTGATCTGCCAGTCTGGCGTTCTCAGTCTCTAAGGACAGTATCCTTTCACTGAAGTCAGTGACTGTTAGGGCGAGCTGATGATGTTCGTCTATGTACTTTAGCAGCTGCTGCTCCTGTTGAGCAGACCTGGCCCTCAAATCAGCCCTCTGGTCTACTGCTTCAAGAAGCAGAGTATCCTGCTCTTCAACCCTCCTTGTGAGCTGAGCTATAACCAGCTCTTGCTCTTTATTCTTCCTTTCTTGCTCCATGCTCCTCTCCATCAATCTCAAGACCATACTGTTCAGTGTACTCAGCTGATCTACAACTGACACAGTAGGTATAGAAAAATCAGCGCGTGAGATGGAGGGACCGGAGGATGCAGCAGTGTATACAGGCGCCAGGGACACAGAGGTGGTCAGAGGGGCAGCATTGGCATGAACGTGAATTGCTCTTGACCTGGCCAGTGAAGAAACTGCAACAACTGCTACTGATGTAACAGTAGTTGCAGCAGCTGTTGACAGTTCTGACCTCCTCTGGAAAGAGAACCTAGATCTCTTCCCTCTCCCTGCTCGGGAAGCTGTCGGCTGGGAGGTATTAGTAGATGTAACTGTGATAATAGGTGCAGAAGAACGAGGAGGAGGAGAGATATCAAACTCCGGAATAAAGGAGGGATCAGTGATTTCCTCCATCTCTGCCTCACTCCTTTTCCTCTTCCTCAAAACCAGCCGACTTCTCACCATCACTCTCTCGTAGTCATCATCATGAGCGGCTTCAGACTCAGAACTGGGACCAACATCATCACCATCTTCACCATCACTAGAGTCCTCGGACTCATCACCATCTCCTGAGGAATGTGGAACTGTAACATCTAGTGGAGCGGTCACTGAGGATGTAGTAGTAGACAAGAAATCTAAATCCATCAGTGAGTCGATGTTCACATCCTCCTCTGCAGCTACGGTGGTACTAACTCCTGCACCAACAGTCACAGCTGTTGTGCTAACATCAATCAAGCTCACACCAACCGAGCTATCAACCACCCCACCAGCTGCAACACCACTAACACCTGCACCATCTCCACCTAACACATCATCTCCATCATCACCCTCTCCTCCATCATCTGGAACAACAATGTCTTCAACGTCTGAGTCTGACTCATCGTGTCTCCATCTCCTACCAGCAGGAGCACGGTAGTCAGGCCTAGAAAGATGGCCAAACAAAGATCGAGAGGCTGGCTTCCTCTCCTTGCCTCGATATGACATCACCCTGTTGAGGGTTAAGTCATTCATATGTTCCAGCTTGATCACATCGGCACCAATCTTTGGCAGATCAGGTAACTGAGCATCTATGAGCTGCTGCAGAAACCTGGGATACATAAGGAACTTCTTGTCTCCCTTGAGAGTCACGTTCTCCTTCATGTGTGTAAAGACCATTTCTGAGAAGTTGAAAGGCCTGTTTAGCACAAGTGCCACGAAGGCACACTGGATCGTCTCTCTCATGTCATCAAAACCACCCCTCCGGGAACCAAGGCAGTGGATCAGTACGTGTGCCAGGTATTTGAACTGATGTGACATGAAAGCTTTGTTCAGAATACCGGCACCAAGGTCTCCCTCGTACTTGCACCGCATGAAGCAGCCCCTGACCAAGAAACGGTCTAAGAGATAGGGCTGATCAGGAGCATCTTGGAATCCACACACCCTCCTGATGTGCTCAGCAGAAATCACCACATCCCGACCAAAAACCTTGCCCCGAATAACTGTAGGCTCGGCCTCACAGTCAATATCAGCAGACTCCCAGAAGTCCTGCTGATGAGAGCGATAAGGAGTATGAACCATAGAGATAGCAGTGAAGATCCTCGAACGCCTGAGAAATGTAATGATCTTAGTATAGTGCCTGGCGTTCGGGGTCTCGAGGTCCAGATGTGCACAGATGTTGTTCTTCGTAACTGATTTGAGTCCAACCATTCTTAAAAACAAATTAAAACAAGTTAGAACCAGTCAGATATAACAACAAGATGAAATCAGATGAACTTCTGAAATTTAGATCTCAACAGTCTGATATGCCGAATGACAGATAATTCTGGCGAATGAGCACATTCGCCGAATGTCATTCGTCGAATGAGTTGCAAATAGCATTCATTCGCCGAATGAGACATTCGAATGAGAGTCATTCGTCGAATGAGTGTCATTCGCCGAATGAGTGTCATCGAATGAGACATTCGTCGAATGTGAGTCATTCGCCGAATGAGACACTCGCCGAATGGCGTCATTCGGCTGAAATTTGAATCTTCAACCCTTGTCCATCCCAAAAATCAAATCAGTCAATAAAATTTGCATACACACATTCAGAATCGACCGACTAACAAGTTTAAAACATGACTTTTTGGGTTTTAAGTTCGTTTTGACAGTTTATTTCTTAGGCGATTTCTAAAACCCTAAAAATCTAAAATCTGTTCAGTTCTTGATGATTTCACGGTTGGAAATCACTGAGATTTGTTTCCCCAGTACCTGAAATGATATGGAAACCGAAAGTTAGAAGCTGGGTCAAAGACAAGCACTAGAAATGATCGAACGAAGGAGAGAGAAGGTTCGGGAGAAAGAGGGCTGAGTGTTTCGGCAAAAGAGGATTTTCAGATAAAAAGAGTCTCATTCGCCCGAAAGTCTTTATTTATAGCCTTGTCTCATTCGCCGAATGAGACAGGCGAAAGGTCGGATGACAGACACCCACATTCGCCGAATGACACTGTCGAATGAGACATTCGTCATCATTCATTCGCCGAATGAGAATGTCGAATGAGACAATCGACACAGCTCATTCGCCGAATGAGACTTACTTAGTCTAGTTCATTCGGTCGAATGATTCATTTGCATAATGAATTCATTCGGCCGAATGTGTGAGTTTCACACTTCATTCGTGCGAATGGAAATGTTAGCATTCAAAAACACAAACTTTTTCAAGACTTTTCATTTATGAGCATCAAATTTTTGACAATTTATGAAGATATGTCTGGTTGATTCAAGATTCAAATGTGAAAGACATCTGAACCTACAAATGATCATCTAAACTAAAATTGAAAATAGAAAATCTTTTTGTATTTTTCTGAATCAAAGATTACAACTGTACAACTAACAATTAAAAAAAACAAATAAGCACATGTTTTTGTGAGAATGGTCTACTAAACAAATAACACATAACTCTAATCATATCACATCAGCTTTATTGAATGTTTAACCTTAGACACATTGGTTTTATGATACGATTACTGATATGTTTGTCCAATTTTAAACCATACAATACATAACAACTAAACATACTTGATAATTACTCATGTTTTCTGATTGAGTTCCCTATTTCATTACACCATTAAAGATCAAAATCAGTTTATAACTCATCTCAGCATATCTTAATGCCAGTCATCATAAATTCAATAAGACTCAAACTTTATTATATTTTTGTATTTTTCTTGTTCTATCCAAATGGATGGCTTCAGCTAGGTCCGTCCCAGCAATATGGCACATGTATGGAATAGAACTTAATTTGTTTAAGTTTTTCTTCAAGCTTAATACCAGCTTGTTTTTCTTTTTCTTCAAGCTTAATACCAGCTTGTTTTTCTTTTTCTTCAAGCTTAATACCAGCTTGTTTTTCTTTTGTTTGAAACCCCATTTGATTCCATGATGACCGGTGTATGCTTGATTTGAGTCAAAAACTATTTTAATTGGTTTTATGAAACAGTTCCCACAAATCAGACTTTCTAAGTTATCACAAGTTGTTTATCTATTTTGTAAAGTCAGCCTATCAGTACATCCCATCATAATTCGCTTGTGTTTTCATTTTACACATTCACTTCTGCTTTTTATGACATGATAGATTAATGTATTATCTTTTAAAGGACGACCATCTCAATTTTTAATTTTTCAGATGTTTTTGGTTTTTCAATTTTTTAAATGTTTTTGGTTTTTCAATTTTTCAAATGTTTTTGGTTTTTCAATTTTTTCGAATATCTCCCCCTAAAAACCTAAAACAGAAAATCTTTTTGGGTTTTTGAAAAATAAAATAAACTATACAAGAGAGAATTGAAATGCGATAAGTAAATAAACAAAAACGAAAATTATCTAAGAAAAAGTTGATGATCATTTATTAGATTCAGATGCAGATTGGATTCCATCTTTTTGAAAAACACCATTAGCCGATAACAGATATAAAAATCTGGATTTATCAAACGCTTTTGTAAAAAGATCGGCTTTCTGGTGATCTGTGTGAATTTTAACAAGATCGATTAATTTCTTTTCAAAACAATCACGTATGAAGTGATATTTAATGTCGATGTGTTTTGTTTTGGAATGCTGAACAGGATTTTTAGTGACAGCTATGGCGGCAGTATTATCAACATAGATAGGAGTGTTAGAAAAATGTAACCCATAGTCCCTGAGTTGCTGTTGTATCCAGATGATTTGAGAACAGCAACTAGCAGCTGCAATATATTCAGCTTCACAAGTTGAAGTAGACATCGACGTCTGCTTCTTGCACTGCTAGGTAACTAATCGGTTTCCAAAGAACTGACATCCTGCCGATGTTGACTTGAAATCTCTTTTGCATCCACCATAGTCTAAATCACTGTATGCAGTTAGCTCAAAGTTATCATCATTAGGGTACCATAGGCCAAGATTCGGTGTACCCTTCAGATAACACATAATCCTTTTGACAGCAATCAGATGAGACACTCTTGGCTTTGATTGATATCCTGCACATAAGCATGTGGCGAACATGATGTCTGGCCGAGAAGCAGTAAGATACATGAGAGACCCAATCATTCCTCGGTACAAAGTAGCATCAATTAACTCCCCCTTTTCATCTGGTGTAATCCCGTGATTGACAGCCAGTGGGGTACTTGCAGGCTTTGAATCAGACATACTGAACCGGCTCAGTATATCCCCAACATATTTGGTTTGATGAATGAAGATGCCTGCCTCGGACTGATCTACTTGTAATCCCAGAAAAAATTTCATCTCTCCCATTGAGCTCATCTCGAATTTCTCTTTCATAACTTTTTCAAAATCTTTGCACAGATCATCATTTGTGGAACCAAAAATGATGTCGTCCACATATACTTGTACCAAGAGAAAGTCACCATCCTTTTCTCGAATAAACAGTGTACAGTCAATAACACCCCTTCTGAACCCGAAGGTGTGTGGACAATGTTTCATACCAGGCTCGCGGTGCTTGATGCAATCCATATAAGGCTTTGTCTAGTTTGTAGACATGGTCTCTATGCAATGGATCCTCAAACCCGGGAGGTTGACTTACGTACACTATTTCACTTATCACACCATGAAGAAAAGCACTTTTTACATCCATTTGATAGACTTTGAACTTTTTGAAGGATGCATAAGCCAAGAAGATACGAATGGCTTCAAGTCTAGCAACTGGTGCAAATACTTCATTGTAATCCAATCCCTCAATCTGTCTGAATCCCTGAACAACCAGACGATCCCGTGATCATCTTTCTTGCACTGAAGAACCCATCGAGTGCCGATCACTTTAGCACCTTTCGGTCTGTCAACCAATTTCCAGACACCCAACTTCTTGAACTGAAGGAGTTCTTCCTGCATTGCATCTACCCAAGATTCTTCTTTCAAAGCTTCAGTGACTGTACGTGGCTCAACTTGGGAGATAAAGCAGGAATGAGCACAAAAGCTTACATCTGCAAAATCAAGAATGTCAGCAAGACCTCCTGAAGAAATCTGACTTCGAGTCTTCACTCCATCCAAAGGACTCCCAATAATATTTTCTTGAGGATGAATACGATTAATTCTTCCAACAGGATGAGTTGGAACCTCAACCTCAGGATCTAAGTTATTCAGATTCAAATCCTCAAGACCAGGTACAAGATTATCAACAACTGGTTCAGGAGCAGCTGGAGAATTGTCATCTGTGTCTGAGCTGTCATCATTTATCTGTGTAGTAGGAACGGATGTAGATGAAGGTTGAAAAGTTTCATCAGGTGTATTATGTGCATCATACAGCATCTGAACTGCAACATCTTCATCCGAATACATGGGAGGCATATTGAAGGAATCAAAAAGACTGGAATAATCAAACATCCAATCTGGCCCTTTTCCAGGTGGGGGCATAGAATATTTCTGAACATCAACATGGTACCACTCCTCCACATTATGAGTTGAAATGTTGTAAACTCGTTTATTTGGAGTGCTATACCCAAGAAAGTACCCTTCTTCCACCTTCTCATTAAACTTGCCCTGTTCATGTTTCTTCAGCATAGTGCATGGTGCACCAAACGGTTCAAGATACTTAAGATTTGGCTTTCTATTATGGAGCAGTTCAAAACAAGTCTTCCCATGTCTTTTTACAATTAGTACCCGGTTCAATGTATAGCAAGCATTTGCTACAGCTTCATTCCAGAATTGAACCGGCAGGGAAGAATCAGCAAGCATGGTTCTAGCAGCCTCAATCAATGTCCTATTTTTGCGTTCAGCAACACCATTCATTTGAGGAACATATGGAGCACTAAATTGTTGCACAATTCCTCTTGCATTACAAAATTTTTCCATGTTGTGATTTTTGAACTCCGTTCCATTATCAGTTCGAAACTGACGAATCTTGAGCTTATAAAGTGATTCAAGTTTGGTAACCAAAACTTGAATACAATCAAACGTTTCTGATTTCTCCTTCAAAAAGAAAACCCAAGAGTATCTGGAATACTCATCAGTGATGACAAGACAGTATTGGTCGCCAGTTATACTCTTCCGATTCACTGGACCAAATAAATCCATGTGGAGAAGCTCAAGAGGAACATTGATTGAGTGAAACTTTTTCAGCTTATGAGACTGCTTAGATTGCTTTCCCTTCTTGCAAGACACACAGATATCAGACAGCTTAAAATTCTTCAAGCTAACTCCCTCAACCAGACTATTATGAACCAAATGATTCATTTTGCGTAAACTCAAATGACCCATCCTCTTATGCCAAAGGACTGAATCTTTTTCAGTTGCCTTTGTCATAAAACATGAAGCTATGGAGGATGTAGTTGAAGCTGTGGCCATATTGAGAACGTACAAATCTTGCTTTCTTGGAGCAGACATCAAAATCCAATCTTCAGGGATCTTAACACCTTGCTTGAGAATGTAACATTTTGACTCATCAAATAAGACCTTGTACTCTTTGTCACAAATCTGAGAGACTAACAGGAGGTTGTTTTCCAGCTGTTTAACATATCTGACATTATCAAATGAAACTTGTCCATTTGTCAGAATTCCCTCTCCTGTAATAAAACCGCCTTTATCTCCAGCAAAAGCAACATATCCACCCCGAACTGCATTCACATTGGTGAGCAGAGAAATATCACCAGTCATGTGTCTGGAAGCCCCACTGTCAACGATCCAATTGCTGTTAACTCCAGCTTTTGGGGCAACCTGCACAATAAAGAGACAATTAGTTCACTTTGGGAACCCAAGCCTTTACAGTCTTGGGTTGACCCATAGAGTCTCGGATCCAAACATCAATCCATTTTCCATCAGGAAGAGATTTATCTGAAATAAGTGGAATAGAATCCTCAGATGATTTAACTTTCCAAATTGCGTTTTTATGAAAAGAGGTTTTCAGATAAATGGATGATGATTTTGCTTGGTTAACTTTAAGCACACTTGGAACATTCAATGTTTCCAGTTTTCCTTTACCCTTGTCTAAAGTTTTAATCAGAACTGGTTGTTTGGCCTTTGTTTGAACAGGCTTAAGAACAGATTTTACCGGTTTTGGTAAAGCAGAATTTAATTTTCTGAAAGAAACAACCTTTGGCTTGATCAGATGAGGACAAAATCTCACAATGTGCCCAGACTCACCACATTCAAAACAAACTTTGTTACCTTTTTTATGAAAATGTTTTAACTCAGAAAATGATTTTCTATTTGATTTAAAACCATTTGTTTTCTAACTATCTAGATCAAAACCCAAACCATTTGTCCCTTTGTTACCAACAAAAACTGATTTGGTAACACACTTAGCTTCAGACTCTTCTGAAGCCTTCAAAAAACACAATTCTTTGTAAATCTTAGAGTTGCAGATTGGGTCACCTTTCATAACAACAGGAGTTTGATTCCGAGGAGTATTATACTTAGGTGAATAATCTGATACCAATTGTAGAGACGTGATAGGACCGGCGATTTCACTTTGGACGGAAGGTTAGGGTTTTGACACACGAAGAACATGAATATGATGAACAAAATCAAATGATATATTGATAGAATCGAATGATTACATGATTGTATTCACATCATAAAAGAACATAGTGTTGCCGGGGAGAGATCGAGCATGATCTCTCCCCCTCTTGTGCTCAAACCCAAGAACACCCAAAAAACCTTAAACCCTAAATCTGGAAAACTGGTATTTATAGGGCCAGTAGCCCATTCGGCCGAATGAAGCCATTCGGCCCTTCATTCGCCGAATGGGTCCCTTTACATAATATCCACTCGCAGATGCTCCTGCGAACGACTCAGTTTCCAGATTAACAACATACAAACGCATACAAGTGATTACAAATAAGGAAATACAAATCTAATATATTCGAAAAGCAGCGGACACCCAAAATATGCACCAACATATCATATTGTTTTAATTTGAACTGTCGAACTCACCAGCTTTGTGCTGATGTTTCAAACTCAACATTTTTGCAGGACAATGGTGATAACACGGTGAGGATGCACTTCATTTAGCTGAACTTAAATGTATCAGTTTATGTAATCTATTTAGCTGTTAAGTTGATGGAATAAACGAAACCCTTGTAATATATTTATTTTAAGTAAATCTGTGTGCTGTGATATCGGTTCAAGTAAGTCACATCTCATCTCTGAGACATCACCACTATGCTTCCGCAATCACATCAAAGTAGCAAGTGACATCATCACAGGTGACGAGAGGTGGGGGTGTGACATCATCAATGTTGTGTATTCTCATTGTTGCTAATAAAGTTATATAAGATCTTGTCTTATTGAACAATATTACTTGTTGTGTGAATGATGTTGTTATCATGAAGGTACGTTATTATGTTTATCATTCTAGTTATTCCATATAGTCACCATGTTGTCACTACAGTGTTGTAGGAACCATTCTTACAACACTTAGTTGACTCAGGTGGTGGATAATGTTTGTTGTTGTTCTTGTCATCATGTTCACCTTTGATAATCTCAATGTTTTTTCTAGTAAGAATAATTTAATGCTATAAGATAGAATCTTACAACTATATTATTCTATTGTGTTGTTGATTTATGAAGTTATATTATCATATTCATCTTAGTTGTTTCTGTCATATCATGATCATACAGGCATGCATACAATGATGAACGATAATAAGTCAAGCAATACTATCTAAATCAAAACATAAACAATATGTTAAACATAAAACTTTTAAGTAAATAAAAGTTAAGCATGTTTCTCAGCCCCGAGAGTTTAAAATCAGTTAAGATTAGAAAAGGGGCATATGAACTCACCTTGTAGTAGTTGTGGTTGACTTAGCTTAAACAAGAAATGCACGTGCTCTTGATTGTACTTGAGGTTGTTTTCACGATCCTGTATTGATTTCAGGGTGTATGTAATTCATAAGTATAAATTGTAAATGGTTTGAGTACGTGTCTGTGTTAACCCTATAATTGACTCACACTTGTGAGTCTCGGTTTTAGTCTTCATTCGGCCAGATGCATTTGTTATGGGTTTTGAATCCACTCAACCCAATTTGGTTAATGTTAGAATACATTATATAACATGTTAATTAAGTGTGTTGACTATAAGTTTGCAAAATCAACCTAAGTAAAAACTTAGGTTTATAGTTTAGGATTTCTCATGTTGTCCTTATTAGGCTTGAAATAGTTTATCACATAATTAATAAATAACCATGAAATTGTCTTTGTAACTTAATGTTTTAATTTCATGAATGCATAAGTCCACAATTTATGCCACATTCGTAGTAAAATGTTACCAATTCCAATCCATGTCATCACTAAAGTGAATTCATGTTTTTGTTTTGCATTTTGAATCAAATGGGCCGATTGTTATGTGGGCCGACCAGATAGGCCGAATTATACTCAATGGGCCGAATGATATACTTGGGCCGTGTGCGTGTATGTGTGTTTGGGCCGCTTGGACTGGGCATGATCCGAGGAAACCACATGGGCCAAAAGTGTGAAATAGGTCGAATGGGATGTGAAAGTCAGCTGAAACTTGTCTTGATCAATTGGAGGGTGGCTGTAACATCAGTACCGGAACCGCCACCGGAACAGTGATCTCTACAGTAAATGAGCAGTAAAACAGGTACGAACCATATACGTTTCAGTACGTTTCATATTCATATCATTTATCATTATCATAGCATGTTATCATAGAACAAATTCAGAAACATTTAACAGGAACACAGTTCAGAACAATGGTTCTTGAGTCAGATAATTATTTGACAATACAGAACCATCACATGATTATTTGTTTAGGACTTATTATGTATAAACGTATGTGAGGCTTTAAAGAACAAAACACACGAATATTGTTACATGAATGCTAAATTGACGGGTTATTCGTATAGGTGACGATCTGTACGAATATATCTGAAAGTTTAACATTCTGAATGATATTCTACAATTAGAAAACAAGATTGAAAGGTATAGTTATCACCGTGTTCGTACGGGTGATGATTCGAACGAATACGCGCGACGATCGTATATTTCGATTTAAACAGTGATTTAATATTTTAAATTATATAATGAGAAGATATTAGTTAATTTATTAGGAATCACAACCTAGAATAATTAAATGATTTCTATTCTTAAAATCGTGTCGTTTCGCCGCTAAAATTTCGCGAACCGGCACTTTACGCGAAACCGAACGAGACCGAACGACCGGGTATTTTCCCACATTTAATGTGGCAATTAAATGCAATAACCACCTCCACCCAACCCCCTCTTTCTCACCATTTTTGTTTTTCTCCATTCTCTCTCTAGAAGAATAGTGCTCCTCCTTCTCTCTACGATTTAGTGACGATCTCTTGGCGGATTCAAGCAATCTAGGTGTCAAGACGTTCATCTCGGCACGTAGATCACGAAAGTACAAGAATTTTAGACATTCATCCACTGAAATTGAGGTAATATTTGAGTTAAAATTCGGTTAGTGTGTGTGTGTCACGATTCCAATGGGTTTTGTAGTGTTAATCGATTTTAGATACTTAAATCACTTGGATTAAGGTGTTTTAAGCACTTGGTTGTTGTTAGGAGTGGATTTATAACAGGTTTAGCTCTTTAGGAAGAGGATGCAGATGCCAAAACCTTTACAGGTTCGTGAGACTCATAGGCCGAACCCATCAGTTCCCTAGCCGAACCTTTCATGCCCGGCCGAACCCTCCTTTCTGGAACGAACCCTGCTGGCCACATGCACCGAACATGTTAACTCTGACCACCAACTTCAACGAACCCTGTGATCACATGCAACGAACCCTTGTGGGCGACGAACCCTCAACCATGAACCCAACATGCAAGCCGAACCCTACTCGTTTAACCGGAGGACCAGCGAACCATAGCATTAAACGAACCCTAAGGGCTAGGAAGGTTAGTTAGCCGAAACTTGGCCTGGGCCCGAAGGTTCGCTGGTTGGTGAGGCATGCAATTTGAATTCGATGAAACATGATGATTTCGAGGGATATAAGGCATGGGAATTCAAGAATATATATAATGTATGGAATATATTACGTGTGTATGCATAAGGTGAATCTTTAGGATTTCCTTGTATAACATTAAGATGTAACTCCCAAGAGACAAAATGGGTTAAGAAAACATAGGTTATTGATATCTAACAGTTGGGTTAAAACAACGGGAATTATAATTGGAGACATGTAGCAATGAAAACAATGAACTAAACGTGGGTGTTGTCTTAATCTCTAACACTAACCTATTAAAAGACTTGACATGTACCATTAACTTAGATACGTTAATGGGCCATGTTGAATGAAGCAAAGAACTCAAATTCGATCAATGGGCTTACTTGGGCCCAATGGGGCTTAGTTAGGCCCATCATACCATAAACAATTATGTAAATTCGAGTAATAATATCTTGATAAAAATAAAGGTATGTTGAACTTATTTAAAAGTCAATTTAATAGTTATCTAAAATCTTGTTAAATTAAAATAAAATGAACTTTATGTAAATGTCATTGATTTCTTTTAAGTTTACTTAGTTATAAATAGTTGTTGTAACATCAATGATTGGGATTTTGTTATAAAATAGACAATATAATTGTCTGGATTTGAACTAGAAACGAAGGAAACTCTGCCGAAATTTCTAAAAATATAAAAAGTAAATTATTATGATAAGCTATGGGAATTGGGATCATAAAAAAAAAGGGTAACTAGGATAGATTAGATCTTAGATACACTTAGTACTAAGACATTTAGTTGCACACACACCAAGATCAAACCTTAGGCACAACGACTATTACGCGTACTTATTATATTCGAATTCTTATAAAATAACTCAGGAACCGAAGACACTTAGCTTACAAACAAGAGCGTGCATTTTGTGTTAGAACATTTACATAGCAGCACAGGTGAGTTCATTGCCCCTTTTCTAACATTTTTGTTTTAAAACGCGGGGCTGAGAAGCATGCGTAAACTGTTTATTTAAATTGTTTACTTCAAAGCTTTTAATTTTATATGTTTACATATATAAATGTTATCCTAGACCATGTCTAGGAAGATTTTATGCAGGTTTACTAACTGATTTACTTATAAATTAAGTGAATAATCGGGTTAAACTAAAACATTTCAACAGATCAAAACATTTCAAACGAATCAAACTAAACATTTTGACAAAACAAGTGTGTGAGTTCAAGGAATCAAACGAAACATTTTGACGAATCAAATGGGTGATTTCAATGAATCAAACGAAACATTTTGACGAAACAAGTGTGGGATTTCAACGAATCAAACGAAACAATCTTTGCAAAGACAACATTCAATGTTCTACAAATCAAGTGTTTGTTGAACAATGATTCAAGTGTACAATTGATCAATGAATATAGTATTCTATGATCAACGAATCAAGTACATCATGTAACAAAATCAGACGAATCAATAAAACATTTTCAAGGGAAAGCCTGGGAAATATCAGAGATAACATATGCCAAAACAGACGAAACAAAAACCCTACATTTCAAGAAGTCCTAGCTAGACCGTTTGATTTGTAGGTCGTATGTTTGAGGATATTTACATATTCCCTAACTACTAAGTACCTAGATTGACAGACTAGTCTACTCGAGTTTGACCAAGGCCCAATCATTAGGACTTAGATTTTATTAAATGTTTATTTATTTATTTACTTAAGCATTTATGACTGTTTATACAATTGCTATGGTTGATCATATTATGAGATGAACTTATGAAATCAACATGGATTTCAAATGATTGTAATTACAGGGACAAAGGAACAAAAGGATTTTGGGTTTAATGTGAAGGGTAAAAATGCTTAACAATCATTAACAACAGTGTCATATACGGATTAGTATGTGGTGGGACGGTGGATGGGCGGGCGCTAAGTTTGACCCTACATATGCCCTATATATAAGCATACCGATCCGGATATTACATGTGAAGTTAATGAGGTTAAGGTCTTTACCAGATGAGGTTTACATATCACTTTCAAACTCTAAACTATATGAACCCACCAACCATGTGTTGATTTTATTTTTGCATGACTTCTCATGTGACGAACAGGTCAACTAGGAAGCTTATGCTTTTGGACTAGGACTTCAGATAGAAGACTTAGTATTTTTGGACCTGCATATTTTTGAAGACATCATTATACAATTTATTTTGTGTATCTTGTGTAAATACAAGATAGAAATCTATGATGTTGATGATAGATTTACATTGTTAAATTATAAACAATACTGATGTAATTTAACTTTGTAATTCTATTACATTTAGCATTTCTCATTTATATCATGTGCAATGTTAACAATCTGATCACCTTCGATTATCACTCACGATATCACGCTCCGGGAACCTTCCGCCCGACGGGGACTTCGATCCAACCCCGCCGGCTCGAGGTGTGACAGATTGGTATCAGAGCCATGGTTATAGAGAAATATAGGTCATTTATTTAACCGGTTTGGCCTAGACTATAACCTAGGGACCCTGCATATAGAGACACATGACTTAGGAATTTTCTTGCATACTGTTTTCTATATTTGATCATTTCCCTAACCAATAACTTTATTGGTTATGATCAGAATGCCGCCGAGAAGACAGCCTCCCTTGTTACCTCTACCACCACAAGACTTGGCTCCACACTCCTCCACACCGTCACCAAATGACTCACCACCTCCACCACCTCCTCCTCCCCCTCCTCCATTGTTTACTCAAGCATCTGGTTCAGGCACAACACCGACTCTGGATCCTGCTACTATCGCTCTGGTGACGTTATTGAGTAGCCAGATGACAAATCAGATGAAAGAAGCAATACCGGAGATGTTCCTTCGTCTTCGTAATGAAATCCTCAACACTGGCAACACATCAGGAGAAGCCAGTGGAAATACTGGAGATTCATCTCATTACTCCTACAAGTCCTTTGTAGGATGTAAACAACCCAGTTTAAGTGGGTCTGAAGGTGTCGTTGAATTAATCCAATGGATTGAGAAGATTGAAGCAACCTTGGATCTTTGCAGCTGCCCCGAACACCACAAGGTCCGTTACTCAGCTGGAACATTCAACAAACGGGCTATGACCTGGTGGAACGGTCAGATCAACGCCCGAGGAAGAGAGGAAGCTATGGCAATGCCATGGGAAGACTTCAAGGCACTGCTGCGAACAGAATTCTGCCCCAAGAATGAGCTGCAGAAGTTGGAGGTTGAATTATCCAACCATGTGATGAAGGGGGCAGATCACATGGGGTATACAACTCGTTACCATGAGTTGGTGGCCTTGGTACCTGATATGGTACCAACTCTGGAAAAAATAATAGACAGATATGTGGGTGGACTCCCCGCCTGCATTCAGGGCATGGTTGTTTCAGCCAACCCTACCACTGTCGAGTCTGCAGCGAGGCTATCTGGGAAACTCACTGACCTCATGGTAGCCTCTAGAGTTCTAAAGAAGGAGGCTGAACCCAAGAACAAAGCTGAGGCTTCAAAGAAACTCCACCACCATCAAAAGAAGAAACAAAAGACCATCAAGAACTACACAGTGGCCACACCTCTTCAACAAGTAGCAGCACCACACAGAACCCCAACCGCAAACCTTACACTGGCACGTTTCCTCTGTGTGCCAAGTGTCAGTATCATCACACTGCTGACACTCCCTGTAAGCAATGCACGGGATGTGGAAGAAAGGGCCATTGGGTCCAGTACTGCCGGATGACACCCAACCAAGCAGTCAACAATGCTGCTTTGGCTCTCCCTCCACCAGCTAATCAGAATAATGATGGATGCTAGGACCCAAATGTGGTCACTGGTACGTTTCTCTTACATGACTTTTATGCATCTGTTCTATTTGACACTTGTGCGGATCAAAGTTTTATCTCTGCTGATTTTGCATGCCAATTAGATTCTATAGAAGAACAGTTAGACTCCCCTTATATTATAGAAGTAGCTAACGGGAAACAAATCACAGTTAGTACAGTTTATAGGAACTGCCCATTGACACTTAATGGTCATACATTCACCATCGATTTGATACCGATGGAGTTGGGCAGTTTTGATATCCTTGTTGGAATGGATTGGCTTTCCTCTAATCGAGTGGAAGTCATTTGTTCTGAAAAGCTACTTCGAATTCCCTTGCCGAGTGATCGCGTGTTGGAAGTGAAAGGGGATCAAGCGAAACGAAATGTCAAAATCATTTCATGTATAAAAGCGCGTAAGTGTTTACAGAAGCAATGCGTTGCATTCTTGGCTCATGTGGTAGAAAAGGAGAAGGACAAGAAAAGGATTCAAGATGTACCTGTGGTGAAAGAATATCCTGAAGTGTTTCCTGAAGACCAACCAGGTCTGCCACCTGTGCGACCGGTAGAGTTTCGTATTGATTTAATTCCTGGAGCAACCCCAGTTGCTAAATCTCCTTACAGGATAGCACCTTCAGAGATGCAGGAATTGTCTAATCAGTTACAGGAGCTACTTGACAAGGGTTTTATCAGACCGAGCTACTCACCTTGGGGAGCTCCGGTTTTGTTCGTAAAAAGAAAGACGGATCGTTCAGAATGTGCATAGATTACAGGGAGCTGAACAAACTAACTATCAAGAATCGGTATCCATTACCGAGGATTGATGATCTGTTTGACCAACTGCAAGGAGCTCAATATTTCTCAAAGATTAACTTGAGGTCTGGATATCATCAGCTGAGAGTTCAAGATGAAGACATACCGAAAACGGCCTTCCGAACAAGATACGGGCATTATGAGTTTATGGTGATGCCTTTCGGGTTGACGAATGCACCAGCGGTTTTCATGGACCTCATGAACCGAGTGTGCAAGCCGTACTTGGATCAGTTTGTCATTGTCTTTATTGATGACATATTGATTTATTCCAAGACCAAAACAGAACATGAGCAACACCTTAAAAAAATCTTAGAGCTGTTGAAGAAAGAACAACTCTATGCTAAATTCTCTAAATGTGAATTCTGGCTAAGAGAAGTTCAATTTTTGGGTCATGTAGTTAACAGCGACGGAATTCATGTAGATCCTGCCAAGATCAAGGCGATAAAGAATTGGGACACTCCGAAGACACCGACGGAGATACGGTCTTTTCTGGGATTGGCAGGTTATTACAGAAGGTTTATTTCAAACTTTTCTAAGATAGCTTTGCCACTCACTAAGTTAACCCAGAAAAGTGAACCGTTTGTCTGGGAGCAGAAACAAGAAGATGCTTTTCAGACTCTGAAACAGAAACTATGTGATGCTCCAATCATATCTCTCCTAGAGGGCTGTGATGATTTTGTTGTATACTGTGATGCTTCTCATCAGGGACTTGGTTGTGTGTTAATGCAACGGGACAAAGTCATAGCCTATGCATCAAGACAGTTAAAGATTCATGAAAAGAACTACACTACTCATGATCTTGAACTGGGAGCGGTAATCTTCGCATTGAAGATTTGGAGACATTATTTATATGGCACCAAGTGTACCATATTCACTGATCACAAGAGTCTGCAGCACATCTTTGATCAGAAGGATCTTAACATGCGACAACGCCGTTGGGTTGAACTTCTGAATGACTACGATTGTGTGATCAAGTACCATCCGGGAAAGGCGAACGTTGTAGCTGACGCCTTGAGCCGAAAGGAACGGGTCAAACCCATACGTGTTAGAGCAATGGGGATAATGGTGCAGACCAGTTTAAGTGACAAAATTATTCAAGGACAGCAAGAAGCACTTGACCGAGGCAATCTGAAGAAGGAACTTGATTGTGGAGCAGAGAAACAGTTAGATACGAAGCCCGATGGAATGATCTATTACCGGGAACGTATATGGATCCCGGCGGTAGACGAATTGAGAAGACTGATCTTCGATGAAGCACACAAGACTAAATACTCCATTCACCCAGGCGCTGATAAAATGTACCAAGACTTGCGTGGATTTTATTGGCGGCCGGGGATGAAGAAAGACATAGCCGAGTATGTCGGTTAGTGTCTGACGTGTGCAAAGGTAAAGGCGGAACACCAGAGACCGTCTGGTCTACTGGAACAGCCTGAGATTCCGCTCTGGAAGTGGGAACAAATAGCTATGGATTTCATTACCAAGCTACCCTGCACTTCCAGTGGTCATGATACAATTTGGGTGATCATTGATCGTTTAACCAAATCTGCTCACTTCTTGCCTATGCGTGAGACCTTCACGATGGATAAACTGGCAAGATTATACATAAATGAGATAGTGGTGCGCCACGGTGTGCCATTGTCTATTATATCTGACAGAGACGGCAGATTCACATCAAGGTTCTGGCAATCACTGCAGAAATCTCTAGGAACACAGTTAAATCTGAGTACAGCTTACCATCCACAAACAGATGGTCAAAGCGAACGTACAATTCAAACCCTAGAGGACATGTTAAGAACCTGTGTATTGGATTTCGGTGGGAATTGGGATTCCCATTTACCACTGATAGAATTCTCCTACAACAACAGTTACCACAGCAGTATTGGATGTGCACCATTCGAGGCTCTTTATGGCCGGAAATGTCGATCACCGACCTGTTGGACTGAAGTTGGAGACAATCGAATAACTGGGCCAGAACTTATTCAGGAAACCACTGACAAGATAGCTCAGATTCAGAGAAGACTACAAGCTACACGGAGTAGACAAAAGATTTACGCTGACAAACGGCGCAAGCCGTTGGAATTCCAGGTGGGAGACCGTGTAATATTGAAGGTATCCCCATGGAAAGGCGTTGTACGCCTTGGAAAGAAAGGCAAATTAGCACCACGATTCGTAGGACCGTTCGAGATCATTGAAAGAATTGGTCCTGTGGCGTATAGACTGAGCTTACCTGATGAACTCAGTGGTGTGCATGACGTGTTCCATGTCCCAAACCTAAAGAAATGCCTTACTGACGAGTCTCTCGTCATTCCAATTGAAGAAATTCAAGTCGATGAACAGTTACACTTCATTGAAGAACCTTTGGAGATTATGGATCGCAAGGTTAAACAACTGAGGCGAAGCCGTATTCCCATTGTAAAGGTTCGATGGAACTCAAGACGCGGACCCGAATTTACTTGGGAACGCGAAGATCATATGAAGTTAAAGTATCCCCAACTGTTTGAAGAGGAAGCTGTACCCGATAGCAATTCTTAAATTTCGGGACGAAATTTCTCCAACAAGGGGAGACTGTAACATCAGTACCGGAACCGCCACCGGAACAGTGATCTCTACAGTAAATGAGCAGTAAAACAGGTACGAACCATATACGTTTCAGTACGTTTCATATTCATATCATTTATCATTATCATAGCATGTTATCATAGAACAAATTCAGAAACATTTAACAGGAACACAGTTCAGAACAATGGTTCTTGAGTCAGATAATTATTTGACAATACAGAATACGCGCGACGATCGTACACTGAAATTGAGTTACCACCGTGTTCGTACGGGTGACGATTCGAACGAATACGCGCGACGATCGTACATTTCGATTTAAACAGTGATTTAATATTTTACATTATATAATGAGAAGATATTAGTTAATTTATTAGGAATTACAACCTAGAATAATTAAATGATTTCTATTCTTAAAATCGTGTCGTTTCGCCGCGAAAATTTCGCGAACCGGCACTTTACGCGAGACCGAACGACCGGGTATTTTCCCACATTTAATGTGGCAATAAAATGCCACAACCACCTCAACCCAACCTCCTCTTTCTCACCATTTTCGTTTTTCTCCATTCTCTCTCTAGAAGAATAGTGCTCCTCCTTCTCTCTACGATTTAGTGACGATCTCTTGGCGGATTCAAGCAATCTAGGTGTCAAGATGTTCATCTCGGCACGTAGATCACGAAAGTACAAGAATTTTAGACATTCATCCACTGAAATTGAGGTAATATTTGAGTTAAAATTTGGTTAGTGTGTGTGAGTCACGATTCCAATGGGTTTTGTAGTGTTAATCGATTTTAGATACTTAAATCACTTGGGTTAAGGTGTTTTAAGCACTTGGTTGTTGTTAGGAGTGGATTTATAACAGGTTTAGCTCTTTAGGACGAGGATGGAGATGCCAAAACCTTTACAGGTTCGTGAGACTCATCGGCCGAACCCATCAGTTCCCTAGCCGAACCTTTCATGCCCGGCCGAACCCTCCTTTCTGGAACGAACCCTGCTGGCCACATGCACCGAACCTGTTAACTCTGACCACCAACTGCAACGAACCCTGTGATCACATGCAACGAAACCTTGCGGGCGACGAACCCTCAACCATGAACCCAACATGCAAGCCGAACCCTACTCGTTTAACCGGAGGACCAGCGAACCATAGAATTAGACGAACCCTAAGGGCTGGGAAGGTTAGTTAGCCGAACCTTGGCCTGGGCCCAAAGGTTCGCTGGTTGGTGAGGCATGCAATTTGAATTCAATGAAACATGATGATTTAGAGGGATATAAGGCATGGGAATTCAAGGATATATACACATGTATGGAATATATTACGTGTGTATGCATAAGGTGAATCTTTAGGATTTCCTTGTATAACATTAAGATGTAACTCCCAAGAGACAAAATGGGTTAAGAAAACATAGGTTATTGCTATCTAACAATTGGGTTAAAACAACGGGAATTATAATTGGAGACATGTAGCAATGAAAACAATGAACTAAACGTGGGTGTTGTCTTAATCTCTAACACTAACCTATTAAAAGACTTGACATGTACCATTAACTTAGATACATTAATGGGCCATGTTGAATGAAGCAAAGAACTCAAATTCGATCAATGGGCTTACTTGGGCCCAATGGGGCTTAGTTAGGCCCATCATACCATAAACAATTATGTAAATTCGAGTAATAATATCTTGATAAAAATAAAGGTATGTTGAACTTATTTAAAAGTCAATTTAATAGTTTTCTAAAATCTTGTTAAATTAAAATAAAATGAACTTTATGTAAATGTCATTGATTTCTTTCAAGTTTACTTAGTTATAAATAGTTGTTGTAACATCAATGATTGGGATTTTGTTATAAAATAGACAATATAATTGTCTGGATTTGAACTAGAAACGAAGGAAACTCTGCCGAAATTTCTAAAAATATAAAAAGTAAATTATTATGATAAGCTATGGGAATTGGGATCATAAAAAAAAAGGGTAACTAGGATAGATTAGATCTTAGATACACTTAGTACTAAGACATTTAGTTGCACACACACCAAGATCAAACCTTAGGCACAACGACTATTACGCGTACTTATTATATTCAAATTCTTATAAAATAACTCAGGAACCGAAGACACTTAGCTTACAAACAAGAGCGCGCATTTTGTATTAGAACATTTACATAGCAGCACAGGTGAGTTCATTGCCCCTTTTCTAACATTTTTGTTTTAAAACGCGGGGCTGAGAAGCATGCGTAAACTGTTTATTTAAATTGTTTACTTCAACGCTTTTAATTTTATATGTTTACATATATAAATGTTATCCTAGACCATGTCTAGGAAGATTTTATGCAGGTTTACTAACTGATTTACTTATAAATTAAGTGAATAATCGGGTTAAACTAAAACATTTCAACAGATCAAAACATTTCAAACGAATCAAACTAAACATTTTGACAAAACAAGTGTGTGAGTTCAAGGAATCAAACGAAACATTTTGACGAATCAAATGGGTGATTTCAATGAATCAAACGAAACATTTTGACGAAACAAGTGTGGGATTTCAACGAATCAAACGAAACAATCTTTGCAAAGACAACATTCAATGTTCTACAAATCAAGTGTTTGTTGAACAATGATTCAAGTGTACAATTGATCAATGAATCTAGTATTCTATGATCAACGAATCAAGTACATCTTGTAACAAAATCAGAAAAATCAATAAAACATTTTCAAGGGAAAGCCTGGGAAATATCAGAGATAACATATGCCAAAACAGACGAAACAAAAACCCTACATTTCAAGAAGTCCTAGCTAGACCGTTTGATTTGTAGGTCGTATGTTTGAGGATATTTACAGATTCCCTAACTACTAAGTACCTAGATTGACAGACTAGTCTACTCGAGTTTGACCAAGGCCCAATCATTAGGACTTAGATTTTATTAAATGTTTATTTATTTATTTACTTAAGCATTTATGACTGTTTATACAATTGCTATGGTTGATCATATTATGAGATGAACTTATGAAATCAACATGGATTTCAAATGATTGTAATTACAGGGACAAAGGAACAGAAGGATTTTGGGTTTAATGAGAAGGGTAAAAATGCTTAACTATCATTAACAACAGTGTCATATACGGATTAGTATGTGGTGGGACGGTGGCTGGGCGGGCGGTAAGTTCGACCCTACATATGCCCTATATATAAGCATACCGATCCGGATATTACATGTGAAGTTAATGAGGTTAAGGTCTTTACCGGATGAGGTTTACAGATCACTTTCAAACTCTAAACTATATGAACTCACCAACCATGTGTTGATTTTATTTTTGCATGACTTCTCAGGTGACGAACAGGTCAACTAGGAAGCTTATGCTTTTGGACTAGGACTTCAGATAGAAGACTTAGTATTTTTGGACCTGCATGTTTTTGAAGACATCATTATACAATTTATTTTGTGTATCTTGTGTAAATACAAGATAGAAATCTATGATGATGATGATAGATTTACATTGTTAAATTATAAACAATACTGATGTAATTTAACTTTGTAATTCTATTACATTTAGCATTTCTCATTTATATCATGTGCAATGTAAACAATCTGATCACCTTCGATTATCACTCACGATGTCACGCTCCAGGAACCTTCCGCCCGACGGGGACTTCGATCCAACCCCGCCGGCTCGGGGTGTGACAGTGGCCGAAGGGAATGGTGAGCCCAACTCCAAATCCAGCGAACCTTAAGGTTCCTTTGGCGTAGGTTCGGCCCTGCTATGGGTTTGGCGAAACTCAGGGTTCGTTCGAGTAGGTTTCGCCCGGTGATGAAAGGTTCGGCCAAGTCCCTAGGTTCGTGAACTCACAGGTTCGGGTAGTCAAAGGTTCGCAAGGGGAAGGCTCGCGACTGTCAGGAAGGGTTCGTGGTTGCTGGGTTCGGGAATGAAGCATGCAGGTTCGGTGGTCAAGGGTTCGTCGGTCAGGAGGTTCGGCTGATCACCCAAGGTGGAGGTTCGGCCACCCCTTGGGTTCAGCTTATTTGATTCCAGCGAACCATGTTCCTTCGTCCTCATCATCTTCTTTAGGCATTACTCTTCCCAATGCTGTTACATGGTACGGTTATGCTAACATGGTTCTCGTGGTCATGTGGTTCGAGATAAAAGGTGGTTAACCGATTGGACTTAAGTTAGAACAAAAAGAATGCCAAAAACCCTAATTTTCGTGGTTCTTCTTAGCTCAATACCTCAATTTTGGCTGGATAAACCCTCAGATTAGTTGTACTTCTAGGTAGCGGGGTCGAGAGCTTCGTTTAGACACCAAGAACATCCATTTTCGTCAAGAATCGAGCTAGATATGATGATTTGAAGATGAAAACTAGAGAGAGAGAAAGGTTCGTGGATGAGAGGTTTAGAGAGACAGAATGATGAGGGAAATGAGGAAAATCCCCTCATTTAGTCTTTTTATACTCCGGGGTGTTCAGGTTTGTTTCGGTTGCTCGTTTCTCGTCTCCGTTGCGTTTCCAGATTGTTACACGCATTATTTACGTGTTTTAAATAAACGAGTTTCTTTGATTACTTTTTGATGAGTTTCAAAATTGTAAAACGTAAAATATTATATTTTCTTAAATTATTATCATTCGTTTCATTTTTTCGTTTTCGTTTCGTCAGAACGCGTCATTATCGCGCGTATTCGTTCGAATCATCACCCAAACGAACACGGCGATGGTTTTACTTTCTGATTCTTGTTTTCTACTTTCCAGTCATTATTTCAAAACATTAGACTTACAGATATGTTTGTGTGAATCGTCACCCATGCAAACACACTGTCAGTTTATTATTCTGAAACAACACTGCATTTATGTTCCGAATTGTGTTTCCTAACTGATGGACTCAACTATACGTCCTGTTTTTACATTTTTTTCATACTGAATTATCGGCCATCTGATTCCTGTCATTTATGGATATCAGATCGCAACCGACATGTTATTGTTGTTTACTTGTACACTGTTGTTTTTCTTGATTCGTTGAATTGATTGTACTTAGGTTTTCACCTAAATACATACAACTATTGCTTATTGTGAGTTGTTGTACTTACGGTATTTAAGTTTTCACATAAATACGTACAACTGTTTCTTGTATTTTGAATTCTGTTATCACAAACATTGTTCATACAATGTATTTGCACACAGTAAAAGGTGAAAGTATACGTACCGTACGGACTTGCCAGACGATCTGGTACTGGATGTCACAGTTCGGCCACCTAAGGGTTCGGCTACCTTAGATCCGGTCGACTGGAGGTTCGGCCGATCATCATCATTTTCATTCTAGCTTCTGCATGTTGCAGGTCTCCTTCATGGTTTACACTCATTCACAGTAGTTCGATTAAAGAAGTTTAAGAGGTCAACAATGGTTTTAACGATGGCAGCTACAACCGATTGTTATTACACAAAACTCAAAAAGTAAACATGGTTATCTACCTGTAAAATGTGATCAAATGCTCAAAATCTTCGTGGGTTCTTGTTCTACTCGATCATACGAACGTTTAGTAGCAAAAATCAAGTGAAATGGTTACGAAACGAGTGAGAAAAGCTAGAGAGAAATTAGAGAGAGAAAATTGATCTGGAAATGGTTTTTTGAGAGAGAAAGTGAACTTGAAAAATGATGGAGATGGAGATACTCTCCCCATTTATACCCCGCGTCTTTCCCATGTGCTCGGTTTCGTTTACTTCGCTTTAATACCTTTTAAATTGTTTGGCTTTCTCGTAAACTATATTTTAACATACGACACGTTTAAATAATGAAATTCCGTTTAACACAATAGTTTTAATTTAATTCGTTTTATAAAATGATTTTATTTTTTTTGTTTAATTATTTGATTAATTAAATGATTTTATTCAAATTCATTGAAGGTTGTAATTCCTAATAAACATTTTGAATTCTTTTTCTTAATTTAATATCGTTCGGTATTGTTTCGGTTATCTTATCGAAACGCATTATTCACGTACGAATTCGCAAAGATCGTCACCTTTTCAAATCCCTCGTTCGTATCGTATTTCGATTTGGTTTATGATTTATGGAATATCGTTTCAGTATATTATTCCTAATAATTATATTCGTTTGAATCGTCACCCACACGAATACATTATTAAGTTAATATTTCTGAAATAATATTCGCGTTTAACTTATATTCATATCCTCACCTTCGCGTAATTATCCTTAATAACGGTTTCATTATTTTATGAATTAAGTTTATCAATTATCAATTTCCCAAACCATACCCCACTAAATCATATCACTGACACATCCATGATAGACCGAAATAAGTTTATGTGTAGGGCATATGTAGGAGTAGGACGCAACCTATCCAGCCACCGTCCCACCACCATTTCGATAAACCATGACCATGTGTCCTTGACTATATTTAGTGACCAAACCAACAACCTTTAACCATTTCCATCAAAACCAGATCACATTAACATTAATCAACTGCAATAAACACTATAGTTCAGTATAGTTATATTTCAAACTAACTTTCCATGGTTTATGCTCATAATTTTTGTTCTCAGCAATGTATACCAGTGATAATATCATTAATTTATCTCAAATTATATAAGTTAATCATAACAGGTTGTATCAGTACAACTAGTTATGAAATGACAATACCTGAAATACGGTGATGTTACAGTCTCCCCTAATTGAGGGATTTCGTCCCGAAATTCAACTTGGAGTGACCGCACTGAATAAGTGTGGGTACTTAAGCTTCATCTGATCTTCTCGTTCCCAGGTGAATTCTGGACCACGCTTCAACTCCCATCGTACTTTGACAATTGGAATTCTACTGCGTTTGACTTTCTTAACTTCCCGGTCCATTATCTCGACTGGTTTTTCAACAAAGTGCATGGTATCATCGACGCGAATGTCATCGAGTGGTACCTGAAGATCTTGATCAGCTAAGAATTTCCTTAAATTGGACACATGAAAGGTTGGGTGTACATTACTAAGTTCAGGAGGAAGTTCCAGCTTATAGGCGACCTTCCCAATCCGTTCAAGAATCTTAAAAGGGCCAACATAACGTGGAGCAAGCTTACCCTTCTTCCTGAATCGTACAACTCTCTTCCAAGGTGATATTTTAAGAAATACCAAATCATCAACCTGAAACTCTAGTGGCTTACGACGTTTATCCGTGTAACTTTTCTGTCGGCTTCGAGCAGCTAACAAATTATCACGAATCTGGTGAATCTTGTCAGTCGTTTCTTGAATAATTTCAGGACCAGTGATCTGCGATTCGCCGATCTTAGTCTAAAACATAGGTGACCGACATTTTCTACCATAAAGAGCTTCGAATGGCGCCAATGCTCGCGTGATAACTGTTGTTATACGAGAACTCGACTAATGGTAAATGGATATCCCAATTGCCACCGAAATCGATGACACAAGCTCTTAACATATCTTCAAGTGTCTGGATCGTTCGCTCCGTCTGCCCATCCGTTTGAGGATGATAAGCCGTGCTAAGATCCAATGTTGTACCAAAAGCTTCATGTAATGATTCCCAAAATCGTGATGTGAAACGAGCATCACGATCCGATATTATACTTAAGAGAATTCCATGTCGGCTAACAATCTCATCTACATAGATACAAGCAAGTTTTCGCACACGGTACGTTTCGCGTATCGGTAGGAAATGAGCCGATTTAGTTAATCTATCGATTATCATTCAAATACTATCATGACCGCTTGCGGTACATGGGAGTTTGATAATAAAATCCATGGATATATTCTCCCATTTCCACATGGGTATTTTCGGTTGTACTAACAATCCTGAAGGTCGCTGGTGTTCAGCCTTGACTTTTGCGCAGTTAAGGCATTTAGCTACATACTCAGCTATATCCTTCTTCATTCCAGGCCACCAGTATAAGACTCTAAGTCTTGATACATCTTGTCAGCACCCGGATGGATCAAGTAACGAGACTTATGTGCTTCATTCATAATCATCATCCTAAGCTCCTCTCTGTTCGGTATCCACAATCGGTTCAGAAGTACATCAACCCGTCATCTTTAGTCTCCAATAGTAATTCAGCCCCACAAGACATCTCATCATGTAAGCTACCTTGAGCCAATGAGTGTTGTTGGGCTGTTAGAACATTATTACAAAGATTAGTGTGCACTCGGTCACTATGGATTTGAACATGACTCTTGCGACTAAGCGCATCTGCTACTACATTCGCTTTATCAGGATGGTAGCAAATTTCACAGTCATAATCATTCAACAGTTCAACCCATCTCCATTGTCTCATATTGAGTTCCTTCTGGTTAATTATATGTTGCAAACTCTTGTGATCAGTGAAAACTACACACTTTGTGCCATAAAGATAATGTCTTCATATCTTCAAAGCAAACACAACTGCACCAAGTTCCAAGTCGTGTGTAGTGTAGTTCTTCTCATGGATTTTCAACTGTCTCAATGCATATGACACAACCTTTCCCCGTTGCATGAGAACACATCCGAGACCTAGGTTGGAAGCATCACAGTAAACCACAAAGTCATCATTTCCATCAGGCAGTGTTAAGACAGGAGCATCACAAAGTTTCTGCTTCAAGGTCTGAAACGCCTCTTCTTGCTTTTGTCCCCACTCATAAGGTCTATCCTTTTGAGTCAAAGAAGTGGGAGGGACAGCAATCCTGGAGAAATTCAAAATAAACCGCCGATAGTACCCGACAAGTCCAAGGAAAGAACGAATCTCCGTTCGTGTCTTTTTCATAATCCAATTCTTCACAGCTTCAATCTTTGCAGGATCCACGTGAACACCCTTTTCATTGACTATGTGTCCCAAGAATTGAACTTTCTTAAGCCAAAATTTACACTTGGAGAATTTGGCATACAATTGTTCTTTTCTTAAGGTCTCCAAAATCAACTTAAGGTGTTGCTCGTGTTCTTCTTTGCTCTTGGAGTATATCAAAATATCGTCAATAAACACAATCACAAATTTATCTAAGTACGGCCTGCATACCCGGTTCATGAGGTCCATGAAAACCGTAGGTGCATTGGTAAGGCCGAAGGGCATTACCAGAAACTCATAATGGCCATATCTTATTCTAAAGGCTATCTTGGGAATATCATCTTCATGTACACGAAGCTGATGATACCCAGACCTAAGATCGATCTTCGAAAACCATGTCGAACCTTGAAGTTGATCAAAAAGATCATCGATGCGCGGCAGAGGATATCGATTCTTAATGGTCAACTTGTTCAATTCGCGGTAGTCTATGCACATTCGGAATGATCCGTCCTTCTTCTTGACAAACAGGACTGGTGCACCCCATGGCGAATGACTTGGGCGAATGAATCCCTTCTCAGATAGTTCTTGTAGTTGGCTCGCCAATTCTTGTAACTCCGAAGGCGCAAGCCTGTAAGGAGCTTTGGCAACTGGGTTCGCACCAGGTACTAAGTCAATTCGAAATTCTACTTGACGTTTTGGTGGAATTCCCGGTAAGTTGTCTGGAAATACTTCAGGAAAATCTCTTATCACAGGAACGTCTTCAATGCTCTTCCCTTTCTCCTTTTTCTCCACGACATGTGCTAAAAACGCTATGCATTTCTTCCTAAGGTACTTATGGGCTTTGGTACAGGACATCAGCCCAAGACCTTCACTAGGAGTTTTCCCGAAAACCCTTAGAGTTTCACCCGAAGGTAAGGGAATTCGAATATATTTTTCATGACAAATAATTTCTGCTTTGTGGGTGGCTAACCAATCCATGCCTATGATAACATCAAAGCTACCAAGATGCATGGGTATAAGATCAATTGGGAAAATGTGATCATTTAAGTTCACAGTACATCCAATAATAATAGTGTTAATATCAATAGTATTTCCGTTAGCCACCTCTACGTTAAACGGTTTGTCTAACTTTGTACGTGTTCTACTAAGCATACATTCAAAATCATATGAAACGAAACTCCTATCAGCACTAGAATCAAATAAAATAAATGCATAAGAGTTATCAATCAGAAACGTACCATTGACGACATCTTGGTCGGCTTGGGCTGCTGGAGCATTTAGCTGAAAAGCTCTGCCTCTTTCCATCCTTTGATTATTCCCAGTCTTTCTTGGGCACTGATTTCTGAAATGACCCACATCGTCGCACTCATAACAGGCTCTTGCCTGTGCAGGTACTTGACGAACGGGTACAAGGCAGTGCAAGAGGTGCAGGTTGCATCCTTTGTACTTGCGGAGCACACCGACACACATTAGCAAAATGACCATACTTGCCGCAATTGTTGCATACACGACATGCCAAGTTAGGTGCATGGTGACATCTGCAGGTATTGCATTGCGGATTGGCTCCAAAACACCAAACAGTTCCCAAAAACAGAACATTACAACAAACTAAAAGGAAAAATCACATCAATCCTCCGAAGTCATAAATCTCCATTTAGCTCTATGTTTGACCCAAAAGAAGCTAAGAGATTTGAGTTCCAAAATATTTTTTGAAAGGAACACCTTTTTTTTTACTTAAGATAAGCCTTCTAGATGCACCATAAGCCTGTCAAGATTATCGCTTTAATAGTCTCTTTTTTCTTTGATCCACCGCCCGCAAACTTGAATATCTCTAAGAGATCCTTCATGCCGGAAGCGAAGATTGGTTGGAGACCGCACCAGGAAGAGACACCCTGCCAAATAATGACAGCTATAAAACAAGAAGAGAATAGATGGCATGCCGAATATTAATTAGTTTCAACATTTTAGATACTATATTTATAAATTAAGTAGGCAAGAACACCTATATCATATATGATTGCATTAATGAAATACTAAACACTTGGTAAAACAAATAAAAGAAATAGTTTACAATATAAATATTATAAAACTTAAATGTTTATAAGATACATAGTAAAAAATAATAAATCATTATTTAATTTCTAGATATATAATTTTCAATATTGTTATATATGGATCATTACATATATTCATCTATTTACAACTATATATACACACACACACTTAAGTCAAAGTTAACTCACATATATCCACTTCTTTTATAATTTTCTTCTTTAGTTAAGGGGATACATGTAATTTAAAACTCTAGGTAAGAGAATATATGTAATTTAAAGGTTAGATAAAGGGATATATGTAATTTATTTTATTTTTTAAGTTGAGTACTTACGTAATTTATGAAGTTTACAGAGGAGTATATGTAACCGTCCCTATTATATACATGTTATTAAGCAAAGTCGGTGCCTCACATAAAAACCACAGTTCATTTTCATGCAAATATTTATGCATCATATACAACTGACTAATTCCTAAACTCTCTTACGTCTCTTTCTTTTTTTTCTTCTATGCTTCATTTCTGGTTTCGTCTATTGGAGGTTGGGACCATGTATGGTTTCTTTCCTCCTTTCATCTACACTTCATTTCTAGGTTTTCCTATCGCGTTCAAGATTGGATATTGGGACTTTCATGTTATGGATTAGAGGCCGAGGCTAGGTATGGTTGTCGTTGTCGTTGTCTTTGTAATTTGTTTTTGTTGTCGCACTCAAGAGACAGAGATGATGAAATTAGGTTTTTTTTTTTTGTGTGTGTGTGTGGCGGTTGATGAAATTGGGGATTTTTTCATTGCTATGGCCTCTCAGATTCATTAGACCTGAATTTACTAAAACATGCTTTTGTTGCAAATCACACAGATATATCGATTGGATTACATACCTTGTTAGCATTTTACTTTAGTCTTTAATGCAAAGCGATGAAACATCGTGTGAATTCAAATCACAAAGCATGTGTTTCCAGAAATTGAACAGGTCCTGTTCAATTCTGATTTGATTTTTTGAATCTTAGAATGTATAAACTTCACGGTTTCTTGTATTTGAATATGTCTGAATCTGAATTTTTTCGTAAAAAAACACATCTGAATGGAAATTAACATTTGAAGGAATGATTCAGACATTCCGAACATGTCTAAATGGGAGAAAAAACAACCCAAACTCATTTCTTCCAAATTCATGTCACCTCCCCTTACCCGGTTCCCGTCGGCTCCCCCTTATCCAGTTTTTGTCGCCGCACCTTTCCCAGGTCCTACCGGCTCAAAACATCACGGCCGGTAAAAACAAACAAGCGATCGGAACATTTGATCGGAAACTACGTTTAGACTTGAGCGGTGGTGGCGAAGGAAGCGGCGGCTTCTGTGCAACAAAATCAGCCACCGGTACAGCAAACAACCGATTGTAATCTCTGGTTCGCCAGCATAAATTCTATTAGATTTATGAATTGTAGCAACAAATGTACTCTCGATTATCTTAATAAACATAATGAACGAATCTCTCAGCTCGCCGTTAAGAATTAATTTTTGAGATGGAAAATTGAGATTACGATTTTTAAACAAGAAAAAAGAGAAAGAGAGGTAATTAGAAGCACCTTACAGTTTCGACCAAGAACTAACGGTTTTCCCTGGATCACGCGATTTACCTCTTTCATATTGGCCGTGGCACCGGTCGGTTGGAGGCGTCTAATGGTGATGTTCAACATTGTTTTTTTTTTACAGTTTCCACCAAGAACAAAGGCAGCACTCCTCATTGGCATGCGTTTTGTCTCTAAACTATATTTTGTAACCTCATTTGAACACCCAAATTGAGTAGTCCGTCATTGATTCTTTAATCTTTGATTTTTTGTTAATTATGGATGTAAATTCTTGATTTGCTGGTTGTTATGGCTCACGTATAATCATTCAAATGTTCAACCAAACAGTCTTAACTGTTCAGCACTTAATGGTTCAGACTCTCTTAACCATTAAGGCATCTTAATCATTCAACACTTAATGGTTCAGACGTTAGCAAGCAATCTTAGTTCAAATTCTTGAAAACAAATAAAACAATAAGAAATATACATATACCATACTCACTGTCGTAAAAATCGGCCTAGGTGACCGCCTAGGCGCTAGGCGCCGCGCCCCTCTACCGTCTCTATTTTGGTCTAGGCGGTGTCTAGGTGCTAGGCAGGGGCCTATTCGGCGTAGGCGAACCTAGTCGGCCTAGTCAGATTTGTATTTTTTTGACTTTTTTCCGGTAAATATGGACCAATGTCATAATTATTTATACATTTCTTAACCAAAAATCCTTAATATATCTCTGAAACATCGAATCTAGCAACTTAACATCAAAACCCATATCTAAACTTTGAATTTGGTGTTTAAGTTTGAACTTTGAAGTACTTGATTTAGTATATTTAAGTTTATTTTTTTAATTATTTGAAGTGTTATATTAAATTATTGATATTGATATGTGTATATGATATATATTTGTAAAATTACATATAAAAATCCCAATCCGTCTAGCCGATTAATCCTTAGGCGGTACCTTGCCACCTGACTAGCGCCTAGCGACTTATACAACCTTGACCATACTAAACACTTGAAATTAAACATTTAGATAGCAAATTGAGCAATAGCCTTAATAAATTAAACATCTACAGAATATTGAAGTCTATAGCCTAAATCATTCCAAACACACCGTTACAAAGTGGCCACACAAATGACAAAACTAACAAAACTAAAAATAAACAAACGTGTAAATTACCGATATGATCCTTGTGGTTTGATAACACATATAATCCTTATGTAAGTTTAATTTGATGACCTTAGCACGACCGGCTCTAGCTTTGAGGAGGCCCAAAGCATAAAATAAAATTGAGTCCCTCTGAAAAAAAAACAAAAAAAACCTGACTTCCACTCGTGCACTGCATCATGAGTCCTTTTGTAGGCCTTCACTGATATTCTAATCTGCAAAAATGAGTTAAAATCCCTCCTCTTTTGTATCAAATAAGAAGAAAAATGAATTAAAAATTAATTATCAGCCCCAGTGTTGTAAAACTCGGCCTAGGCGGCCAAGTACTCAGTGGGTACTCGGAACTCGGCCCTTGGCCGAACCGATTTTCTCCAACTCGGCGCCATCAACTCGGAATCGGTCAAACTCGGTCCAACTCGGACCTGCTCGGATTGGCCAAAAAAAACTCGGCCCAACTCGGACTAAATCGGTCAAACTCGGGCCAACTCGGCCAACTCTGTTTTTCACTTTTTTTACTGATTTTCACTGTTTTTCCTTGATTTTCATTGTTTTTCACCAATTATTGTTTGATTTTCCCTATATATATTTCATTTCTATTGATATATCACTTTATATGTTGTATATACTAGTAAACATATGATATTTGATATATATATATATATATATATATAATTTTTTAAAAATTATTTTTTTATCATCTACCGCATCTGAGTACCCCCCGAGTACTCGCAACTCCCCACTCGACCGACCTGGCAGCGCCTAGCGATTTCTCCAACCATGATCAGCCCTAATTGAATTCTAACTAAAAGCAAAATGAACCAAAATGGCAAGCATATTTAGTTCTTTAAACCAAAATTAATCAGCCCTAAATTCTGATTAAAAGCAAAGTGAACACAAGCAAAATTAGTTTCCTAAACCAAATAAAACCAGCCCTAAATTATGATTGAAAGTACAGTGAACCAAAATTACAAGCAAAATCAGTTCCCTAAATCAAAATCAACCAGTCCTGAATTCTGATTGAAATCAAATTGAAACAAAATCACAAGCAAAATCAACCAAAATCCAATAAATTGAAAGGCCAAGAGTCAAAATATATTACACCTAACATTCTATCAAAGACTTTAGGTGGTAGGCGCTTGGACAGTCGGGCGGACATACAAACGGTGGTGCCGTATGGCCGGGCGGGAGGCGTGCGGTTGGAGGGGGAGGCATGAGCAGATGATCCTTGAGATCATAACAGTGAACAGAGACCTAGATTGGGCTGATTGGCCTGTTAGGCCGACCCTAGAACTTAGGACTGTGTTACAAATATATGAAGTTTGGGATCATATGAGTAATTTATGAAACATAGGGACCAAGAGTGGAATATTAACAAAACACATGAACCATCTTGGTAATTTACTCTAAATAAATAAATAAATATTCTTTTTTGGAACAACAAATCTATCCTACTCTTTTACTTCTTCCAATTTAATTACTTCTCTCCTGAGTTTGAACCCAAGACCTCTTCTATAAGAGGCAAAACCTTTCTTAAATGGGCTACTCCTACATTGCCAAATAAATAAATAAATAAAATCACAAGTTTTCCGACAAGTAATTCACATGTATTTTCATTTAGGGTGGGGTTATGCTAAATAGGGTTTTTAAAATAAAAAGTGTGAGAAGTATTAATAGCCTTTAGATCAAAAAATCAAGGGCTGATATCCATTTCCAAATTTTTCGGATTAATAAGGCAGTTAAAACACGTGGAAGGGTAGGATCGTCATTTGCTCAATTGCGGCTTCGTTCGTCTCTTCTATTCCAAAAACCAGAACCTTCGTCAGTTTGTTCGAAGAAAACCGCAATCAACAATGGCGAACGACGGAGAAGAAGCGAATATGATTGCTTCAGGATTGCAAACAGTACCTACTCAACAATCACCGCAAAAATCATCAATGGTGAACGACGGAGATGCGACGGAGATGCTTCCGATTTCGCAACTTGAAGAACAAAGCGTACAAAAAGATCAGACACAAAAAAATGAAGAACCAATTCAAGGTACATTTAAAATAATTTTATTATCATTGCGTCTAATCGTAGTGTCGATTGAGTCATCATTGTTGCATGTATTGCACAATGGATGGTCTAGGTCAGAAGTTTTAGAAACAATGGCTAAAAGCATCGATGTGTTTTGTGTGATTGTGTCTAACATGAGTTTCTGTTGTGTCATCCGTGTGGTCATATATGTTTCATGTATTGCACAATGGATGGCCTAGGTCAGAAGTTTTAGAAACAATGACTAAAAGCATCGATGTGTTTTGTGTGATTGTGTCTAACATGAGTTTCTGTTGTGTCATCTCTGTGGTCATCTCTGTTTCATGTATTGCACAATGGATGGTCTAGGTCACAACTTTCAGAAACAATGGCTAAAAGCATCGATGTGTTTTGTGTGATTGTGTCTAACATGAGTTTCTGTTGTGTCATCCGTGTGGTCATCTCTGTTGCATGTATTGCACAATGGATGGGCTAGGTCACAACTTTCAGAAACAATGGCTAAAAGCATCGATGTGTTTTGTGTGATTGTGTTTAACATGAGTTTCTGTTGTGTCATCTCTGTGGTCATCTCTGTTGCATGTGTTGCATAATGGATGGTCTAGGTCACAACTTTCAGAAACAATGGCTAAAAGCATCGATGTGTTTTGTGTGATTGTGTCTAACATGAGTTTTTGTTGTGTCATCCGTGTGGTCATCTCTGTTGCATATATTGCACAATGGATGGTCTAGGTCACAACTTTCAGAAACAATGGCTAAAAGCATCGATGTGTTTTGTGTGATTGTGTCTAACATGAGTTTCTGTTGTGTCATCCGTGTGGTCATCTCTGTTGCATGTATTGCACAATGGATGGGCTAGGTCACAACTTTCAGAAACAATGGCTAAAAGCATCCATGTGTTTTGTGTGATTGTGTCTAACATGAGTTTCTGTTGTGTCATCTTTGTGGTCATCTCTGTTTCATGTATTGCACAATGGATGGTCTAGGTCACAACTTTCAGAAACAATGGCTAAAAGCATCCATGTGTTTTGTGTGATTGTGTCTAACATGAGTTTCTGTTATGTCGTCTTTGTGGTCATCTATGTTTCATGTATTGCACAATGGATGGTCTAGGTCACAACTTTCGGAAACAATGGCTAAAAGCATCCGTTTGTTTTGTGTGATTGTGTCTAGCATGAGTTTCTGTTGTGTCATCTGTGTGGTCATCTCTGTTGCATGTATTGCACAACGTATGGGCTAGGTCACAACTTTCAGAAACAATGGCTAAAAGCATCCATGTGTTTTGTGTCATTGTGTCTAACATGAGTTTCTGTTATGTCATCTGTGTGGTCATCTCTGTTTCATGTATTGCACAATGGATGGTCTAGGTCACAACTTTCAGAAACAATGGCTAAAAGCATCCATGTGTTTTGTGTGATTGTGTCTAACATGAGTTTTTGTTGTGTCATCTGTGTGGTCATCTCTGTTTCATGTATTGCACAATGGATGGTCTAGGTCACAACTTTTAGAAACAATGGCTAAAAGCATCCGTTTGTTTTGTGTGATTGTGTCTAACATGAGTTTCTGTTGTGTCATCTGTGTGGTCATCTCTGTTGCATGTATTGCACAATGGATGGGCTAGGTCACAACTTTCAGAAACAATGGCTAAAAGCATCCATGTGTTTTGTGTGATTGAGTCTAACATGAGTTTCTGTTGTGTCATCTGTGTGGTCATCTCTGTTTCATGTATTGCACAATGGATGGTCTAGGTCACAACTTTTAGAAACAATGGCTAAAAGCATTAATGTGTTTTGTGTCATTGTGTCTAACATCAGTTTCTGTTATGTCATCTGTCTAACTTAAATTTTTTTTGAATAGTTATATTACGTAAACGGCAAAGTGAAAGAATTAAAATGAAGTGCTTTGCTAGATTCACTAATGAGGAGTCCAACCCAATAATTTTGGACAATGAAGAAATTGATAATGAATGTCAGTATACTCAACTTTTATTATAGTATAACATATATATGATTATTGTGTAATAATTTTATTGTTGCATTTTTATGCAGCAAATGACAAAGATAATTCTGACTCTGATAAACCAATCAAAGAGTTTCTTAAGCCAAACAAAGAAAGAAAACAAAAGCTGAAATTGAAAGCTAAAAAGGTTGATAAACTGAAAGAAGCAGGTTCAAAAAGAAAAATAGAAGCAAGTCAACAAGCTGAAAAGGTAAAGGTGAAAAAGTTAAAGGGAAACATTGAAAAGTCAGAGGAGAATCAATCACCTTATTTTGAGTACACTGGTCAAAAGATTTTCATGAGGTGTTCACCAGCAAACTTGATAAATTTTCTGGAAAAACTAAATGAAGATCAAAAGAAAGCAGTTAAAGAAATGGGTTTTGGTGAAGTGTTGTGTTTAAAGTCACACACAATACCGACTGCCTTTGGTTACTGGCTCTTAAAGAACTACAATCCACAAACTGATGTTCAGAATATTGGCTCCAGTCAGTTCAAGATAACACCAGATTTGATCCATTTGGTATTTGGAATTCCAAATGGTAAAATCACGGTTCATGAGAAATTCCGACCTAATTCTAATGATCCGGTCATCAGTGAATGGAGAAGTCAGTTTGGGACAGACATACCAAAAAAGATTTCAATGAAAGATTTTGCTCAGCACTTAACAACCAGAAACGATTCTGGTAGAATGTTTAAGCTCAACTTTTTGGTGATGTTCTTTTCTATAATGGGAGAATCAATGAAAAGCAACACTGTCAACCAAAGATTCCTCACCTCAGTTACAACAAAAATGGATGTGAAGAAATTGAGTTGGTGTGATTATGTGTTAACCTGTCTTCGGAAAACAAGACAGACATGGAATGGTGGCGAGGATGAGCTGTTTAACGGGCCTCTAGTTTTACTTGCGGTAAAATGTTTATTACACAATTTCATATAACACAAATATCATATAACACAAATATTATATTACACAATGTCATATAACACAAATATTATATTACACAATGTCATTATTCATTAGACACAATAACATGCTGTGTATATTAATATTGTTGTTTCTTTTTTGATAAACCTAGGTTTTATACTTCTATGAAAAACAAAATAGCAAGGACCAATGGTTGAATCAACCGAAAAAACTTGGGGGAATAAATTTGACAAAATTGCAAGAGTTTGAGGAGAAACTCGAATTGATAGCTGGAAATGAAGACTTAAATCATGAGGAGAAAAAGACCGAAGGAGGATTGAAAGTTAAAATTAAAATCAAAAGACCCCCTAAAGTTCAAGTTGCACAAACTGATTCTACTGGAAATGAATAATCTTCAAAAGGAGGTACAAACACAAATTGGTTATATGCCCTTGTATTATATCTTAGTATGTTATATGTGATTGTGTTATATAATATTGTGTTATATCTTATTGTGTTATAACATATTCTGTTATTTCCTTATTGTGTTATATGCCATTGTGCTATAACTTATTCTCTTATTTTCTTATTGTGTTATGTATCATAGTTTAATGTAACATTGTGTTAAATGTAATTGTGTTATCTATCATCCAGTTTTTTTGTTATTGTTTTATCTGTTATTCTGTTATATGACACAATTAGATGAAATTGTGTTATATGTTAAATACTCGTTGTGTTATATAAAAATATTTTTTCTGTGTTTAACATTGTGTTAATTACTCATTGTGTTAGATAATAATGTGTTAAATACTCATTGTGTTATATAAAAATATTTTTATCTATTTGTTTTATATCTGGTTGTGTTATATGGTATTGTGTAATAATACGTTGTGTTATAATATTGATATGTTAAATATTGATTGTGTTATATATTAATCTATTAAATACTCATTGTGTTATATAAAAATATTGTGTTATAAAAATATTTTTATCTATTTGTGTTATATCTGATTATGTAATATCATTGTATTATCTCATTGTGTTATATATGTGATTGTTCTGTAAAACAATATGCTTTATAATATTGTTTTATCTCATTGTGTTATATATTATTGTTTAGATGACAAAGAAGAAGAAGTCGGCATCAATATTGATGAAACAGTTGTAGAAAAAGAGCCAACAGTTCAAACAGAAGAGGTATATTATGTATACATTTGTTTTTTACACACATTATAATTAAAAATCCTATAAAAAATTATCACATGATACATCACAAATGATTAGCAAAGCATTGATCCTGTTTGAAGAACATGCCAACAAAGTGAGGGAGCTGTTGGATGAAGCAAATAAACTTTATCCAGGAAGTATAGTCATCAAAGAAAAAGAAATACAATGTAAAACATCTGTTGAGAACTACAGTAAAGCTGAAATGGAGGAAGATTATACACCAGTTATGCAACCAGAAGAAAATTACGATATTCCTAGCATCTCCCCACTTGATGTCAGCCCATCACTATTAAAAGAATTTATTGAGATAGAGAAGAATGCATTGATTCAATTGGAGAATAATGCATTGAAGAAAACAGTTGATCGATTGTTTGAGGGCCCAAGCTTCAATTTGTTAGGGGAAAGTCAAGAAACACCATCGGTTGAAGAAGAAGTTGCTGGAGGAGGAAATCAAGATGCAGTTAAGGAAAACACAATGAGTGAATCAAAGAATGAAGAACCTATGCAGGAAGACAAAAAGGGAGAAAAACACAATGAAATTGTTGATCAAGATCCAATCCAAGAAAACACAATGTGTGAAAAACATATTGAAGAACCTATTCAAGAAGACACAATGGGTGACAAAAACAATGACAGTGTTGATCAAGATCCAATTCAAGAAGACACAATGGGTGACAAACAAAATGATAGTGTTGAGGTGGTTTTGGCAGAACAAGAGACTGTTGGGGGAATGCAAACTGAAGATGACGAACAAAATCAGAATCTTGAAGTTCAGATTGCTAAAGTAATAAGTGAGTTACCATTGTTACAAAGTAGAGGACAGGAATATCAAACACCAGAAAAAGCAATGTTGTGCGTTGTTGATCCTGTTAGCAGTGTACGACCTGAGGAATGTGAAGTAAAAAAATCCAAAAAGACCCCAAAGAAAAAAGATGTTACCTGAAGTTTTGTGTTCACCATACATTCAAAGGCAGGTTGTGATGGCTGATAAAAGAATCAGTACAGAAAATAATCTTTCTTCATATATATTTGCTGCAAGTGGAGAATGTTGGTAAGTCACATTATAACCTATAAGATTTTCTTTTGCAGATTACACAATATTATCAATTACATTATCAGATTGATAATTTTCTTCTTTTGCAGGGACTTGATGTTTCTCATTTCAGATGTTATATCGTCTACAAGGGTAATGTTTGAAAGTTTGAAACCAGGTCTGGAAGTTTATGTTGATGTTATAAATGCATGAGCTCATATTCTAAACCGAGAAGAGAGGAAGAGATCAAGGGATTCAATTCATAGGCTGTTTTGCACTGGTCCAATGATTGTAAGTATACAAACAAAACATAATGATCGATCCTCTTATTGTGTTATTGTGTTATAATTCATTGTGTTATATATGCTTGTGTTATAACTCATTTTGTTATTTTTTTATTTGTTAGTTGAAATTGTGATTTATAGCATTGTCTTTTATCTCATGTGATTTACTTATTTATGTAATTGTGTTATATACAATTGTGTTATAGCACAATGTTACATTACACAATGATACATAACACAATAAGAAAATAAGAGAATAAGTTATAACACAATGGAATATAACACAATAAGGAAATAACATAATGTGTTATAATAGAACTGTGTTATAACATATTCTGTTACATTTAACACAATGTTAAATTGCACAATGATACATAACACAATAAGAAAATAAGAGAATAAGTTATAACACAATGGCATATAACACAATAAGGAAATAACAGAATGTGTTATAACAGAATTGTGTTATAACATATTCTGGTATTTCATTATTGTGCTATATGAAGTTGTGTTGTAAAACATTGTGTTATATGTAATTGTGTTATATCTTAGTATATTATTTTTGTTATTGTGTTATATGCAGTTGTGTTATATGTTAGTATGGTATTATTATTGTGTTATTTGTCATTGTGTTTTAATTTTAGGTTTTGTTTGATTTACGGCATAGGGACACATTTGATAAAGATAAAGGCACAATGTTAACTGAGTTCAAAAGAAATATGCTAGAGGTTTTGAGGAAGGAACAATTGACAAGCATCAATGACTTTGAACTTGTGTTTATACCAATGGCTCAATCAAATCATTATTATCTCATGTGCTTCAACATAAAAACCACAAAGTCAATTCTGATTGACAATAGTGCATCAGTTGAGTATGAAGCCAAATACCTTTCTAGGCCTGAAAAAATGGTATGTATATATCAACTTATCAAGTCTTTTAATAAAAAGACACAATACATAAATTGAATGTAAAAAAATGTTTATTTTTTTTAACAGAGAGAGGCCTTTGCATCTTACCTTGATGACGTATCACATCCAAATGCAAAACACATAAGGGAGTCAAAAGTAACTCGATTTGAGATGCCATGGAGAACTTCTCATAATGGTATTGATTGTGGCATATTCCTAATGAGACACATGGAAACGTATATGGGAGAAGAAGAAAAGGAATGGAAATGTGGATTTATTCCTGAAGATTTAAAGGGACAACGACAGTTCCAGCTTGATGATTTAAGGAGAAAGTATGCAGCAAATATCTTGTTGAATGATGTCAATGAAGTTAAGTCTTATGTGGTGGAAGACATGAAGAAGTATTTGGACCTTCCCCCTACAGAGAAAAGGAAGTTACAGAAAAATGCAAAACAAAGAATATACAAAAGGCTCACTGAACACCTATTTTAGACTGAACTTGGGCTTTTCATGTGTATGTAGTCGTATTTTAAGATAGTATGTACTCGTATCAGGAAAACAAGACAACAGTTTTACTTTTGTGTTCTTTGTTTTTATTTGGTATCATAGTATCATGATTTAAAGCAGTTTAAATAGTTTATTGATTGACTTATAGTAGGATCCATACAATTGAGTAAAGTATGACTCATAAAATACATATAACACAATAAACACTATATAACACAATGGTTTAATTATGACACAATGGATTAATTATAACACAATTGATGAATTATAACACAATGGATTAATTATGACACAATTGATTAATTATGATACAATTGATGAACTATGATATAATTTAATAATTATTACACAATTGTCTAATTATGACACAATATAAAAATTGAAAACGAAAACAAAAAATTAATATTATTAAGAAAACAAATGATATAAGTAATATGTAAAGCAGTTATTATGACACGTTAATATCATTGTATGGCTTGTTTGATAAAAATAAGACAAATTACAGTAGGATCAATACAATTGGGTAAAATATGAATCATAAAATACATATAACACAATGAACACTATATAACACAATGGATTAATTATGACACAATTAATCCATTATAACACAATGGATTAATTATAACACAATGGATTAATTATGATATAATTTAATAATTATTACACAATGGATTAATTATAACACAATGTAAAAATCGAAAACAAAAACAAAAAATTAATATTATTAAGAAAACAAATGATATAAGTAATATGTAAAGCAATTATTATGACACAATAAAAACTAAAATAAGACAATAACTTATATATAACACAACAATCAGTAAACTCATAAAAAAACAAAATACAAAATATTATCATGACACAATTGATCAATTGGCACAAAATATAACTCAATTTTGTTTGTGTTATAACACTAATTCTCAATAGTTACAATTATCACTAATATGAAAATTTAAGATGAAAAACAAATATAGAAACAATAACTTTTTCTATTGAGTTAAAGATGAAATTCCTGAACTACTTGATTCTTTACTTTGAAGCCGCTTTATGTATAACGTACATGTACGTTGATTATGTCCAGTTTTCTTGCAGAAACTACAAACCCTAACTTTATCCATTGCTATCTCACGAGCTGACTTGTACCGTATATGTTTTCCACATCCTTTTGTCCTTGTTCTAATTGGCACACGGACTGAAATGTTGTACGGTTCGCTCATTCCAGTAACTGATGCAAATCTATCTCTCTTGCTAGAATGTGGAGCGGTAACTTTAACCTCATCCGCCTTGGCAACATAATTTTTCACGTAATCTCAATAAAGACACAACTGATCTTTGTTTGTAACCAATTGATTAATAACATAATCATTTGAATGTGTAATCTCACGAATGATGGTCTGTACATCAACCTCATTGCTTTTGTGGCAATTTGACCCTTCCACACAGCGAATTGAACTATTTGCAACAGCATCCCTTGTCCAACGCCTAAGTACATACTTTTTTGGAAACTCAGTTATGTCACAGAGCCTTAACACATAGTAAATATGTCTACAAAGGAACCCAAATTGCCCAAATCTGTTACAGCTGCATGATATAGTTAGATCTTCCTTCCGAAACATAACCTACAACCAAATAAATAAAATCAATAATAATAAAATGAGATATCACACGACAGAATGTTATACAACACAATGACATATATATAATACTATAATAAATAACACAATGAGATATTACACAACGTACACATAACACAAATAATATATAACACAATACTATAATAAATAACACAATCAGTTATTACACAACGGACACATAACACAATAAATATATAACACAATAAAATTATATGCTTGTGTTATAACTCATTCTGTTATTTTTCTAGTTGTTAGTTGAAATTGTGTTTTATAGCATTGTCTTTTATCTCATGTGATTTACTTATTTATGTAATTGTGTTATATACAATTGTGTTATTACACAATGTTACATTACACAAAGATACATAACACAATAATAAAATAAGAGAATAAGTTATAACACAATGGCATATAACACAATAAGATTAACATATAACACAATAATAAAAGACACTACAAAAACTTGTCAATATCTATCACTTTTATATAACAGATGATATATAACACACTATTATATAACACAATGACACATAACACAATAAAAATTGAACATACAATTACATATAACACAAAAAAATAGTAAAAACATGAATAAACAATATAAAGGTACAAAAAATATAATTCATACCTTATAATATAAGCTAGAATCATGTGAAAAATCCTTAATTGAGTACTTTTCAAACTCACCAAAGGTTTCAACATTAACTGATGCACAACTGTTAATAGCATCATCTATCTCCAATTGCTGATCCAAGAAAATTGTTTGTGTATAAATTTTTGCAGCTTGATCTTCAAGAGGAAATGAACTCCATATGTCAGGTTCTGTGTATCTTGATTCATGATCATTCTTCCTATGCTCATACCTTTGTGCCTCCATTGCCGTCTCAAAATGACTATAAAACTCAATGAAGGTCGAATTTGCATTACAAAAATGACTAAAAAAGTGATTTTCACTCTCTGCTCTTGATGTAGTACGCATAAGGCCAGACAGATTCTCATCTAAATAATAGTCAGGTATCCAGTCTTTTCTAATGTTATATATATCAGACAACCAACGATGATTACTTAGCCCATAAGTAGAAAGAACTAAATGCCATTCTTTCTCAAAAACATCAGCTTTTATACTGTCTGACCATACTATAGTACATAATCTTTTTTTGAAATCTGTTGTATTACATAAAACAGCTCCAACCTACAAAAAAAAGACATAATCAAAAAGACAGAATAACATTACAGAAAAAGACACAATGATTACAATAAACAATAGCATCACAGCAACTAATACACAATGATCAAAAGGATAAAAAAACACAATGAAAATAAGACACAATGGCTTTACATCAACTAATACACAATGATCAAAAGGAGTAAAAAAACAAAATGAAAATAAGACACAATGGCATTACATAAAATAATACACAATGATGAAAAGGAGTAAAAAAACACAATGATGAAAAGAAGTAAAAAAAACACAATGAAAATAAGACACAATGGCATTACATCAAATAATAAAACAGTAATATATGTAGTAAGAAAACTAAAAACACTATACCTTCCCTGTCAATTCTCCCAAATATGCCACATGCATAATCTGTGACGAGTATTTGGTAGAACAAAATGAATAGCCTTCTTCATGGCAGGATCTTGATCAGTAACAATTACTTTAGGAGGAAAACCAAATGCATTAACAAATTTGTTCAATAACCAGCTGTACGAATCAGCGGTTTCAGACCCAAGAAGGGCAGCACCAAGAGTAACATTTCTATTGTGGTTATCTATACCAGTAAAAGGAACAAATACCATATCATACCTACAAAGACTATAGCAAAAAGAAAATAAATCCAAATATAACACAATGTATAAAATAACACAATGAACTATTAAATCATACTTATTTGTTAAATATGTGGCATCAAAAGCTACCACATCACCAAAAACCTGGTAATTCTTCTTGGAATCCTCATCAGCCCAAAACAAAGCACCTAGGCTGCCATCTTCCTTAACAGTATAATCAAATGAAAAATTGGGCAAACTCTCCTTTTTCTTGTTTAGACGTTGAACAATCATCTCCGCATCATACTTACCAATGTATTCATTTAGATCCCTTCTATAATTCTTAAAATCAGACTTTGTAGCTCCTATATCCCCATAACCACCATACAAACTCTTCAAAATGTTAAAAGCTCTTACAGGCCCAATATTAATCGTAGACAAAGCTTGAATTGCGCTCTCTTTTGTGTGATCAACCCTTCTTGTAGCAGTTAAAAACTGAACATCTTCTTCTTCAACAAAACTATGGTTATGCTTTTCTTGAAAATAATATACCTTGTACTTATTACCATCAACTAACTGTAGCTTCATTTGTGCATCACACCCAATTCTCTTTGATGCTCTCCTACGCTTTAATGTTGCTTGATTTTCATCACTAAAACTTCCAAATCCTCTTTCTTTTCTAAAAACTTGTTTAGAACAAACTAGATATTTCAATTTAATAACATCATTATGTTTGTATTCTGCACTCTTCCTTACTGAAAAACCACTACTAATGGCATACTTTTGATAAAAAGAAAATGCATGATCAATACTATCAAACACCATACCTACCATAGGTACAACTGAAGAGTTTGAAATTGGAGTGTAATACACTTTTCCAGAACTTGGGGATATATGTTGAACACCAACTTCATTGTAAACAGCCACATCTACATAATAATAACACAATGTATAACAATGATTTAGTTTAACATGTATATAACACAATAAAAACTAAAATAACACAATAACTTATATATAACACAACAATCAGTAAACTCATAAAACACAAAATACAAAAATACACAACATAATACATACAATAATGATACTCGTAATAAAATAAGACAATATCCATAATAGAAACAATGATACGTAATACACAACATAAACAATGATAAACACAATTTATAATCTCATTACTCGTGATAATAAATAGACACAAAAACAATACACTATACACAAATTGGAACAAATAACATATATATAACACAACAAACAATGATAAACATAATACAATAGACACAACAATGACAAACATGATAAAATAGACGCAAACAATGATAAACATGATACAATAGACATAACACATCATGATTGTTATTAAAATTAGACACAAACATGATCCATTATACACAAATTCGCAACAAACACCATCCAATACACAAAATTAGACACAAAAATGATCCATTATACACAAATTCGCAACAAACACCATCCGATACACAAATAAAAAGTTTAAAATAATCACAATCCAATAAGAAAACACATTGATCAAACGAAAAAAAACGTACCACATGCATCTTCAGAAATCGACATTGCTTAGTTAATCAACTAATCAGGAGCTGATGGCCAGAAGATTACGATCCAGATTGCTAATCTACGTTCTTCTAATTGCTAATTGTTAATCAGATAATAGAAACAATGATCGCCAGAAAGATTATGATCCAGATCTTCTATCACGTAAAAGAAGTTATATACGTAAACAATTAAAGAGTATATATACCTTCTAAAATAAAATTTTCTTCCAAATATACCCTCCATTAAATTTTAATCTCATGTTTAATCCAATGGTTAAGATTCCTTCTCACCTTCTCACTAAGATAACCCTTTTCACTTGAACCTAAACCTTTTCATTTAATTCTGAAATACATAAATCTGGACCCTATAAAGGTCATAAATAATTATACTGGAAAATAATTTATGATTTGAAAAACTAACCTAGACCAATTGAGAACTAATTTGTTAATTAAAAATACATAAGAATGCAAGATCAACCAAGAACATCGACAATTATTGATTGATTAGTTGGTGTTAAAGCTACACATTGTTTTCTTACTTTTATGCTTCATGCATGTACGACCTATACAGGACCATACGAGACATACAAGTAGGTGGAGTCAGATTGCAAGAGAAAATTTTGGGGCTCAAATACATGTTGTACAAGCATGTACGCCCGTACAGAAGGTGTACGCCTCATACATGTTGTATAAGTAAGCAGGGGTGTGGAATTATAGATGGGATGGGATGGGAGAATCAAAAGGAGATTGGCTGTTGTGAATATGATTATAGAGAAAAAACAAGATCAATAAAACCCTTCACAACATAGATGTTTTCTCTTATTGTGCCAGATAACACAACCATAGATTCCTGCATTACTCTTGCGTTACTAGTTTTCAAAGCTCACATTGTACCCTATACTTTTAAAAGTACTAATAGAACTAAGATCTTTTCTGTTTTTGGAAAATGGCAGTGTTTTGAAAACCGGACCGGCCGGTCGGACCGGTTGAACCGTTTTTTCTTATTTTTTTTATTTTATATATATAAATATATATTTATAAAATGTTTATAAAATCATCCGGTTTTTAAATCTGGTCCGACCGGTCGGACCTCTGATTGGAAAATGGAAACCTATTTAAATCTTTAAGGTAATTTTCTAAACCAAATTTGGAAATGTGACACTAAATTAAATATTTCATTACTCAAAGATATGTATTCAAACAAGTTGTTTATTAATTGGTTTTGTGGGCTTGGACAGTACTTTTGGATTAGACGAATTATAATCCAGCCCGTTAACTCTCTCTTATATATGGTGACTTGTAGATAGAGCTGGGCAAACCGGTTTTTTTTTTAAACCGGTTCCAATCGTTCTGGTGCCGGTCAACAAAGCCAACAACCGGTTCTAGTTTTTTGGTTTCAAGCTTTTTGGCCGGTTCCAGTTTGGATTTTGGCCAGTTCCGGTTTGGGTTTGGTATGGTAAAGATGGAACCGGTTCTTTTTTCGGTTCCGGTTCCGATTTTTTTTAGAATCCGGAACCGCCTGTACCCACCGTTTCGGGTTTTCAGTTCCTGTTCCGGGCTTTTTGCCCACCTCTACTCACAAACACCTTATTTCTTTCTTTCTTTCTTTTTTTAATTTTTTCTTTTCTTTCTTGTTTCCATATTTGTTGGTTTCATCCATTGATTTCATATATTTATTTACATAAGCCAATATGGATCCAATTACAATAGAAAGGCAGGTAAGCGAGCAACAAGCTGCGCCGCCACCCCCTTTTGAATGGCAAATCCGATCCTACTGAAAACAAAGTTAGCGTTCTTCGGTGTCGATGAATTACTGTGCACGACCTGCTGAACTCTCTTCAGAAATGTAGCAGCATCGGGGGCAAGAGACCCAAAAGTATCGAAAGCAAACGGAATGAAGGCATGTTGATTCTCGGCACACGCCTTCTCGTGCTTAGCAATTTTTCCCAATTCTGCCTTTAACACGGCCTGCCTAGCGACGAACCCGGTGTCCCTAAGCCCAACAAGGGGGGACACCCCAGTAAGGTCCACACAAGCATGCTTCCCCCTGCCCATCCAAACACAAGAATGTCCGCCGGTCGAAGAGTAGACCTTCCCTCACACGGATCTGACAAGAAATTCACGGGGGCCTCTTTTTTTGCCGAGATTCCCGCCCGTTTTAACACATCACAAAGGACATCCCTGACCAAATCATGTCTGTATTTAAACCCTGTGAGTTCTTTGCAATGAACCGCATGTTCACCGAATTTATCTAAACAAACTTTACGGCAGATCGGGCAGGGCTCATCCACTGGGAACAAGGGGATCATTAAACGGTATTTAAGAATAGCCCGGTACTCCACTGCTGACATGTGTTGGCCTAATCCTTCAATTGGGATGACAGTCAGAAAGTCTTGAGCATGCGGAGTCTGAAGACATTCTAACACCGCTTTTTGGCGAGTTAACAGACCGAATTTTTCTCCCAAACTTTGGACGGTTTTACTATAAAGGGCACTCGCCAGAACATTTTGGGCTTTAGGAGGGGCGGTGTCCTTATTAGTGAACCCGCCAAGATCAAGATCGGGAATCGAGTTGTGCAAACAGTCCAACGCACACCCAAAATCGGAATCTAACCCATCAACACTACAATTACGCAAAATGTGATCCTGCAACTTCCAAGATTGTGCTCTCGAGGCTACGAAAGCATAGGTAGAAACATCCTCCGCTGAGTATAGCCCTAAACCACCAAAACAAATGGGGAGAGAGGCCAGTCTCCATTGAAAATCCCCAAAAAACGGACCCCCACATACCACAATATCCTCAATCGCCGCTCTGAGCCCTTTGTCAAAAACAGAGACAGCATCTTTAACGAACGTAGGCTGGCATGTTCGGAGACCAAACAACAACTTAGCCACTCCCATACAAGAGCGAAGCAAGAGAAGCTCACATTGAGGGTCACGCAGGCGAGTGAGACATCTCATCAGATCCACTGCCTTTGAGGCTCTGTGAATAGCTAAACTACTAATAAAACCAGCGTCTCGGCTAACCGCCCCTCCAAGGAGTTTGACCCCTAACTCCGGTCTTCCAATCCCAACAGGAAATAAACCACTCTTTGTCTTTACCCCATTGCATGACGGCCAAAATACTTCAGTCTTTTTAATATTAAGCTCAAGCCCCAAACTTGGCCCCTTGGATCGAATAATCTCCAATGCCTTAGCTACTTCAGTGGCGTCTCCTATAATCGTGCCATCATCTAAGTACCAAGCATGGAAAAGTAGCTTACAATCATCCCTCACCCGATGAATGAGAGGGTGTAAAGCTAAAGCAAAGAGAAGGGGTCCTAAGGGATCGCCTTGTTGAACCCCGGTAGTTGACTGAATACAATCATTCCCTACATATAGTCTAGCCGGTTGCCCGTAAAGAAAATTAACCCATAGAGAAATAGACGGGCATCTAGCACGAACCTCCTGTAGGAGTGTGGTTCTATCCACCAGGTTGAAGGCATTAGAAAAATCTACTGTGAGTAAAGCCAAAGACCCATCAGAGTGGAACATGTTAAGAAATCTATTCGCGCTATGAAGCACCGCCTCTGCTCCACTCGGAATCCCCACTCCAAATTGAAAATCACCAAGGTATTTGGCCATCTCGTTCCCAACACTCTTCATCGCCATTTTGGATACGAGCCGTCTCCAGATCGCGCCAACGGCAATTGGCCTAATCCCATTGTCGGGCTTCAGCAGTGGCGTTAGGGGGGCAGAAGCCACAAACTCGGCCAAAGCAACAGGGCATCTACCCCCTAACCACAAGTTAACCACCTCAGTGATAGCTTTAAGTAACCCCACAGCAATCGTAGATCCTTCCCCACATAGGGCATCCAAAATATGTTGGGCCCTCAAACCATCTCTCCCACAAGAAGTCCCTTTGGGAAAAGATTTAATACACCCTAGAACACTTTCAACGTCCACAACCAAAGGGGGTTCTGAGAGCAGGTCCCCAGGCAAGGCAGGCGGGGGCAAGATAGGGTGTTTATCAAGCAATGCTTTCATAGTAGTGCCACCAAGCGGAGCAAGACCTGAAGAGCACAAAACTTTAACCGCAGCCGTGAAGTGTCCGTCAGCAACTTTTCGAATACATTGTTTAGCATTGAGGCCCCCCCTCGAATGATCACCCCTGAGAGAGGCCTCATTGGCACTTGAGTCCATATCCATCGATTGCTTAAAGAGCGACTGGATAAGGTCCACACATCCGCTGCCATCACCCCAAATTGCCAAGGCCCGCTGAATAGAAATGCATTGTAAGGACTTCCTATTCCCCGACCTACGCTCCTGTCGGTTGGAAGGCTTGACAAGTTGTAATGTGCAACGTGGTAATATCAAAAGTTTAACCCACGCCTCAATGGAGTCTGGCATAAGCGCCACTTTGCCCAATGAAACAGATAGGGCCTGAGCAAATGCCATGCGACAACTATGAGGGATGCTTTTTACTGTCTTTAAAGGGAGTGCGAAAATACGGTCAAGGAGGGTCGCATCCAAAACTATTCCATCTGAAACATCTACATGTATTGCACGTTGTGGCCTAGGGATCCCCACAAGAAAGTCTTCCACCCCTCCCGAATCAACCTTGAACTTGATAACTTTGTCAACATGGTGGCAAGCCCGACTGAGAGAGAGTAAAGACATGCACTCACCACACAACCAATAATTGGAAACCTTTAGAGCATCAGCCAATGCGACAAAAAGATCCCAATCCCTGGTTACCGCATCCCGCATGGCACATTTCCGCTCATCCGAACATAGGTGTAGACGCTTAACATGTGCCACCAACCTTTGGATCCCCTTAGACCCAACCAATCCATCCGGGCAACAATGAAATCCTCTAAACGGACACGGCAAAAGCCTTCTAAACAACCAGTGCCCACCTCCCCCGAAGATAAACTACTGACAATCTGAGCCCCGGTCATAATACCACACAATCAAAAGTGCCCAACAAAAACCAACAAACTCGAGCTGAGTTTTAGATGGAAAAACCAACAAAAAAAAGGGGGAAGGAAGAGCAACCGCTAGTTGCCCTACCCTCCCTAACCCCAAAAACTCCGCTTAAATCATTGGGGCATTTTATCGAACACCTGGTGGGCAGACTCAAAACTCACCAGTGAGGGCAAGAAGGTGAGCTGTTATGGTGGACGATGCAGCTGAAGATGAAGCAGCTTAATATTTAAGTAATGGGACCTTAAATCCCCAAAACCAACGTGAATTTAATGGCCGGAAAACCCCCTGCCGGCTGCCGCCCTGGACTGCTGCGGTGCTGTCTGGAGACCTGCGAACTGCCTGGAATGACGAAATCCAATTAGGGCTGGAAAAGGGGATTCCCAGAAGGCGATCGAAAACAAGTGATTGATTGATTGCCGACAGTCGCCGGAGCAGTCGCCGGAGGCCGGAGATCACAGTCAACGTTCGTCGAAATGTCGATCAATCGTTAGATGATCGATGATGTTTCTTTCTTTCTTTTTTTTTTTCTAATGAACCAATTCTAAGCAGAAACTGGATCGGATGTTATTGGGATTTTTGAAACCAAATATCTAGAGGAACCGGGTTGTGTATGATGTATGAGAAACCCTACCCAAATAGGAAACCAAATACGGTCTGTTTAGGTGGGAATCGTATATGAAGATAAGGTAAACCAGGTAGGGTAATTACTTTTAATAAATATAATAAACACGAAATATATTTATTTATATTTAGTTTAATCATGTTTGTCAAACGAGAGTTGTCGAAGCGGTCAAACGCCAAAGCTTCTTGAATCACAAGTTCTATTATTTGATCCGGAACCGCGTTGTTGGCATATCGTGTTTGCTTGGACTCTAGATCTTCTTTCACTAATAGCATTTATCATTGTGCTTCTTCAATATCAAGTTCGACTCTTTTGTCACAAAAATAATACCACAAATCTACAACGTGCCTTTCGAGTGGAGTTATTAACTCAATCAATTCTCAATTTCACCAAATTTCACCAAATATGCATGTTTCTATTATAATTCAAGCAACAGATACCGGGTCCACTTTCTAGTAGATATGAACCAAAACCGGTTCCAATTCAGGTTTTAATTTAGTTCTTTCTGATAGGTTCAAGAACCATTTTTTATGGCAAATTGGATTTTAATAATCCAAAGTTTTAGGAGTTGATCTCTACAAGTCCCAACTTTGAAAATCGCCAATCATGGTCCTAGTTTCACACTATTTTCTTCTGGTGGACCTCCGTTAAAAAAAGTTAACACCATTATATATAGTTTCGAATTTCTAACGGATCTTTTAGGGCTTTTGCTTAGAATGATAATACGAGTCGAATGATGTATAACTTACCGAGAAACGTTGCTCCAAATGGTGATTGCCCGTATCAACTGAAAGTTTAAACACTCGATTTAAGAACCGTTTAATCATTTGTAGCAATGTTTCGAGGTAATGTATACGTTATTCTACTCGTATTCTCATTCTGATAAAAAGCCTTAAAAGATCCGTTCAAAATTCGAAAAAAGTTAAGGGCGTTAACTTTTATTTAACGGGGGTACACTAGAAGAAAATAGTATAAAGGTAGGGACTGTTATTGAGGATTTTTAAAATTGGAATGGGTAGATATTAAATCCAATTTTCTTTCTTCTTTGTTTTTTACTTTTTTTTATATAGATACAGTAACTGGTAAGTCGCAACACCACAGCCCACAGGGTCTTCAAGTCTTGAACCCATGCATAAAAAAACACATTTTTACAAAAGTGGATCAAGCCCAAATCTTAAGACCCAAACATATTATTTCCTAAATCGGCAAAATCCCAGGCAAATATTGACAGAGAAAACTTTCAATCTAATAATATTAGATCAAACAATCTTACACCCAAAACAAAATAAAATGTTGGCTTGGATGAACAATTATTGAATCTTATGTTAAAATGAGTAGCATCATAATATAGAACTGGTTGAAATGGATAATTTTTGACAAACACGGGTCAAGATAGAAATATTAAAAATTATGCAAATAAACTATTTATTATAATAAATTCAAACAGATAAAAATTATCAATAATATATTTGATGATAAAATTATTAAAAATTATGCAAATAAACTATTTATTTACTTGCAATCTATTTTAACTTAAACTAAATTAATGTTTTATAAAAATGACTCATTTAGTTCCAAACTAATTTTGCTTAAACATCATCATGACTCGCACTCATCCTGACTCAAAACCATCTGACCCGTTAACGGAGCCGACCTAACCTAACACGCTCATTTTGCTAGGTTTATGTAAAATCCACTAGAATTAATTAGTAGTATATTTTAGTGATTCAACTTAACCATCGTATTACGTGTTTCTATTTAGGCTATGTATTATCATCAAGCCCTCATCGCTTCACGTAGGCGCCACGTAGGCGTCACATAATCAACCAACAACATCACCTCATTATCACTTCATGTCATCATCACATGTATTATCATCACTCCCTCATCAAGCCCCAATCACCTCTCCTTTTCCCTCTTTTTTCTCCCCTTTATTCTCCTTCACACCGTGAAGACTCTCACGGGATTGCCACCACATGGTGGTCACGCCCCTGTGTGTTATGATGGATGTGGGTGATGAGGGCGTGGTGGAGGGTGGTCAAGCCCTCCTCACGCCTCATAACACAAGCCCTAAGGATGTTTTGATTCAAACGATCAAATATTATGTGTAAGGTAAAGTAAGGTTGGTTAAATGTGTGGGTTTGGGGCAACACAATATTTACTTGGACACAATCCAACTAGAATATAAAATGACTTGGCCCAACTTTCAATTCAAGCTGAGGGTGTTAATCGGGTCGGATAACGGTTTGTTCGAGTTATTTGGATATGGAAATTTTAAGACCCTATCCGAAACCCAACTCAATCCGAGTTTAAAATTCGTTAATCCAATCCGAATATATCCGAAGACCCCAAAAACCCAAATAAACTTTTTTTCATCCGAATAATCCAAACAATCCAACTTGGCTGTTCGGGTTATTCAGATTGAATTCACATATCCAATCCGAATAAAGAAGATTTTGTATATCCGATCTCCAATCCGATCCGATCCGATCCGAATTCGGAAAATGGATATCCTATCCGAATCTACCCGAATATCCGAAACTTTAATTCGGATCGTTTTTTTGGGTTTCGGATACAAGTCAAGCGTACTATTACAATAGTCGTCACATGCCATTTTTGACTTTTATGTCATGTGTTTATTTATATGTATTGTCAATTTAAAATTGTTGACTATGTAACGTTAACTATTTACATTATTAGAGTAAAAATTGACAAATATAAAGTGAATCAATTCAAATTATGTGCAAATCAATTTTACAAAAGCCAATGTACGTTTTCAATCCATTAAGGATATAATTAAGGGTAATGATGATACACAAAATTATATAAATATTATATTTATGAATCACAATATGATGTAGTTTTAGAGAAAGACGATCCTTCAAAATGTTCATATACGTGAATTTTACATACATATAAGGGTTTGTTCTCTCATGACAACAACTATATTTGGTAAATTAACTAGTGGGATGTGTTGTTCGAATTACTTTAATTATGTTGAAGAAAGCTAATGTGATGGTGTGTTGTGTGTTATGTAACATGTAGATCATATGTACCATTGAAAGTTTAAGTTTACTAGAATTTGTTAGGATTAAACCTTCAATCACACATATAAGAAATGAAAGAAATCATGAATAGATAAGTTTACTTTATTGCTTGAAAACCCCTTTCAATCATTAAAATATAAATATAGCTAAAAAAACCCCTAACTTAGTTAACAAAATTGTGTCTAATTAACACATAAACAACTCAACAAGAATACAAGTATGTATAGAAGATGGATACAAGATGTCAGGTGTCATTATTGCATAGCGTATCACAACGATATGTCGTCGCATAGCTCCTCAGAACAGTTTGACTAATGTCTTACATGTGAACCACTAATATGGCTCTGAAAAATTCAATAACCCTATAACGACGACTTGCCAGCTTAAATTGTATTTTTAGTTTTGTATTTCTTTTGAAACAACAAAGGCCTATAAATCTTAATTATCATGTTTTTTAAATAGGATTGTATCTAACTAGACTCAAAGCTGAACTTTTGTTTACTTTTTTTTTTTTTTTTTTTTTACTTTTAATGATTTTATATAAGTCTTTTATAATTAGTGATAATTATTTACTAACATTACTAAACTAATCAAGTCTTGAAATGACATTACATAAAAATATGGACATTGAAATATGTATGAGCTAGAGAACTAGTTGTTTTATATTGTGTTTTTCTTTTTCCTTTTTTTTTTCTAGCGAGCTATCTTTAATCAGCCAGTAAACGAAAAAAATAAGTCCATAGCTTGAGTCGATACAAATCAAAGTAAATTTAATAAAGTTATAACAGCTTATGATCAACCAACCCTAAAACTTGAACAGTATACATATGGTTGTTTAGATACTGAATGATGTTATTATATATTCTTCCTCACGTACTTCTTCACACACACGCGCGCGCGTATAATAAGAGAAAAAGAGGAGTAGTGTTATAAAAATAATACAATTAATGAGTATTTTAGTAAGACGTATAACTAAATTTTTTTAAGTTAAATATACAGAAACACCCTTGTCAAGCGTACTATTACAATAGTCGGCACATGCCATTTTTGACTTTTATGTCATGTGTTTATTTCTATGTATTGTCAATTTAAAATTGTTGACTATGTAAAGTTAACTATTTACATGATTAGAGTAAAAATTGACACATATAAAGTGAATCAATTCAAATTATGTGCAAATCAATTTCGCAAAAGCCAAGGTACGTTTTCAATCCATTAAGGATACAATTAAGGGTAATGATGATATAAAAATTTCAATAAATATTATATTTATGAATCACAATATGATGTAGTTTTACATAAAAACGGTCCTCCAAAATGTTCATATACGTGAATTTTACATAAATATGCACATACATATAAGGTTTTGTTCTCTCATGACAACAATTATATTTGGTAAATTAACTAGTAGGATGTGGTATTCGCACTACTTTAATTATGTTGAAGCAAGCTAATGTGATGGTGTGTACCATTGAAAGTTTAAGTTTACTAGAATTTGTTAGGATTAAACCTTCAATCACACATATAAAAGAATGAAAGCAATCATGAATAGATAAGTTTACTTTATTGCTTGAAAACCCCTCTTTCATTCATTAAAATATAACAATAGCCAAACAAACCACTTCTTAGTGAACATAAATGCATAATTGTGGCTAAATAACAAATAAACAACTCAACAAGAATACAGTTATGTATAGAGGATGGATACAACGATGACAGATATCGTTATAGCATAGCGTATCACAACGATATGTCGTCGCTATGTAGCTCCTCAGAATAGTTTGACTAATGTCTTCACATGTGAACCACTAATATGGCTCTGAAATATTCAATAGCCCTATAACGAAGACTTGCTTGAATTTCATTTTTAGTTTTGTATTTCTTTTAAAATAACAAATACATAAAAAAAATTAAAATAATTGCTATTTTGCGACTATTGTCTTTGCTTCACATTGGCACACTTTTTTTTACTTTATCCAGCCAACAAGACTAAAAAAATATAAATAAATAATTAATCTTTGGTGACCACCTGTCTTTGTTGTAAACTTTCAATAATTCTTTTTTTTTTCAGTTTCGTTTATTTATAAAAAAAATTAGACATTTATGTCAACGAGATGTCGTGGTGATACATATATTTGTATCATTTTTTATTTGAATTTCCTTGATCCAAAATCTTATAGGTTGAATTCATTAAATTCAAGCCCCCACATTCAGACCCCATTTTTACCATTAGAAATCGAATGGATTCGGTCTATATATTAATGGTGTCAAAACGGGTCTTATCGTGTTTCATATGTCCGAGATGACGCGGTGAATGCAAATATAAAATTTGAAAATGACTTGTTTGACATTTGGTTTGATGATTTAAACTTAACAATTCAATATTTTATGCAACGAAAGAATAAATGATGAAATCTAGCCTAATAAGTTATTTAAAAAATGTAAAAAATTAGATAGTGTAGTTTTTGTTAAATAGTTCCTAACGTGAGTATATGTTTGTCAGCTCTAATATATATATATATATATATATATATATATATATATATATAGGGCATGTAATTTTTGATAACCCTCATCTTTTGTTACAACCCATTAACCATCATCCAATGGTTACTTGAAAAAGGTAAATGCATAGGATCGTGCCACGTGTCAATTCCTTTGTCTTTAGTATGAAGGGCATTTAGGACATTTGTTATTTATATAAAGTTTACCCCTTTTTTTTAAACATTCATAACTTTTTTATACTATATTATTTTTTAAAAAAAATTGCACCATTATACTCGTCTCATTTTTCTCTTTAATTTCGTTATAGTCTCGACTATTTTTTTTTTTGATGTCATGTATTTACATCATTGTAACGAGCTTAACGATAACAAATCAATTAGAAATTTTTTCCAACAATGGTAAATTACAGTAATGTAACACAAAATGAAGTAATGTAACACAAAATGAAGTAATTTACAATGACATAATTAACGGTGACGTAACACATTATTTACAGTGATGTAATTTTCTCTTTAATTCCCGTTATAATGTTGACTAGTTTTTTTTAATTTTTTTTCTCATTGCCCATTATTAACATCGATATAACGAGCATAAATATAACACACTATTTTAAATTTTTTTCTAACAATGATAAATTACAGTGATGTAATTAATATAACACATTATTTTACTTTTTCTCTAACAATGATAATTACAATGATAAATTACAGTGATGTAATATAACACATTATTTTGATTTTTTTCTCTAACAATGATAATTATAGTGATGTAATTTATCATTGTTCGAAAACATTTCAAACTAATTTGTTGTATTTAGGCTCGTTACAAATTAGGGATGAGCAAAAAGTAAAAAAAAAAACCGAACCGAAACCGAATTAACCGAAAAAACCAAACCGGAACCAAATTAACCGAAAAAACCGAAACCAAATTTTACGTCAATGTAAATTACATCACGATAAATTACGTCAATGTAAATTACATCACTGTAATTTATCATTTTTAAAAAAGTTTTAATTAAATTTGTTATATTTAAGCTCATTACAATGATGTAAATATAGGGCATCTAAAAAAGTAAAAAAAATTAGTCGAGACTATAACGGAATTAAAGAGAAAAATGAGACGAATACAATGGTGCAATTTTTTTAAAAAAATAATATATTATAAAAAGGTTATTAATGTTTAAAAAAGATGGGGGGAAAAACTTATAAAGGTAAAATGACTAGGATGCCCTTTTTAATATTTTAATGAAAAGCTTATGTGTAAATTTATGATTGGTTGAAATGGGTTATGTAGTTGTAGCAAAAGATGAGGGTTATTTTTTATACCCTTCCCTATATATATATATATATATATATATATATATATATATATATATATATATATATATAGGGAGAGGATCAAATGTTAACCCTCCCTTATAGCGTTAACCGCTTAACCCTAGCGTTTTTTGCCCGAATCCTAAATTTTTTTTTCATGGTTTTTATTATGTAAAAATAGGGGGGTTTCTTTTTTGTGTTTTTGCCAATTCATCACCGTTTAGAAGTTATTGTAAGTGTAAGTTACTTACACTTACTTACATTTACTGCATCAGATACGGAAATGTAAGTAAATGTAAGTAACTTACACTTACAATAACTTCTAAACGGTGATGAATTAGCAAAAACATAAAAAAGAAACCCCCCCTATTTTTACATAATAAAAACCATGAAAAAAAAAATTTAGGATTCGGGCAAAAAACGCTAGGGTTAAGCGGTTAACGCTATAAGGGAGGGTTAACAATGGAACCTTCCCCTATATATATATATATATATATATAATTTTATTTTATTTTTTTGATTTTAGTTTTTATAAAAAATGTATATGTTTATATATGACGACAACGTATCGTTGCTATTATTTAAACTAATTTTTTCCAAATTAAGTAATTATCATTTAATGGCCTTATTTAATAAAACTAGAAATATTAAACTACACAGTAAAAATTTAAAAATTATAGAAGTATATATGTACACACACATTCTCATTTATAATTACATAAATTAATAAAACATGTAAATGCATGCAAGTCTATCTTAGGAAAGTAATATAACGTGTGAATTAACTTTCTAAAAGGATTTATGGATTGCATGGATATGCTACATTATTCATAAATGTTAGTTAAAAACACGTTTTCAGAGCAAACCGAAAGTCAATTTTATGGACGGAGATGTAAGTGTGGGGGTTATGGAATACCCTGAAGTATATCGTAAACAGTCAACTATTTATGAATCTCTTTTTTAAAAGACAATAATAGCTTGATTGCCGTATCCCGAAGAAAAACTCGTACATCAGACACACCCTCTTGATATCACCAACTCTTGAGGAAACCTACTATTGGAAAAAAAAAAACCCCAGCTTATCCAAGAACAATTGTTTTTAGAGAAAGTTGAACACAAGACATCTCATTAAAAGTAAAGAAAGTACCACTAATGTAGGAACAATCTGGTTATGAATCCCTAATTAAATAGAAAGCCGGCTTTCCAATAAAAAATTGGGGAAAAAATTATTGCAAATTATATATATATATATATATATATATATATATATATATATATATATATATATATATTAAAAATCATGAAAAAGAAATACTGAATATATAGATATTTTAGTGAATAGTAAATATATACACATATTATATTAATTAATAGTATACACATATGTATTTAGTGATAATGATGTATAGTAAAATGAATAATGATGCGTAGGTGTTTATCCATGTTGTGACGTTTTGATAACTTAAACGTGTATATCATGAAAATGTTTTTTTAACTTTGAAAATTTGTAAATAGAGATTGGGTATTAAATTTTAGAGATTTGTTTAGAGATTTGAGTTTTGTTATATTTGAGATTTTGTTAGATATTTAGGTTTTTGTTTTGATTCAAACAATTGGTTGGCGGTAAGAATAATTTTGTTCGTAATTTTTTTCTATTATTTTGCAACACATTTGTGAGGATTTTGTATGATTTTATATTTATATATATATAATATACGTTCTTAGGAGTATACTGTTATAATCTGCCGCAACACACGCCGGGGGGGTGTGGATAAACCTAGTTATGTTTATTTAACCACGGAATATAAACAAAGAAAAAAACATATTTGCCAAAGGGTATGTAGCCTAATGGTAGCCTTTACTACTAGATGTGGGGTCTTGGGTTCGAATCCTGGCCAAAGCATATTTGCTGAGGCAAGATCAGAGGGTTTAACCATTTGTGTGGTTCCTTTTGGGATAGTCTCGGGCGTACGCCTCAGAGTGTCAAATCCAAGGGGACAGTTGAAATCCCATCTTGAATGTCGTCGTAGCAGGCCGTTCAAAAAAAGTAACAGTGAAAAAAGCAGCAAATCGATCTCATATTTTTAAAAAATACATAAATATTATTTTATTGCAAAGTTGTCAAAATGTGAAAATTACTTTAAATGAAAGTGAATTCAATAAAACAAACGAAATATATCATATGCAACTGCGTTGATAAAAACAGACGTAGAGAGGTTTACGCAAAAATAAAGGACAACTAGTAGTATCTAGAACGAGCCGGAAAAAAACTCCTAGCAAATTTAAACACAAACAAAAATTTCTTGATTGACGAGTGACGAGTGACGATTAACATTATAAGAATAAATGATAAACATAACAAAATCATAGTATTAGAAATATATATCATAATAGCTAACCGATGATTAATGAAGCTCTCCTAACATTTTTCATAAAAATTGGTTGATCAACATTTTGCAGTTTATGCTCTTTAAGATTTTGTTCTCGATAGCTATAATGATCAATTCATTAAGTCTTCAATAGGACATTCTTGATCGTAAGTAGGTATTCAATAACTTCAACACAGAAAAACTCCTTTTTGCATATGTAATTGTGCAACTTCTACATGTTCTTGCTCTTCAACAGACGTTTTATTTATGAACTTATATATAGCACATGTTTGTGACTTTCTCATATTTTCATATATTTTTCTCCTTTTTTGTTTTTACTACCCGATAGTTGTTTAGGATGCATAACTCATGAATTCTTCTTTTTTAAACAACAATACTTTTACTTTAAGAGTTATCACAAATTTACCGAAACACTAAATTGAGTGAAAGAGTTGACAAGAATATGATTTTAATTTAGGTTTGTTAAACAAAAGGAAAACAAAAAAAAAGAAAGAAATTGCGTTAAGTGCTAATAGAATTAAAATTTGAGCTACGTATTAGGCTTACACATGTTTAACTATTTAAAAATTAAGGGTTATTGGAATAAAATACTCCAAACTTTAACCTTTTGGTCGGCAATACTCCCTACTCAGGAAATGTTTCATAGCACTCTCTACTTTAAACTTAGTTTTTGTAGGCACTCCCATCCTAACGGAAGTGTAACTCTGTTAACACTTTTGATGATTATCCCCAATTCTACATAAACCTTAGTTTTGAACCCCGATCCAAATCGATCAAATGATTATCTAATGATCAAATTAACCATAGGGCTTTCGTTCTAGACCTAAAAACGAGCCTAATGGTTTCAAGAATTACCTTGATTAGATTTGAATTGCTTGAGTTCGTCTATAAATGCAGTCGCGATTGTTTCTTAAATTCAAAATCGATAGGAAGGATGATGCTTGATCAAATTGACCATAGGGCTTTCGTTCTAGACCTAAAAACGAGGCTAATGGCTTCAAGATTACTTGGATCGGTTTCGAATTGCTTGAGTTCGTGTATACAGTAGCCATGACTGTTTCTTGGATTCAAAATCGATAGGAAGAATGATGTTTGATGAAATTGAGGCCACGATTAGGACTGAATGAATGTCAATTAAGTTTATGTGAGTTCAATTTTTGATTGAGAGAAGGTAATGTGATTGCTAGGATCGATTTTGCGATTTAAGTTAACAGAGTTACAGTTCTGTTAGGACGGGAGTGCTAGCAAAAACTAAGTTTAAAGTATGGAGTGATTTGAAACATTTCCTGAGTAGTGAGTATTGCCGGGCAAGAAAGTTGGGAGTATTTTAATTCAATAACCCAAAAATTAAAAACAATTGGTTTATATAAGTTTAAATCTAAATAATAAATTTGTGTTTTTTTTTTCTGTTTTATATTTTTAATAATATATATACCAAATATTTTGTACCCCATAAAAAGTTGGGTCCGGGACGAAGGCTGGGTTTGCCCCTCTCCCAATCCCCCGAGCCGGCCCTGCAAAACGCAATATAGTTATAGCATATGCTAGTTGCTAAATCCGATATCAAAATGAGATATCCATGAAGGTTTTCGCAACCGAAATTTTGGTCGCAAATCAGTCGCAACACATAACTTTGCGGCTGACAATGACAATCAAAATTGCCTTTACAAATACTCGGTATTCTAATAACATCTCTTAGTTTTTTTTTTTAAAAAAAAAGAGAAGTTGTGACAAAATTTTCATTATCTTAAAAGTTACGAAGCTAATAGCTCTTTGTGTAGTAGTATTAGGTATACATGTTTTGAAGTTTTCACATGATTATTCATAATTTAAGTTGAAAAAAACAAAAAACTAAACATACGAGTAATGTAGATATTTTTAGAAGAAAGAAATTAAAGCATGTATGATTGTCAAGCAATCATGCCTTAAAAGCCACGGAAATAAAAAATAATAATAATTAATATAAAAGTCACACCTTAAAATATTGCAAATTGAAAGCAACCAGCATGCGTATTTCTTTTTCCTCGTAAAAAAGGCTGCGTCGAAAAATTTCAAAACCTTTTGTCACACACATGAAATTGACCCCACGTAGTAATGATTTGCAACAACAATTGCTTTGACTCGATCACAAATACTGAACCTCATCTAAAAGCTTCAAAATATTTATACTTGTAATAAAAGTAGACTAAAAACTTATTTATTATATTAGCAGAATAATAGCTAGAGTGTTTTGAGTAAAAGTTAACAGATTTAATATTTAGCAAAACTAAATAAGTTTAGTGAGGTTTATGCTTTATAATCTGAAAAATGTTTTATATCTTAAGTTTCGAGCAAATTATTGCAAGGAGATAGGAATATTAGAAATAAGAAAGAAGTAACAAGACACACAAGATTTATACGTCAAAAAACCGTTAATCTTATAGGATTGTCGGTGTAAAAACCTTAGAAGGTGACAATTATTACTCTACCTTGCTTATATTTAAATAATAAATAAGAAATATAAAGATGATGACAGCGATTGATCAATTCTATGTGAATGCGTGAGTACAGGAAAATGTAAAAGCTTTCGAAAGTGTAGATAGTGTCCTACTATCTTTCAATGCCTCTATCTTTATACAAAAATTTACAACAATGGCTATCTCCTAGCCGTTCCTATTTTTCCGCTACAAATCCGCTCATAATTAGACCTTTTCAAGTGACCGTTGTCAACTACAATTAGTTCACATTCACAAGTGCTAAACTTCCATGACCGGATTATTAGGAAAAATCATTGAGATCTATTTTGCATACTTAATGTGAAAGTAGAATACTGCACAATTATATCATTAATTAACAACATACTTTTAATAACAAGTCTTCTACGTACATACTGCAAAAATGTAAGCATTCGAATATGTTCAAATATTTTTGGATACTTAAGTGGTGCTCCTGTCTTAGTTCCTGGAATTAACATGAATGAAGACAAGTGAAGAAATATATTTTTTATTGTAAAGAGGAGGTGCATCACTAATGAGAAATTACTGCCCCTCAAATGGTAGAAAAGGGTAGGAATATTATATTATTTTTATTTATTTTTTCTTGTTTTCTCATATTATAAATTGTTTGATGTTTCGTGTTTCAGCTGGAAAGTTTGAATCTCTGGTTGCTAAAAATGAAGATAGTACAGATATACTTCGAGCTCTTATCCTTATAGAGGAAAGAGAAAGGAGGTTCGAAGCAATCTCAGAAGAAGCCAATCTTAGTCTGTCCTCAAAGCATTCCAAAACCCAAATGACTTCAGGTATTCATCTGTTTTTAATAGTTTATGTTTGTATTTGAGTTTTAATATCCTGGTTTTTTCCTACAGAATCCGCTTTTGATCTCGAAGACCAGAATTCCTTCCTTGCCGTAAAGAAACAAAAATCCAATCTGGTTGCTCCCAAATCTAGGTCCATGCAAACTTGTTCTTCCAAAGCCGCCAAAAAATGCAAGGGTCCTGAAACAGTGGACCTAGAAGAATACAATAACCTCCTTTTCATCGAACTCCTTCAAAAGGTTAGCATATTTTTTGAAATAAAAATTCTTTGTAAATCCCTATGTATTCCTAATTGTTCTTATTTTGCAGGCTTTCCTCAAATATTTCTCAGAAAATGATGCTTATGAAAAACAAATCAAGGATTGAAAGACCAGAAGAAAATCATTGCTATTAAAGCCGACCATATCGAGAAGTAGACTTCCAAGCTGAAATTACAGCTAAGGATTTGGAGGTTGCTCAAAAGCCGAAAATTAAAAACACAATTGAGGGGTCCAAGAAGTCTACTGCTGTTTTTATCCTATGAGGTAAGATCCATATGGCTAATCAGGCCAAGGATGATGACGTAGACTTATAGTCAAATGACTTCAATAATGGAGCAAGATCCTAGTTGATCTCTCTGGGATAGAGCAGAGACGTCAAATGAGTGACAACGAAGGGGGCTGAGGTTGCAGAGGCGAGCAAGGCAAACGAAGATGAAGGTGTTGGTATTGGTGTGGGTGAAGCCGAAGTGGTGTTTGGCGATGAAGATATGATTATTAAGGTTTGAGCGCATTTTTTTGTATCATGGTGTGGTTCGATAAAACACAATTATCATTGTGTTTAAACAAAATAGTTTTGGGAAATTTTCCATGGTGTAGGACAAGACAATTTACATTTTAGTACTTTTTATGAACATTTAAGATGGAGGGACCATGATTTTCATGGCGAGGCGTTTAATATTTTAAGTGTGTGTGTGTGTGTATGCTAAACTTATATGATATTAATATTCTGGGTGAAGGGATCATGAGTTTCTTGACGAAGCCCAGTATATTAACTTTAACTGTTTCTGATTAATAATATAATAGTTAATCTTTCCAACTTACGTTATGGTGTTTTATATTTCTGAATGTTGTTGATTTTAAGATCTTTTAAACATCTCAAAATATTATTAACATTATACAGAATATTACTTAAAAAATAATTATTTGTGAGATACTTCAGAATTCTAATCCTTTTTCAGAATTTTTAAGGATAAGTAAGTGTGTGTATATATATATATGCTAAACTTATATGACATTAATATTCTGGGGGAAGGGATCATGAGTTTCTTGACAAAGCCCAGTATATTAACTTTAACTGTTTCTGATTAATAATATAATAATTAATCTTTCCAACTTACGCTATGGTGTTTTATATTTCTAAATGTTGTTGATTTTAAGATCTTTTAAACATCTCAAAATATTATTAACATTATACAGAATATTACTTAAAAAATTATTATTTATGAGATACTTCAGAATTCTAATCCTTTTTCAGAATTTTCAAGGATAAGTAAGAAGAGTTTTATTCTATACTTAATCATAGTTTAACTAAGTTATTTCTTTTTGTAATAGTTACACATAACTCAAATACATTCTTACATATTTTAACATCTTGTTATTATTCAGACGAAGCCCCATCATATTCATTATACATATCTTTAAGGATAACTTGTGAAAATTTATTTTAAGATTAAAACATTTCTAAGTAAAAATATGTAATAACATGGTTAATCAAATTATGTTGAAAAAGAGGTTAGAATTAGATACCATCTTCATGAGGTGGTAGATTTAGTTCCAAAGTCACCTGTGTTCCTATTAAGATTTTAAAACAACACTATACCTCAGTATTCCAAAACATGTCTTAGGCAGATGTGATATTCCAAAATATTCTTGATAGTTATTTCCTGCACATATACCAGAAACAAGAAAACTTGGGACTAGGCCAATATACTGGTTACAAAGCCAGATTTGCTGGTGAATAAGGCAGAAGATATTGCGATAGCTATCATATGGGTCTTTCGGTCTCAAACTATATTGGGAAAAACAATTGGATCCATAGTTACAGTCTTTGATAATGAAATTGTACGACTGTAGCATGTACTGGTCTCATTATCTTGAATTATACTAGGATAATCGTGCGCTACTGGTAAGTGTGTATAAACCAGATTTTGGTGGATAGGAGATAACCCCTAATCTTTTGAAGATTCCGTGGGAATCTTTAAACTTGCTTAAGATCGCTAATCTCGGCCTTGAGTCTTCTCCTTTGCTTGATTGAGGATCCTTAGTAATATATGTGCAAAACACTCAAACCTTGATGAAGGTGGGCGTTAGGAATCCTAACGCTCCTTCGATTCATAGGTTAGTAACATTATAATTAAAAGTTTAAAAGAATATTTAAAGATAAATAGGCATATGCATGTGTAAGAATATAGGGATACTTAGTGTTTTGGGTAAAAATCAACAAGCTTAATTTTATTTATTTCAATTTTAGTTAAAGCATAAATTATGCAAATTATCCTAAAGATGTGGATATGTCGGTTAACGTAGAAAACCATTAAATAAGAATGATAAACTTGAAAATACATGATCATGATACCTAAGTAAATAAGTACTCAAATATGTTAAAATTGTCAGTTTATAACTAATAGTATGTAAAAATGCGAGTAAAATAATAAACAATTTATTGAGGATCCTTGAAGATATTCGAGAATCCTAAGCATGTAGATAAATAAACAATCATATTAAAAAGATAAGTTTACATCTTAGTTTATGAAAAAGTAAAGTAAGGATAATGTAAAAATAAGACTATATCCTTGAAGATATTCAAGAATATTGTTCTTGCAAGTATATAAATATGCGTAAAATACAAAGAACACGATATATTACAACGAAAGGTTGTAACATCCGGCCATGTCTAACACTAATATTGTCCGCTTTGTCCACTTGAAGCTCACAGTTTTGCCTTTGTTTGCTCGGTAAAAAACTTCCCAGGGAAGTCTCCCATCCTTGATTGTTGCAACTCAATCATGCTTAACTGTGGAGTTTTCATGTGTTTCACAGCCAGCTAAGTCCAAAACACGTTTGTGATATAAGATACAGATCGTTGCTTATGAACAATGACTTTTTCTTATTCACGGCCGATGTGGGATTTGCCTAATATGTTATATATATCCCCTTAAAGACCCATCGTCCTCGATGAGGTTTGCCCCACCATCCCGTGTAGAAACATGTATAATATATTTGGAAAATCCCACATCGGATGTGAATTAGTCTCCATTCTTTCGCTGTATTATGCTTTCGGAAGACTCCTCAGCGGGATCCTCCTGTGGGACCTCCTCAGCATCCTCCTCCGGATCCTCCTCTGGGTCGTCCTCCTCAGGATCCTCCTCTGGATCCTCGTCCGAGTCCTCCACGGGATCCTCCTCCGGATCCTCCTCGTAATCCTGAAATGCTGGAGCTACCGGCTCCTCATCATCAAGTACGATCACGTGCGGTGGTGATGGTGCTGCCATATCTGTTACATAATACCATATGTAAATACTATACAAAACTCAGATGTGTAAACAAGTGTCAAATGTCTAACAGTTATAGTCTAAGTCTACTAATGCAAACCTAGTTCGCTATAACCAAGGTCTCTGATACTAATCTGTCACACCCCCAAATTTCAACTAACGGAATCATACCGTTTGGGACGTGACAAACCAGGATCTCAGATCATTAGACATAGCGAAGACCTCTATATGCTTTTCAAACATAACGTTGGTCTAAATTGAAAAATTCAGAGTTTTAAACATTGCGGAAGCGTTTGTAAAAAGTAAAACAATTCAATGTTTGCAACATGTAAATTACAATGATAATGTCTCAAATATTCAAATCCAAAACAACTGTAATGTAAAATATGCATGAGACTCGATCTCCTAGTCCATGCTTGCTTGTTCTTGTACCTTAGTGTCCTGAGAAAACATGTAAATCAAGTCAACACAAAGGTTGGTGCATACACAGTTTTGAGTAGTCACAAATGTTTGAAACAACTGTTTGAATCGAAATGTTTGCAAATAACATAATCACACATGCGTAGTCATGATAGCTAGTCATTTGTACTATTTACATAAGCGGTCGACACCGAAGCTGACTGTTAGAATGTAATTTGCCTTTCCACTATTTTCTAACACAAACAATAGTAATGTTTGAATTCGCTAGTCAAACACTTGCGTAGACCTACAATCTACCAAGTGAGGTTTGTCAAACCCAATAGATCTATTTTCAACTACCACGCTTTGCACTACGGCAAACTAAACGGTTCGATATGTAAGGACTTGTAATGCTATGTTCGCACTTATCGTAAATAGCTAACTCATTCAAGTGATATGTATCTAAAATGTTTGTTTGCACATGTTTTCTCCCCCAAAACAGTTAAAATAAGAAAAGGGGTCGTGTACGCACCTTTGAATGCAGTAGAATGATCAATCACACGTGAAGTCGCGTAGATAATCCTTTACGAAGAATCTGTGTTTTAACAAGAACATTGTGTTATTCGGGATGTCGTTTAATGTGTGAAAACACGTATGTTAGATTTGTTAGAAACGTGTATACGTATGTACGTGTGTCTTTGAAAGCGTTTAATTAAACCGTATAAGTATATATACGATTTTATTAAAATATGCGTAATTATACGCGATTATGGTTCCGGGTAAAAAAATATTAATTTTATCGTTTCATATTGTTCGCATTTTCGTTACGGTTCCAACGCAAGTTGAACGGGTCGAATCGGAACTAGAATGAGTAAGTTATGGGTTAAAAACCATAAAACCCAAAATGGTTTTTAAATTAAAAAGCCCAGCATAGGCAGGGTTCGAACCCTGGACCTCCTGGACCAACAACGCAAACCCAAACCAATTGATCTGCTTCAATATTTGCAATTGGTTTTGGTTTTAATTAGTTTTAATCAAGACTCAGTCGGGTTCCTTTGAGTTTCTTTCAACCGAACACATAGAACTTGAATTGACTCACAATTCGATCCCGATTGAGCTCAGAACCATGGGGTTATAGTTCCAGGGATCCAAACGAGTCCACCCATTGTTTTAATTCGTTTATTCATCAACCAATTTCGATACAATATCATTCTCAAAGGTTCGAACATAGGTACTAATGTTCACAACCCAAATCTATTTAAATCCGTTTATGTTAGACTTTAAAATCATAGGATTTTTCTTTATCAAGATATTTCGAACTATCAGTGTTATTTAATTCAAAAACTAAGTTCGTTTGTATACAAATCCCCAAATCATTTTACACGAAGAACCCTAAAAATCTTGCTCCTACAATTCGTTATTGTTTTAGGAAATTGGAATATGGTTTTCAGTAAAAAGGGTGTTCCGAATCTCTCTGTAAACATTAATTTGATTTTAAAAGTCGTTTGAATCGAGACCCCCAAACCATTTTAACTCAAGAACCCCATAATTAGAATCCATATAATTCGATGTTGTTTCATAAAATTGATATAGAGTTATCCTTAATCGCATCCTTCTGAAACTAAGGATGATGATTAATTTGATTTTCAACATCTTTTGCACCGGAATCCCCAATTCGTTCATGATGATGAACCCTAGAATTAGAATTCTTTTAATTCGATGTTTTTAACCGAATGTAGCATAGGGGTTTGCTTAATCGGCATGTTTAGGGTGTGTAGGGATTGATTATTACCTGATATGATATCGAATGGATGCGATTTGACTTGAAGGTGGTGTTCGGCCTAGGTCTCGATCGAATTCCTCAAACCAGCGACTATGAGATCGAATTGTTGTGTGAAAGGGACTCTAAAGGAGCCGACTAGAGTTTCTGGAAGTTCAATTGTGTACAATTCGATCGAATTGTGTGATTTGATAGTCACTTAGAACGGTTTTGACGTTTTGGTTATCACTCGAGTTTAATTCGACGTTATTGATTATTATAGCTGATAATCATTGATGATAATCATCAATAGGATGATTAGAGATGTTTAATATTTAGTTACAACCCAGTTTGTGGTGAATTTTGAGTTCCTCATTGAATCCCACTCGAATTTTGACTTTTTAGAGTCAAAATTTTGTTTTTACTTGATTCCCACTTTAATCCTTATAGTTTAGATGTTTATAACCTTATGTACTCATTTGTAGAATAATTAAAGATAGTTAATTCAATTGTAATCGATTATGAAAGTAATTTCGAGTTCCAGTTGATTCTAAAAGCCGAATTTTGACTATTAAAGTCAAAATTGTGTTCTTTAAACTAATTACAAACTTAATCCTTGTATTTTAATAGTTTTGGAACTGTTTTTGTTTAGTTATAGTCCTTCTAGTTTGATTTTGTTCCATTTCGATTGATTTCTGTTAGTTTCTGATTAACAGAGTTAATCCGAAATGTCGGATTGTCACATCATCCCCTTGTTTAAGGAATTTTCGTCCCGAAAATTGTTAAATGTTAGAAGTAGTTAGGACAGTACTTGTGACTTCAATGTATACACGTTCGTGCGACATTTGATCATTCTGTGTATTAGTGTGTACTCACACCTAAGGTTCAACGTTTGCAACATCACACCTAAGTGTGATCGTTCCATGTAACTGTTTGCGTGTACACTAGTTAGTACACTTGACTGTATATGTTTGTGTTTGATCATATTGTGCTATGTAACCTTGCACATAGTGAGTGTTCGCAACTGTTTGTACTATGTAACCTCGCACATAGCAACTGTTTGAAACTAATCATGTATGTACTACCATAACATGTAACATATGAAATGTAGCACATAAAATGTAATGTAGCACAAATGTTTGTAACAAAATCAATTGCATAAAGTGTTTGTGCTTACAGTTTGAAATCTGAAATGTTGATGTGTGAAGCATCACGTCATCCCCTTGTTGAAGGAAATTTCTTCCCGAAATTTAACGTACCTTCTCAGTGTTTGTTGTTGTTGTTTTTAACAGATGGGGATACTTTTTCATCATTTGATCTTCCCTTTCCCATGTGAATTCATGTCCACGTCTTGAATTCCACCGGACTTTAATTATCGGAATCTTGCTTTGTTTGAGTTGTTTGACCTCTCGGTCCATGATTTCAACTGGTTCTTCAATGAACCGTAACTGTTCGTCCACCCATATCTCTTCAAGTGGCACTATCAATGTCTCATCAGAAAGACATTTCTTTAAGTTCGAAACATGAAAGACATCATGAACTCCGCTGAGTTCATCCGGTAATTGGAGTTGATACGCAACCGGACCAATCCTTTTCAGAATCTCAAAAGGTCCTACGTAACGAGGGCTAAGCTTTCCGCACTTACCGAATCATATCACACCTTTCCAAGGTGATACCTTTAGAAGAACTCGGTCTCCTGCTTGAAATTCCAATGGCTTGCGACGTTTGTCAGCGTAACTCTTTTATCGATCCCGAGCCGCTGCCATACGGTTCCGGATTTGAACTATCTTCTCTGTCGTTTCGTGTACTAGTTCAGGTCCTGTTATTTGATTGTCACCAATTTCAGCCCAACACACTGGTGAACGACATTTACGACCATACAATGCTTCAAAAGGTGCTGCCTGAATACTTGTATGATAACTGTTGTTGTAAGAGAATTCCACTAACGGTAAGTGGTTTTCCCAGCTATCACCAAAATCAATGACACAAGCTCGTAACATGTCCTCGAGCGTTTGGATTGTGCGTTCACTCTGACCGTCGGTTTGTGGATGATATGCGGTACTCATGTCTAAACGAGTTCCCAATGACTTACGGAGAGATTTCCAGAAGTTTGAAGTGAATCGGGCATCCCGATCTCATATGATGGAAATTGGTACGCCATGTCGTGCTACCACTTCCTTAATGTAAATACGAGTCAATTTCTCCATTTTGTCAGTTTCTTTAATTGCCAAGAAATGTGCAGATTTCGTTAATCGATCGACAATTACCCACATCGTATCACAACCACTTGGTGTACGAGGTAACTTAGTAATGAAATCCATCGAAATCTGTTCCCATTTCCACATCGGTATTTTTGGTTGTTGCAGTAAACCAGATGGTTTCTGATATTCAACTTTGACTTTCGAACAAGTCAAACATTTGGTCACGTACTTAGCAATGTCGGCTTTCATATGAGGCCACCAATACAGTTCCTTTAAGTCATGATATATCTTGTCTGACCCCGTATGGACTGAATATCTAGACTTGTGCGCTTCATCCATCACGAGTTCCCTTAAACTACCATGCAAAGGTATCCAAAGTCGATTAATGAAACAACGAGTTCCATCTGGCATGACATCCAATTGTTTTTCTATTCCTCGTAAGGATTCCAGTTTCAAGTTATCCTTTTCTAAGGCTTCAAGCTGAGCACTGCGTACCTTGTCAGGTAAGTCAGTATGTATCGTCATCATAAGTGCGTGAACCCGTCTTGTCGATGTTGTGTCTTTTCTGCTTAAAGCATCAGCTACCACATTAGCTTTTCCCGGATGGTACTTGATTGCGCATTCGTAGTCGTTCAATAACTCGACCCACCGTCACTGTCTCATATTAAGCTGCTTTTGATCAAAGATATGTTGCAAACTCTTATGATCAGTGTAAATGGTACACCGAGTCCCATATAAGTAGTGCCTCCAAATTTTCAAGGCAAATTCCACTGCTCCTAACTCCAAGTCATGAATAGTGTAATTCTTTTCGTGTGGTCGGAGTTGTCGTGAAGCGTAAGCAATCACTTTATCACGTTGCATCAGCACACATCCCAAACCCTGTGCAGATGCGTCACAATACACCACAAAGTCTTCCGTTCCTTTCGGTAAGGACAGAATCGGTGCACTGCAGAGTTTTTGTTTCAATAACTGGAATGCGGCTTCCCGTTTATCCATCCAGTTATACTTCGTTCCTTTGTGAGTAAGAGCTGTAAGTGGTTGAGCGATCTTTGAGAAACCCTCAATGAATCGTCGGTAGTAACCCGCCAATCCTAGGAATTGTCGTACCTCGGTAGGGGTCTTTGGTGCTTCCCAATTTTTAATCGCTTCAATTTTTGCTGGATTAACATGTATGCCCTTTTTATTGACTATATGACCCAAAAATTGAACTTTTCCCATCCAAAAGTCACATTTCGAGAAATTGTTCTTGTTTCAGTAATTCTAACAGCAATCGAAGATGTTCAGCATGCTCCTCCTCAGTCTGAGAATAGATGAGAATGTCATCAATGAAAACAATGACAAACTTATCAAGATAAGGTTTGCAAACCCAATTCATGAGATCCATGAATACCGCTGGAGCGTTTGTCAACCCAAATGGCATGACCAAGAATTCGTAATGGCCATAGCGCGTTCTGAATGTTGTATTTGGAATATCTTCCTCTTGGACTCTGAGTTGATGGTATCCAGATCTGAGATCAATCTTCGAATAGTAACTCGAACCTTGAAGCTGATCGAACAGATCGTCAATTCTAGGTAACTGATACCGGTTTTTTATGGTAACCTTGTTCAGTTCCCGGTAATCGATACACATACGGAAAGTCCCGTCCTTTTTCTTAACAAATAGGACTGGAGCTCCCCAAGGTGAAAAACTAGGTCGTATAAAGCCCTTATCCAACAACTCTTGCAGTTGTGTAGATAACTCTTGCATTTCAGACGGTGCAAGTCGATAAGGCGCCCTAGCTATCGGTGCTGCGTCTGGTGTAAGGTCGATTCGAATTTCCACTTGTCTGATAGGCAGTACTCCCGGTAAATCTTCTGGAAATACTTCAGGAAATTCACAAACTACTGGGATGTCTTCGATCTTCTTCTCAGCTACCGGCTTCTCAGTTATAAGTGCTATAACTGTTGTATGACCTTTACGCAGAAATTTATGTGCCTTCATACAAGATATGAGACTCAATGGGGTACTGCTCTTCTCACCTTGTACATACAATGTCTCTCTATGTGGAAAAGGTATACAGATGATCTTTTCATGGCATACTATTTCAGCCTGGTGTTTCGACAACCAGTCCATGCCAATGACTACATCAAAACTGCCTAAAGTGATAGGCATAAGGTCAATTTCCAGTGTTTGACCCATCAAGTCAAGGATACATCCTTTAAGGATTTTTTCAACTACAATTAAATTGCCATCAGCTAGTTCTACAGTGTAAGGGTTTTCTAGAGTAGTAGGACTAATATTTAGCAACTTAGAAAATGTACTAGATACAAAACTCCGGTCTGCACCAGTGTCAAATAGCATAGAGTCAGAGTGATTATTCAAGAGGAACGTACCCGTAACAATGTTGGGATCCTCCCGTGCTTGACGTCCTCCAATCACGAATGCCCTGCCCTTAGCACCATTGCTGTTGTTATTATTGTTGTTGTTGGTGCCATTACCGTTGCCATTCGTATCATTAGCCCCGCCCTTCTTGAGTTGTGGACAATCCTTTTTGAAATGCCCAGGCATTTCTGATTATTGTTTTGGTTGGTGGAGTTTGTTTGCAGCTCCCCGCGGCAGTCTTTGGCTGCATGACCCGCTTTACCGCACCGTTGACACCGGTACTTATCACACTGATTCCCAACATGATGGAATCCACACTTGTTGCATATTGGGTATTTACCAATATACCCCCCAGATGACTGCTTACCACTGTTCGAATTGTGATAAGTCTTGTTTGAATCCTGCTTGCGGTTCTGCTGAAACGATTGCTGAGAAGAGTTTTTGAAATTGTTGCTCTCCCACTTCCTTTTATGGTCTCCCACTTTAGTAGCTGCTGTTCTTTTGGGCAAAGTCCTTTGTTGTACTGCCTGCTCAGTCAGTTGGTGCGCCAACCGAACAGCTTGTTGAATAGTTGTGGGATTTGCAGAAGCGATTAACCCCTGGATCTAAGGCACCAATCCCCCAATGTACCTCTCAATCCACTTGCTCGGTGGAGTATCCATGTGAGGTAGGAGTCTGGCTAGTTCATGTGGTCAAGTATTGTACTCCTCGATATTAGACCCCTTCATCTTAAGATGCCAATACTCATCTTCCAGTTTTTGTATTTCACTGCGAGGGCAGTACTCCTCTTGCAGTAATTTCTTGAATCCATTCCAGGTTAAGGCATTAGCTTCTCCCATTCCCAAAGTCTGAACATTAGAGTTCCACCAGGTCAACGCTGGACCCTCCAACGTACCCGTAGCATATTTGACTTTGTTTTCCTCCGGACAGTTACACATTTCAAACACTGATTCTGCTTTTTCAATCCATCGAAGGAGTCCAATGGCCCCTTCCGATCCTTTGAAATTGTGCGGCTTGAAATCCAGAAACGTTTTGAATGTGCATACCGGTGGGTTCACCAATCCCCCTGTTGGACCATGTGGTCCTGTCATGTGTGTTTGGGTGTAGTTCGCGATGGCCTCCGCGACCCTATTGTTGATCATTTCATTAAGCTCAGCAACTTTCATATGTATGTTTTCTCCGGCCATTATCTTCATAGTTAGAATAAGTGTTAGAGTGTTATCAAAATCCAATGTGAAATGTGTAAACAATACAACAAACAGATTTGTAACCGTATGAATAAACGCAACTGTTGGCAATAAGTAATAGCTTTCCAATAGATAATAATTTTTCACTAGATAATAATTTGAACTTGTTACAATACTTTCAATATCAAAACATGAGTTTTCAAACATCTAATACAGGGACACAACCCGCCCCTTTTACGTTTAAAATAAAAAAATCAGGCATCCTCAATAGTAGAATCAGCATCAGAATCAACATCCTGTGCTGGTATCTCCTCCTCTTCCTCTTCCTCCTCTGCGTCGGATATAAAATACTCCTCCAACGCAATCAATCTCCCCTCAGCGATGTCAGCTCGGTGTTCCTCCTCCTGCACTCGTGTAGTCAGATGTACGATGTGAGTCTCCATCCCCCAGACTACACTACGAAGCTCTACGTATCGAGCGTCACATCCCTGAGCTCCTGTGCGATGTGCTCTGTCTTATTATCAGCCCACTTTGACTCCCAGGTCAGTCGGGCGATATCATCAGACTCAAATCGTGGCCTCTTAGAGGCAAGAAATGTAGGTGGCATACGGTCGGAAGACTCCTCAGCGGGATCCTCCTGTGGGACCTCCTCAGCATCCTCCTCCGGATCCTCCTCTGGGTCGTCCTCCTCAGGATCCTCCTCTGGATCCTCGTCCGAGTCCTCCTCGGGATCCTCCTCCGGATCCTCCTCGTAATCCTGAAATGCTGGAGCTACCGGCTCCTCATCATCAAGTACGATCACGTGCGGTGGTGATGGTGCTGCCATATCTGTTACATAATACCATATGTAAATACTATGCAAAACTCAGATGTGTAAACAAGTGTCAAATGTCTAACAGTTATAGTCTAAGTCTACTAATGCAAACCTAGTTCCCTATAACCAAGGTCTCTGATACTAATCTGTCACACCCCCAAATTTCAACTAACGGAATCATACCGTTTGGGACGTGACAAACCAGGATCTCAGATCATTAGACATAGCGAAGACCTCTATATGCTTTTCAAACATAACTTTGGTCTAAATTGAAAGTTCAGAGTTTTAAACATTGCGGAAGCGTTTGTAAAAAGTAAAACAATTCAATGTTTGCAACATGTAAATTACAATGATAATGTCTCAAATATTCAAATCCAAAACAACTGTAATGTAAAATATGCATGAGACTCGATCTCCTAGTCCATGCTTGCTTGTTCTTGTACCTTAGTGTCCTGAGAAAACATGTAAATCAAGTCAACACAAAGGTTGGTGTATACACAGGTTTGAGTAGTCACAAATGTTTGAAACAACTGTTTGAATCGAAATGTTTGCAAATAACATAATCACACATGCATAGTCATGATAGCTAGTCATTTGTACTATTTACATAAGCGGTCGACACCGAAGCTGACTGTTAGAATGTAATTTGCCTTTCCACTATTTTCTAACACAAACAATAGTAATGTTTGAATTCACTAGTCAAACACTTGCGTAGACCTACAATCTACCAAGTGAGGTTTGTCAAACCCAATAGATCTATTTTCAACTACCACGCTTTGCACTACGGCAAACTAAACGGTTCGATATGTAAGGACTTGTAATGCTATGTTCGCACTTATCGTAAATAGCTAACTCATTCAAGTGATATGTATCTAAAATGTTTGTTTGCACATGTTTTCTCCCCCAAAACAGTTAAAATAAGAAAAGGGGTCGTGTACGCACCTTTGAATGCAGTAGAATGATCAATCACACGTGAAGTCGCGTAGATAATCCTTTACGAAGAATCTGTGTTTTAACAAGAACATTGTGTTATTCGGGATGTCGTTTAATGTGTGAAAACACGTATGTTAGATTTGTTGGAAACATGTATACGTATGTACGTGTGTCTTTGAAAGCGTTTAATTAAACCGTATAAGTATATATACGATTTTATTAAAATATGCGTAATTATACGCGATTATGGTTCCGGGTAAAAAAATATTAATTTTATCGTTTCATATTGTTCGCATTTTCGTTACGGTTCCAACGCAAGTTGAACGGGTCGAATCGGAACTAGAATGAGTAAGTTATGGGTTAAAAACCATAAAACCCAAAATGGTTTTTAAATTAAAAAGCCCAGCATAGGCAGGGTTCGAACCCTGGACCTCCTGGACCAACAACGCAAACCCAAACCAATTGATCTGCTTCAATATTTGCAATTGGTTTTGGTTTTAATTAGTTTTAATCAAGACTCAGTTGGGTTCCTTTGAGTTTCTTTCAACCGAACACATAGAACTCGAATTGACTCACAATTCGATCCCGATTGAGCTCAGAACCATGGGGTTCTAGTTCCAGGGATCCAAACGAGTCCACCCATTGTTTTAATTCGTTTATTCATCAACCAATTTTGATACAATATCATTCTCAAAGGTTCGAACATAGGTACTAATGTTCACAACCCAAATCTATTTAAATCCGTTTATGTTAGACTTTAAAATCATAGGATTTTTCTTTATCAAGATATTTCGAACTATCAGTGTTATTTAATTCAAAAACTAAGTTCGTTTGTATACAAATCCCCAAATCATTTTACACGAAGAACCCTAAAAATCTTGCTCCTACAATTCGTTATTGTTTTAGGAAATTGGAATATGGTTTTCAGTAAAAAGGGTGTTCCGAAACTCTCTGTAAACATTAATTTGATTTTAAAAGTCATTTGAATCGAGACCCCCAAACCATTTTAACTCAAGAACCCTATAATTAGAATCCATATAATTCGATGTTGTTTCATAAAATTGATATAGAGTTATCCTTAATCGCATCCTTCTGAAACTAAGGATGATGATTAATTTGATTTTCAACATCTTTTGCACCGGAATCCCCAATTCGTTCATGATGATGAACCCTAGAATTAGAATTCTTTTAATTCGATGTTTTTAACCGAATATAACATAGGGGTTTGCTTAATCGGCATGTTTAGGGTGTGTAGGGATTGATTATTACCTGATATGATATCGAATGGATGCGATTTGACTTGAAGGTGGTAGGGTGTGTAGGGATTGATGATTAGAGATGTTTAATATTCAGTTACAACCCAGTTTGTGGTGAATTTCGAGTTCTTCATTGAATCCCACTCGAATTTTGACTTTTTAGAGTCAAAATTTTGTTTTTTACTTGATTCCCACTTTAATCCTTATAGTTTAGATGTTTATAACCTTATGTAATCATTTGTAGAATAATTAAAGATAGTTTAATTCTATTGTAATCGATTATGAAAGTAATTTCGAGTTCCAGTTGATTCTAAAAGCCGAATTTTAACTATTAAAGTCAAAATTGTGTTCTTTCAACTAATTACAAACTTAATCCTTGTATTTTAATAGTTTTGGAACTGTTTTTGTTTAGTTATAGTCCTTCCAGTTTGATTTTGTTCCATTTCGATTGATTTCTGTTAGTTTCTGATTAACTGATTTATGCCGGATTGTCACATTATGCCACGTGTTCCTTAGGGTCAGTAGGTCCATCATAGAGTTTCATGTTAGGAGTCTAAAATCTTTTTCGGATTTCAGCATCACATATGGATGGAGCAATCTAGAAATCAGTGAGTTATTGTAGGAACCTCCGGGATATACTCCAATACTCCTGGGACACTCGAGATCAAATCCCTGAGTTTTTGTATTACCTTAGTAACTTAGGGGTTATTCCGGATTCATGCGTATAACCAGGGCTAGTAGTAACAATAGGTGAAAAGTTATAAGTGTTACCCATAGTAGCTAGGAGTCTGGTATGAAGATCCCGAGACATTAGTATTATCTTGAGATATTCTCAGGTCTTGGGATCCCAATAGAATTCCAATACTGAATTGCCTAGAGATAAAGTCTCCGAAATGATTTCTAGAAAACCCTAATATCCTGAAATTAAGGATCCTTTGTGCTAGTGGAGTGGAAACTTCTGCTTGTTTCTCAGCCTTCAAAGTTTCTATTTCCCTAAGAACTCTCTGATTTATTCTTTGTTGATCCATCATTTGCTATTGAACTTGCTGAAACATACTCAAAATTGCATTGCTAGAAATAAGTATAGGAGCCGAAGTAGTCATCCTGGTCGAGAGAATGCTCTCAGTAACAAATGTTGTCTTCTTTTAGGAGTTTTCTAGCTTCTTTTGAGAGAATACAAGGATATGCAAAGATACGTTAGAGGTAGTAGCAGAAACTATTGGCAAATTAGAGGTTCATTTCGATTGAGAAGTCATTTTTGATAATAACTTTAAGAAAACCATTTATCAAACAAGATTTTGGTTATGAAAAACAAAATTTTTCCTCACGGTGTGCGCCAAATTGTTTCGGGTAAAAACTGACATGTATAATATTTAGCAAAACCGAATTAGTTAAATGGGATTAATGCTTTATAATCTAAAAATCCGTTTATATCTTAAGTTTTGAGAAAATTATTCCCAAGGATACCTACGAATATTGGAAATATGAAACAAGACACACAAGATTTATATTAGGAAAAACCTTAATCCTTTAGGACTGTCAGCATAAAACCTTAGGAGGAGACAATTATCACTCTGTCATGCTTATATTTAAATAAAAAATAAGAAATAAAAAAATGATGACAACGATTGATCGATTCCATGTGAATGCATGAGTATAGAAAAATGTAAAAGCTTTCGAAAGTGGAGATTGTGTCCTATTATCAATCAATGGCTCGATCTTTACACAAAAAATTGCAAAGCATATCTCCTAGTCGTTCCTATTCTTCTGCTAAAATTCATTCATAGTTAGACTATTGTGAATGACCGTTGCCAACTCCGTTTTGTCCACATTCACAAGTGTTGAACTTCCAAGACCGGACTATTAGGAATATTTGTTGAGATTTGTTTTAGCATACTTAATTTGAAAAAAAAGGATGTGCAATTATGTCATTAATTAACAACATACTTTTAATAACAAGCCTTCAACGTATGTACAGCAAAAATGTAAGCATTCGAATATGTTCAAATATTCTTGTATATTATCAATGATCCCTAATTCTAAAATATCCCTAGTAATTCTAAAAAAATTCGATACCTAACAATTACCCGCAGATTTTTATCGTTACTCACTCGATGGGGTACAAGTGTAAAAATCTGTATTTTGAATTCAAATATTAAAATTTTAGATTCTAATCTTTATTTGATTGGACGATTAGTAAACCGTGGCGGTTCCCAAGGATCCCTGAACCGTTGCTGCACATTATAATGATCGCTTATCCCCTCACTTGTGATTATCTTCTTTCGTCAATCTTCAGGTATGTTTCACCCCTTTCTATAAATTCTTTAATTCGTGTTTTAGAAAAAAATGTCCATTTCATCTTCTTAATCAGACTTTGAAACATCCCCAAATGTTTTCCAAAATCAAAACATCCTTCTTTTTAACAAACAAAATATTTGTGTGTTTGATGACGACTATATCGAACTGATGCAGTTGTCAAAAGCCTTTCCTTCAGGAACTATTTTTCGAAATTTCGATAATAGTTTAAAGGTTGATCATGCTTCTTCAACTTGGATGTACTTTTCATAATACTTTTTTTCTTTGGTGTTTTCTTATCTTTTTACCGATCTGATTACCGATTTCTTTCACGAAACTCAACTTTGTTACCCGTAACTGATGCCAATGAGTTGGCGTCTCCTTACTACCTTATGTCTTTAAAAAGAACATTTTGGTCTAGACATGTAATTTGATAAAGATTTTTACATTTGATGTCATTTAGCTGTTTTTTTTACCAAAATAAAGGATATTTAACAGTTATAAATAGCAACTAATAAAATCAAATAATTATATAGTTATATTTTAGGGTAAGATATAATTAAAAAAATTGTGATCTATTAAGTATTGACAAAGTTAATGTGTTATTGCTCTAAGAGTGGGTTATTATTTATATACATATAGGGAAAAGAAAAAATGAAAACCACATCTCAATGAGAAAACCGCGAAAACCATTCAAAAATCACGTAAAACGAACGTATTTTTTTTGAAATTTATTTTACATGTTTGTAACACTATTGGATACATTTTTATAAAAAAAATAAAAAAAGCGCCGACCAAGTATATTTAAAAAAAATATTTTATAAACCCATGTAAAACCTATGTTTTACGTGGGTTTATAAAATATTTTTTTAAAATTATTTGTTCGGTGCTTTTTTAATTTTTTTTATAAAAATGTGTCCAATAGTGTTACAAACATGTAAAAAAAATTTCAAAAACCACATCTCAATAAGAAAAGCGCGAAAACCATGCACAAATCACGTAAAACAAACGTATTTTTTTTGAAATTTTTTTTACATGTTTGTAACACTATTGGACACATTTTTATAAAAAAAAATAGAAAAAGCGCCGACCAAATTTTTTTATAAAAATGTGTCCAATAGTGTTACAAACATGTAAAAAAAATTTCAAAAAAAATACGTTCGTTTTATGTGATTTTTGCATGGTTTTCGCGGTTTTCTCACTGAGATGTGGTTTTCATTTTAACCATACCCTATATATATATATATACGAACAAGAGATTCCATTCGTTTAGTTAAATGAATGAATATAAACAAACTTCGTATTTGTTCATTTGTGTTCATTAATATCCGGAAATATGTTCGTTTATTATATTTATTCAATAAATATGTTTTTATATTCTTCAATTATTATTTGTAGTCTAAAATCATAACATTTAAAATAGAAAGTTAGTCATTTGACTTTGTATCTTACTAAAAACATAGTAATTTTAAACTAAGATCTTTGAAACATTAATTTAAGGTAATTTCAGTTACGATTATTATTTATAGCTTTTGCTTTGTTTTATAATGATTATTTTTAACATTTGCATCAAGTGTTTAACTTTATATTTATATAATTGATTGTCTCTAATTGTTAACATTAAGAACGGTGATTTTTATTTTTAAGTAATATATGTTCATTTGTGTTCGTAAACCATTTGTTAACAAAGAATTATTGTTCGGTTAGTATTCATGAAGCGTTTGTTAACAAGTTAAAAGTTAAACGGACAAACACGACAAGGACTCATCCGGTTCATTTGGAGGCCTATCTTCATATTTTTGGCAAAGAAACTATATATGACACAAAACACTAAAGAGGGTTTAAATAACTATTTAGTCAATCAATTATCAACTAATTGAATTTAGTATCGTCGGTTTCACATATGTAATCACTAAATTGTTATTAGTAAAATATATATTCACGGGAATTAGTTTAAACACATTTTTATTAAAATTCTTAATTTAATAGTATTAATTAAGTTTTGGCAGTGTTACCGACACTCATCTGGTCATCTTGGATCACATAAAAATTCTAGTCGTACGTAATAAGGCATGTGGTGGGAAATTTGCCGTTTGATTCACCTATCATTCACTCGGTCGCTAATTTGGTATTTATTCAAGTGTTTTTTTCTTTAAATCGTAATTAATGCATATGAAATCAAAATGTTGTGAATCTATTGATTGATTCACATTAGAGATTTAAAAAAGAAAAAGAATATATTTGGAAGAAAGGGACCTACGAAAACTACGTATATTTCCTTTTCAAACCGGCCAAAATCCTTTAGGCTTCCGATTCTTCAACATATGATCACAAAATGTGACCAATTTAAAACTTAATATGCCGTGTTTATATCGGTAGTTTGGTATGGTGAGAAGGTTTTTTTTTTTTTTTTATTATTTTTTTTTGTTAAGTCTTGCTTGGATGTAAAAACTTAGAATCATTTTTTTTCTAAAAAAGATTGAGCTCATAAAACACATGATAAACTAATTACATGTTCTTTGATAGATACGGTGCTGGTTCATATCAACAAATTATAAAGCAATTGTCTAGGCCTTACTATTGAGACTCCTACCATTCAGGTTATTTGTTTTCAACCGTCTATACGATTTGTGGTGTTTTTTAGGTATGCAAAACGAGAAGATTTTATATTCTCAAAGAGAAAATATGTTTAAGGTTCTCTCTTTTTAAGTGGTGACACCTTCTTCGGGTTTTTCTCACATTTGTTTGACGTTGGAATAAATAGTTTATTAATATCACGAGTGAAATATTTAAACAACTATAGGTAGATGACTTTATAGAAAATTCAGAAAATAAGATTACTTTAAATTGATGTATGTATACACAATATGTGGCGGGGAGCGCAATAAACTTAAAAATATTTTATTTTTGGATTGTTATTTATTATTGCAGTTGTTTATTTAAATCATAATTAAAATAAATTTTCCACAGTAGTGACAATTTGCCATCACTGTAAAGATACATAATTTTTTATTTTGTAATTTATGACTGTTTAAAAGAAAATCAAAATCAAAAGTAAAATATCATATCTTTATAGATATTTTATGTCGATGCTAAATTGATTTATGAATTTGTCTTTGTTAACCAATGCATTGTTTGTTTACACATATCAAAATCAGTTGTTTTGATGTAAAGCGACGACATTTTGCTAAATTTTAATTTGTATTGACTACTTTTGCCGTCGATGTAGATCTTGTCTCGATGGATATTTTTTCTTGTAGTGCCACCAAAATAATTAGAAAATAAAGAGACATAGAACATACTGTTTGTATTTCATTCCGTGTCATTGATGCTCCCAAGTTATATGTTTTTTTTTTTTTTTACATTATCTTAAAGATGTTGTGGATGAGCTGATAATTAAAAATGTAAAGCCACATCTGGAGCAAATTTTTACATGGTTTACAAAACAATAAATTAAAAGAGCATACGAATGGGTAATACAAGTTTAAAAAATATATAAGAATGTCAGAAAAACTTAGAAAAGAACATATGAATGGGTAATACAAGCAGTTTATGCATCCTAATCAACTATATATTGGACAAAAAATAGATAAAATTATGACCTAGGAAGTAACATGCCAGTGCTACGCATTAGTTGATGAATAAAACGCCTATTGAAGAGCAATAACATGTACAAGTTGCACGATAACATCTGCATAAAGGAGTTTTTTTTATGTTATTGAATACTTGCTTACGATCAACAATGTCCCAAGAAAGACTTTGTGAATTGACCATTATAGTTATCGAGAGCTAAATCTTAGAAAACGTATAAACTGTGAAAAGTCGATAAACTATTATTTTTTTGACTAATGCTAGGAGAGTTTTACGAATTATTGGTTAACTATTATGATATGTATTTATTATACTCATATTTTGTTATTTTTATAATTTATTCTTATAAAGTTAGTTGTCACTCAACATTTATACAAATTATTGTTTATATATTTGAACTTGCTAGGGTCGCCCTCTTAATATATAGCAATTTTTAGATCTAACATGTCATTTATCTTAGTTATTTAAAGGTAAAAATAATATGTTGCGAATCCTCATAAAAAAGTAATTTTCGAAGAATTTGACTGGCGAATACTGCATATCATGTGAGGGATATTACTACTTATAACATGTTATCTAAATTAATAAAGTTTTTTAAAAAGTTAGGAAGGAATCTGAAACCTTTACATATGTTAGATTATGATAGCAGATCTGAAAATTTTACAAACAAGTAAATTTAGGGATCCTTTATAACCTTTATAAAGTAGGACGACTCATGCTATTGAAACAGAGTAAATCAAATGCATATTATAGATATTAATGTTAAAAATTTGAAATCAGCTTCAAGCACAAAGTTCTTTGGCCTGAAGGGCTAATGTACTGACCAGTCGATTACCAATTTACTTGGGTAGGGGTCCAACCACGCTTACCGGACGGGTTTCGCGACCAGCTCCTGGTCCAACTGGTTCAGCCAATAGATCCAATGAATTCTGAAAACATTTCTTTTGTTAGTTAAATTTACATAGATTGAAAAGGAATGCAACTTATAGTGATGATTTTAGTAGTACAATATATAGGTAGTTACAATCAATTTTGATTGCATCATAATCACATTTTTACAACTTGTATTAGAGAAAAAAAATATATATTTTACCCTTATTTAAATGATTAAAAAAAATTCTTTGATCTATTTTTACTGGATTTAACAATGCCGAAAAGCTATTGATTTGCAACCTCCAACTTTTGTTAATGGTCCGATGATGTTTGTAACGTCCAGTTTTTGACAAAGTGAGAGAAATGAAACTTTGGGTTTGAATGTTAAGCAAGAAACTAAGGGGATGCACTAGATGAAGTCAATCCAAAGGCAAGAACGTCTAACAACCTAGTACAAATGGTGGAAAACATAGCTTCATATGGTTTCTGTATGCTTTTATGTATTCATATGGTAGAAACGTTATTATCGTTTTGTCTTTTTTTTTTAATTAGTAGGATTACTTTTTAGCACGACCCATTTCGACCCGTGTCTTTTTTTAGAATACCCGTTCTGACCCGAATCAAAATGGTTCTTTTTATAAAACAACTCATCTTAACATGAACCCATTCTGACCCGAACCCTTACTAACTTGTTACCCAACCCGTCCATCTTGTCAGCTCTGCAATTAGGGATTGAGAGCAAATTCATCCAATCGAATCATCGTTGCCATTTTCTTCACTTCTAGGGTTTCACTCAAAAAAGTATTTTTTTTTTTTTTTTTTTGTGATTGTTTCTAGTATGGGCGTATATCTAATAATTTAGAAATGATTATGATCAATTACAAATGATTTAGATATGAAAAATTTGAATATTGGTGTCAAAATTAAAAGATAGGGGCTGGGGAATGAATAAAGCAACTACTCTAAAGTTTTGACAGAATTTTCTATTAGTGGATGTAGCTTTTGGACCAAGAACAAAATGAACAACTAAGAATATTTTGTTTCAAAAATTTTTAACATGACCTTCCAAAAAAAATCAAAATTTTTGATCTTGTGATCGAGTGGAGCTCGAACTTACGATCAGGATGAACTTTGGATTAAAGGTCGAAACTATCATCGTTTATGAATGAATTTTCGAGCAGAGCTCGAAATTTCCTTGAAAAGGGAACTTACAATCAAAAGCTCAAACCTTTCATCCATGATGGAATATCCAAGTAATATAAAACTTTTTTTATTTTGACAAACATTAATTGATAGCACAAATAAGATGAGTTCCAGATATCTCTTTTTAAATGTTTTCTTCAGGTGTTTTAAAATTCTTTTATTGATATGCATGGTGCTTATTTGCTATAAGTGGAGTAACATGTGTTATATAACGTGTTATATGATGAAATGACTAATGAATGATTTTATGATGTTTGAATGATGATGTTATTATGTAAAATGTTATGAATGACGATGTTATATGAAAGATGTTATGATGTATGCATGATGATATTATGATGTATAATGTCATGAATGATGATATTATTTTAAAGTTGTTACAATTGTGTGAATAATGTATGCAAGTGATATTATATCTAATACAAGTTAGACCAAAGATGCATAACTAACTCTTGTTAGGCATTAATTGTATATCTAACACTTGATGCTAAACATGAGATGTGCATCTAATACTTGTTGATAGATATGAAATGTATATCAAACACTTATTTTAAAATTCAATATTATAAGATCTAATATGTATATCTAGCACTTCTGCCAGACAGAGAAGATGTTATTTAGTACTAGTTACTAGACTATTACGATTCAACAATTTTTTTGACAAGTACTTCATTCAACTAATTTTTATCTTTAGGGGTATTGAAAATATCTGAAACCAACTAACCCAATCAGCACTCGAACCCAAAGAAGCTTAATAGGGTAGGGTCAATCGGCTCAAGAATGTTATTATTTAGATCAACCTAATTAACCCCAACTATTTTTATAATCGGTTCAAAAATGTTAGTTTGGTTACAAGCACACCTTCTAAGTTACACGTGAACGATTTTTATACTAAGAGCTACATCTGTATCTTCATAGGGATACAAGGCTAGCAAAATACTAGAAAACAAATGAATGCTAAAACTAATATACTGTTATAACTTGACATGCCAAGTTATATTAATTAAAATTAATACAAATAACTTCTTTAACTTTTACATTAATTACCTACACTACAAAAGGCATTAATGTAAAGTGTCTTCTGCTGTTGACAGGTGTTCTTTGATGCTGATTATCATGAGAAAGTCTTTTGGTTTGTTCTTGATGATAGAATGCATCTTTGAACCTTTCTTAAATACAATAGGCATCTATAGAAGAATCTTCTCAAAAGTTCTTGTATCAGAAGCTGCAATGTTGAGCATTACACCGGAAGCTTTCTGTTTGTTAATTGAAGATACAAGGTTATCTTTTGGATGTATTTAGTCTTCCAAAGATCTAACATATCTTCCGAAAGACTCATGACTTCTGAAAGATAGCCTTATCCTTCATATGTTTATCTTGGACTTTTGAGAATGATTCAAGGACTTAGAGTATTTTCAAAAGCACCGGCCTTTAGATCTTACATATATATATATATATATTATAATTATTGAATATAAAATATATCTAATTTTTCACCTAATATATATAATTAAGTGATACACATTGAAATATTTGGGCCACAATTATATTTGTAAGTTATACAGTGGCCGCATACATTTACTATAGAATTTTATGTTTAAGCTATGAATTGTTTGTAGGAATATAAAATTTGGTCATGATTATTATGTGAGTTAATCGTATTAATCTGACTAACCCTTCTAATTCAACCTGACTAACCCATGATCCAACTAACATGAACGTTATTATGGTCTAGTTGTGGGTCAATTTTTTCTAAAGAAAATACGATTAACCCAAAGTCCAATCGGGTTGACCCGATTAACAACCCTATCTTTGTGTTCTAAACTTTTGTTATCATGTTTTATCTTTCGGATATATTTATTTTTTTGAAATTACTAGGCCATTTCTCTACTTCAGTTGTAATTATATACTTAAAAAACGTTGTTTATTTTATTTAATAGTAACTAGGTTATAAACCCGTATGTAACACGGGTCGAATAAAAAGTAGAAAGAAATTATTAAATTGTAACAATTTCAAATGACTAAAATTACATATTGTTACATAAAATAAATAACAATATAAAGTTGCAACAAAAGTTCATAAAATGTTTATATACTTTTTTGTAAACAATATTTGTTTTTGTATTCAAAACATCACCATATTTGTATAAAATTATAATAGTTTCAAACGTTATATACTTGTTGGATCGGGTTGAGTAATCTACACAACACTTATCACAAGTTATCTTCAACAAAGTTGATAGTTGCGGAAACTCTATCAACTTAGTTTTGTAAAACAGTATGAAAACAAAGTACTGAAAGCAATTGTAAATTTAAGGTCAAAGTATATTGCATTCAACTGTTAGGATTACAACACCTAGCTCAAGCATTCACTCGTGATTTGCTAACTAACAAGTGAATGATTATACCGTATCCTCTTAGTAATACATGGCTAGACAAAACACTGGAAACAAAAGTATGCTTAATCTAGTATCTATTATGGTCTTGACAGGCCAAGCCATATTAATTACAATCAATACAAAATACTCCATTAACTTTTACAATAAAGACCTAAACAACAAAATGCATTAACTGTTTAGTATCTTTGTAGCCTTGACAAATCTTCTTTGTTGTTGACTAATATCGGAATGTCTTCTCTGATATTCTGAGTGTGAGAAAGCAGCTCTGTTTATTTCCTTAAGTATCGAGAATCTTTTTCAGAGAAAAAGTCTTCAGAAGTTTTTGCCTTGGGAACCACTGAAGATCGGAAGCACCGATGGTCGATCGGAAGCACCGATGGTCGATCGGAAGCACCGATGGTCGATCGGAAGCACCGATGGTCGATCGGAAGCACCGATGGTCCATCGGAAGCACTAATCGATTTGAGCCTTTAACAACTAAGAAGGGAACCGGTTGCATTCAGTGGAAAGGAATTATCCTTCGGAAGCAATGGTTCTTCCGAAGGCTAATTCCTATCGTTCAGTGGTTGTATATCTTCCGATAGTTCATAACTTGATCCAGAGATGTTTTGGTGTGCATCAGCCTTAAAGATCCTTACAGTCTCCCCCTTTTGAAGTTGTTTGTCAACAGAAAAGAAGACAAAGTTTCATACCATTTTCTGGGTGCTTGATGCAGCCCATATAGAGCTTTATCCAGCTTGCAGACATGATTAGGAAACTTAGGATCCTCAAATCCTGGTTGTTGACAAACATAGACCTCCTCATCAATCTTGCCATAGAGGAAAACACTTTTGACATCTATTTTAAAAACTTTGAAGTTTCTGGCAAATGGAGCAAAATTTTCATCATAATCAATTCCTTCTTCTTGGGTGTATCCCTGCACCACTAACCATGCTTTATTCTTTATGACAACTCCTTTGTCATCCTTCTTGTTTCTGAACACCAACTTTATTCCAATGGCATGCTTACCCTTGGGTAAAGGGTAGACCTTCCAAATTCCATGTCTCTCAAATTGAAGAAGTTCTTCCTGCATGGCTTCTACCCAACTGCTATCCTTCAGTGCTTCAGCAACTTTCTTTGGTTCTATTTGGGATAGAAAGCAAGAAAACAAACAGATGTTTGCTTCATGCAGGGAGCTTCTTCTTCTTATTCCTTCCTCAACATTACCATTAATGTTCTCAACTAGATGGGTATTATGAATGCGAGTTCTGGGGATCACTCCCAGCTGAGAATTCATATCCATGTTACTTGGCTCAAGGTTTGGAAGTACCACCTCAAGCTGGATTGCTGGAAGATCTTGAGGTCGGCTGGACTGTTGTGGGATGATTTTCTCTGGGGGGAAGAGTTTCCAGAGTGTTTGTTTCAACTGAAGGGCTCCTAACTTCTTCTTGACTCACTGGAACAGATGTAGAGTCACTTAAAGGGACATCGTGAGAAGTGTTGATTGTCTCAGACTGTGAAGCATCATCATGTGTTGAAGTGGATTTTGCCAAGATTTGACATATTGGCAGTTCAACACAAAAGTCTTCTTCTCTTGTGTGTTTGGAGGAGTCCAAGGTAGGTATCTGTTGATCTGGAACATACTCTTTCACAAGATTAAATGTAGATGTGAATTTATCAAGATCAAATAACCAATCAGGGCCTATTCCAGGTTTATTGATAGTATGTTCATTGAACTGAACATTTGTAGACTCTTCAATAATCCTGGAAGCTTTGATGTATACTCTATATGCTTTTGCATGTGAAGAGTACCCAACAAAGTAGCCCTCTGCTGATTTCTCAGCAAAATTGGCTAGATGATCTTTAGTATTCAAGATGGTGCATTGACATCCAAATGGTTTAAGAAATCCAATAAATGGCTTTCTTTTATTCCAAATTTCATAAGGAGTCATACCATGTGACTTAACCACCAATACTCTATTTTGAACATAACAGGCAGTTTTGATTGCTTTTGCCCAAAAAGTTATTGGTAGTTTGGCATCAGACAACATGGTTCTTGCAGCCTCAATTAGTGTCCTATTCATTCTCTCAGCAACACCATTCTGTTGTCGAGTCCTAGGAGCACTAAATTGTCTTGTTATACCTTTAGATTCACAAAAAGAATTTAAAATATGGTTTTTGAATTCTGTTCCTTGAACTGATTTGATGATTTGGACATGATGGTCATTCTCATTCTCAATTCTAAGAATGAATTATGTTAGGATCTCAGCAGTTTCATCCTTGGTGTTCAAGAAGAACACCCAAGTATACCGAGAGAAATCGTCAGTGACAACCAAGCAATATGACTTCCTACCTAGACTTTTAACACTTGTGGGGCCAAACAAGTCCATATGAAGCAAATGCATGACTCTTGCGATAGAATTTATCTTTTTGGCATGATGAGATGATTTGTGTTGCATCCTGTTGGACTAAAAGAACCAATGAGCCTGATCAGAAAAATCTCTAAGTCTCACAACACTTATAACAACTGAAGAAGAACACAACGGCTGACATTCAATGTACAGAAGATACAAGATCTGAAGTGATATACAACAGCTGAAGTGTAAGTCATCAGATGTTGTAGTGTGTAGTTTAGTCTTCAGTAGTTTTCTTTCAGTTCTTGTAAAAGTCTGATGAGTAGTTTACTCATCAGATGTTTTAGTTTATTACTTCAGTAGTTTTATTACTTCAGTAGTTGTAAGAGAATGTCTTCAGATGTTGTAGACATTCTCAGTAGTTTAGTTATTTCAGTTGTTTTGTTTTGTCTGTTAGGTGTCAACATCATGTGACATCATCAGACGTCACTGTCTTTATATAAGGGCAGTTGACAATTTTGTAATGTAACGAAGTTAGTGAATTGAATGAAATATTCCTTTTGCAGAAACTCTCTCTCTATAACAAACTTATTCGTGTACTGTTTGATTGAACTTTGTTCTTGCTATGATTGTGCTAATTCAACTTTGAATTCCGCTGCTATACTCTATTATTGAATCAATTGAGAAAATCTGATCCTACAATTGGTATCAGAGCAGGTTAATCATTGATCGATTAAACAATTGATCTCTGAAACTGCTCAAATTTGTTCTCTAATTGATCGAATTAGCTGATTAAGTAAGAATTTGTTATAGATTGAAGTTTTCTGTTAACTTCTGTTGATTTGTCCTTCAATATTAATTTTTTTTGAATCAATTGATCGAAATTTGCATTAGCTTGTGTCTAATTGCTTGAATCTGTGATCATGACAACTCCAAACAATGATCCGCACAATACAGGCTCCGCAACCAAGCCTCCGATGCTTGTGCGGAGTGAGTACAACATTTGGCAACGTAGAATGCTACATCACCTGTCGATTAACAGCGCAGGATGTTGGAAATCTGTAGTGCATGGTCCATATAAACCTACGATCACTGATCCTGAAACTAAGATCATGATTCCGAAACCGTCTGATATGTATTCGGATGAGGATATCAAACTGTTTGAAATTGATGCGAAAGCTCATGGTATTCTGGCCATGGCTCTGCCTAATGAGATTTATTCAGGCTTGATGCATCATGATACTGCTCATGATCTCTGGGTTGCACTGAAAGAACAATTTGGTGGAACCGATGAGGTTTTAGCAAATACTAGAGAAATCCTTGCTCAGCAGTATGAGACATTTTCTCACAGAAAGGGTGAATCATTGACTCAACAATTTGAGCGGTTCTCATGTTTAATTTCTGAGTTGAAAATGGTTAAGCAAGAATATACTAATAGTCAGATGAATAACAGATTTCTCAGATCACTGCCTGAGAGATGGGACACATACACAATTGTCCTACGCTCTAATGCTAATCTGGAAAATCTATCTCTCACCCAATTACATGGGAAACTCTTAACTTTTGAGAGAGAGGTAGAACAGAAGAGAAAACTGTCTTCATCTGGAAAACTTGCTGATGATTTTGTTCCTGGTAACACTGCTTTGATAGGTCAGGAGTCAGAGTTTAATGGGTCTGAATGTTCTTATGATGAACATATTGATTTTTCTACTAACAATTCTGAACATGCTTTTGTGGGAGTTGATGGTAATGCAGGAAATTATGGTGATAACTTGTGTTTTGTGATGGATGATTTAAAAGGAATTCCGGATGATGATCTAGAGGAGATGGACATTTTGAGTCAAATGGCATTAATCAACATCAGATCACAAAAGTTCTATAAACGAACAGGAAGAAAGTTCCCTGAATTATCTGGCAAAACCAAAGTTGGATTTGACAAAGGGAAGCTGAGGTGCCATAAGTGTCACAGACTTGGTCACTTTGCTAGGGAGTGCAAATCTACTGGTTCTAACTCTGCTGCACCTTTTGTGACTTTTCCAAGCAACAACACATCAAGCAAAGGACCACAATCTTCTGGTACTAGTCAACAACAATTCTATCCAGCTCACTTTGTTCCACAAAATCCTATGCCATATCCATATCCTTGTTTTTACATGCCTCAACCTACACAAACTCCAGCATTAATTCCTTCACAATCACCTGCTCTTCCTGATCCCAGCAAATCTCAAACCAATCAACAGTCTCAACAACAACAGCATCAGAGTTTCTTTACTCCTGGAGTAGTTGATTGGAGTAGCCTACCTGATGAATTATCTGACTTCAACATGCAGCCTTACTCTGAATATGGTCCACATGGTGGAGACAATCCTTTTGGAAATCTTGCATTGATGGCTATTGATTCAACTGACAACTCTTGTCAATCTTCTTCAACATCACAGGTATCTTCTGAATCAAAAGCTAAATTATGCTCAGAGTCATGTATTTCAGCATTTGCTTCCATTAGGGAAATAAATGTAGAATTGATAAATGAGAAATTTGAATTAGAGAAGGCTGTGGCTAAAAACAAAACTGAGTTTGAAAAAGCTTTAAATGAAAAAGAGTCTGAAATTTATAAACTCAAATGCTTGTTATCTGATGAAAAAGCTAGAGTGGAAGTCATGCTTGTGAAGCATAATGATTTGAAACAAACGCTTGCAGCAACCCAAGTCAACTGTGAAAAATGGGTTGAATCCTGTAAGGGGTTTGAAATGTTGTTAAGCAAACAGTCAGCTTCAAATGTTAAGTTTGGGATTGGTTATAATCACACTGCCCCCCCTGCTGATTATAAACCAAAATGTTTTGACTGTGAGTCTGATGGGGAAAGTGTGTATCAATCTACCAAATCTTCAGAAATGTCTGATTCTGTAGACATATCTGAGGAAGAGTCAAATGTTTGCAAAGCTGAAAAGGTTGAGATTGAAACCTATTCTTATTCAATTGGGTGTACAAATGTCATTGAGGATGACACATGTCAGGATAATGTCTTAGTTGAGATTGATCCTGATGAAAAAGTTTCAAATGTCTTAAATCTACACTTAATTGAATCAGATGGGGATGGAGTTGGAGAAAATGATGCACGACTTTTAATAAGTCAAAGTCACTCATCAGCAGTTGTTGAAAAAGCTGATACTGCAACAACTGATGTTGGTGAATGTGTTGATACACAAGTGCTGAAGCACAACTCTTCAGATGTTGTCAACACATCAGCTGTTGTCAAATTGGCTACAAATACTGATGCCTCAGATGTTCTGATGAACAAACAATCTATTTCTAAGTCATCAGTACTTGTAGACAATCACAAGGAAAAGAAAAAGAGGGTGCCTTGTGAAATTTGTAGGCTGTTTAATCATTCAACTGATGAATGCTGGTACAGAAAAGGTTCTAAATTCAACAAAATCAAGCATAAAAACAAGAACATACTCAAAATGAAAAATGAATTTAGTTCAAAGTTTGTACCAGAATCATCAGTAGTTTCAAAATCTGGAAAATCCTTACAAGGAAATAACTCAAGTACATCCAAGAAAGGAAAAGGGATTGTTCCAGATTCAAGGAAACAACACTTGACAGCATCTCATTTGATTAAAGACACTAAAATGATCAAACACAAAAATAAAAAATCAAGTTCTAATGTGTCTGATGAAATCAAAATTTTAACTCAAAATCATAATCAACTGATGCTAATGATGCAACAACTGATAGGAAAAGTCAATCTGGCAGAGGCATCTGTTGATTCATTTCATAAAAAGAAACCAAAATCAAAAGTCAAAGCAAAATCTTCTGATAAGAATGCTTCAAGTGTTGCTTCAACTGACAATGTTACTTCTGTTTCATCATGTGTTAACAGACCCAAAACCAAAATGGTTTGGGTCCAAAAGTCTAACTGAGTGTGTTGTTGTATGCAGGGTCCTTCAGCATGCCAAAATAGCATCTGGTATGTTGATAGTGGAGGATCCATGCATATGACTGGAAGCAGATCTCTCCTTCATAATTATTTCACTGGAAGGAAAGGATTTGTGTCCTTTGGAAATGATGCTAATGGTTACATTATAGGTAAAGGTGTGGTAACAAATGGTGAGATTAGGTTTGATGATGTGAATCATGTTGAAAATCTTAAGTACAATCTTCTGAGTGTTAGTCAAATGTGTGATAAGGGTCATGTTTCTCTTTTCACTAAGCAAGATTGTAGGATTTTATCTTCTGATGTGATGCCTTTGATTGGCAAAGTTTTAGATGAGTATACACTTCTTAAGGCTAACAGAGTGGGAAAGGTATATGCCTTTGATTTATCTAAGAAAATCTCTGTCAAGGGTCATCCTTGTTTATTCTCTAAGGCCTCTTTCAAGGAATCAAATCTGTGGCATAGAAGATTAGGTCATGTGAACATCAAAAACATGAATCAATTGGTGAAACATGGTTTGGTTAGAGGTCTTCCTTTAAAGGATTTTAGCTGTGATGAGAATTGTACTGCCTGCTTGAAAGGAAAGCAACACAAAGTCTCTTTTCCTCCAATTGGAGATTCCAAATCCACTGGTTGCCTGCAACTACTGCACATGGATTTGTTTGGTCCAGTGCAGATAATGTCTATGGCAAAGAAGAAGTATTGTCTAGTTATTGTTGATGACTATTCAAAGTTTGTCTGGACTTTCTTCTTACACTCAAAAGGTGAGGTTGCCAAGGCTATTATAAACTTTGTGTTATATGCTGAAAAGCAATATTCTATTCCTATCAAGTGTGTTAGGAGTGATAATGGCACTGAATTCAGAAATCACCTTCTGGATGAATTTTATCTGTCAAAGGGAATTCAGAGACAGTATATCATTCCCAGAACTCCTGAACAGAATGGAGTTGTAGAAAGGAAAAATAGGACTTTGATTGAAGCTGCCAGAACAATGCTTGCTGATTCTGGGTTACCACTGACATTCTGGGCAGAAGCTGTTAATACAGCTTGCTATGTGCAAAACAGAGTTTTGGTGAATCAAAGATGGTTGAAGACTCCATATGAAATACTTCACTCTTTAACTCCTTTGATTTCCTTCTTCAGAGCTTTTGGGTGTCCTTGCTATATTCTCAACACCAAAGATCAACTTACCAAATTTGATTCCAAAGTTGATGCAGGATACTTTGTTGGATATTCTTCAACTTGCAAGGCTTATAGGGTGTTTAATTGTAGAACAAAGATTGTAGAAGAAACTCTTCATGTGAAATTTAATGAATGTCCCAAAGATTCCATTCCTCAGAATCCTGCTGAGATGTTTGATATTAATATCTTGCCACATGAGTTTCCAGTTGAGAATATTGGTGTAGAAGATGAGGCTCTTCCAGCAGATCCACCAAAAGCTTCTACAGAAACCACACAAGGAATTCCAGATGATGAAGATGAAAGTACTCATTTGTTCAGATTCAGTGATAATCTGCCTACATCTGCAAAATCAGATGGTCCTCCTGCTCCAGCTGTTCAGCTCAATACAAATGCTGATGAAATTCTGGCATCTTCTAAATCCTTTGAAATTCCTGCTGCTGTATTTCCTGAATCTTCTTCAACTGCAGCATCTGTTCCTCCAGCAAACACTTGCACTGATCTTATTCCATATCAAGAACTGAAGGATCATCCATTATCTCAAGTTCTTGGTGATATTTCTGCTGGTGTTTCCACAAGAAGTCAATTATCCAACTTTTGTCTTTATGCTCTATTTGTCAGTCAACAAGAGCCAAAGAACTATCACATAGCACTTAGAGACATTGGCTGGGTGGAGGCAATGCAGTTGGAGTTGTTGCAGTTCAAGAAGCAACAAGTTTGGGAGCTGGTTTCTCTACCTCCAGGTAAGTGTGCAATAGGCACAAAATGGGTGTTTAGGAATAAAACAGATGAAAATGGTCAAATCATTAAAAACAAAGCTAGACTGGTTGTACAGGGGTTTTCTCAGGAAGAAGGTATTGATTATGATGAAACTTTTGCCCCTGTAGCCAGACTAGAAGCAATTAGGTTGTTCTTAGCATATGCTGCCTTACATAAACTTAAAGTTTTTCAAATGGATGTCAAAAGTGCTTTCTTATATGGTAAAATAAAAGAGGAAGTGTATGTGTGTCAACCTCCAGGATTTGAGGACAATAAACATCCTGATTGGGTGTACAAGCTTGATAAAGCTCTTTATGGGCTGAAACAAGCACCTAGAGCCTGGTATGACACTTTATCCACTTTTCTTCTCAAAAATAATTTCACTAGAGGCTCCATTGATAAAACTTTATTCATAAAGAATGTAGGACAGCATAAGCTACTTGTTCAAATTTATGTTGATGACATTATATTTGCTTCATCTGATCTAAAGTTGTGTGATGCTTTTACTGAGCTTATGACCAAAAATTTTGAAATGAGTGCCATGGGGGAACTACAGTTTTTCTTGGGTCTTCAAATTAAACAAAAACCTGATGGAATTTTCATTCACCAATCAAAATACACAAAAGAGCTGTTAAAGAAATTTGATTTGCAAAACTGTAAACCATGTTCTAACCCCATGAGCAGCACCACACAACTTGATGCTGATCTGAAAGGTACTTCAGTGGATGAAACTCTTTATAGATGTATGATTGGCTCTTTGATGTATCTAACTGCATCAAGGCCAGACATTATGTTTGCCACATGTGTCTGTGCTAGATTTCAGGCTACACCTAAAGAATCTCATCTGATTGCTGTGAAAAGAATTTTCAGATACTTACAGGGTACTCAATCTCTGGGAATATGGTACTCCACTGGACATTCCTGCAAGCTAGTTGCTTTTTCTGATAGTGACTATGCAGGATGCAAACTATCAAGAAAATCTACTTCTGGTGGGTGTCAATTTCTCGGAAATTGTCTGGTTTCTTGGCAAAGTAAGAAACAAACATCTGTAGCCACTTCCACTGCTGAAGCCGAGTACATTGCTGCTGCAAGTTGTACTTCACAAATTCTCTGGCTTCAGTCTCAACTCTTGGATTATGGCATCAAAGAACTGAAGACACCATTGTTAATGGATAGTGCTTCAGCTCTTTGTATTGTCAAGAATCCAGTTCAGCACTCTAGGACTAAACACATTGAGATCATACATCATTTTATAAGAGACTGTTATGAAAAGGGTCTGATTGATCCAAAGTTTGTTCCTAGTGCTGATGAGCTTGCAGACATCTTTACTAAGCCTTTAGACACCTCAACTTTTCAAAATTTAGTTCTAAGGCTTGGTATGCTGCAACTTGAATAGGTTGGTTTTTCATCAAATAAATTTTAATTTCTTTTCAAAAACCCAAAAATATGTTCAATTTTTCTTTTCAAATAAAATTTTTTTTACCTTGAAACTTTTTGATATTTTCAGTAAATACTGATACATATCAAAAGTACTGATTCAAGGAAAGATATGACCTTTTCTAATACTCTAAGTTACAAGTACTGATGAGTATTGATTCACTAAGTACTGAAGGTCAAACATTGTTTACAAGTTCTGATGAACAAATTGTTTACAAGTTCTGATGAACAAATTGTTTACAAGTTCTGATGAACAAATTGTTTACAAGTTCTGATGAACACATTGTTCACAAGTTCTGATGAACAAAATTTCCACAAAGTCTGATGAACAACTGATGAAAACAACTGCTGAACAAAACTGTCGACAACACCTGATGAGTAATTTTACTCTTCAGTTGTTTTAACTTCTGTTGTTTTCTCTATTTAACTCAACCTTCTTTGTAGGTCCGAACACTGTTCAAGATCCAAGCTTTTTGTTGCCAAACATCATCAATCACCTCTATTGTGTGCGGAATCCATAATAGAGTGAAATAAGAAGCAAGATGAAACAAGAAGAACAAGAAAGATCAAAACTTTGAGTATATTCAGTAAGTATTCGAAAATGTGCCTCAATACGTCTAGAGAGCACACCTCGGGGTTCGTGTCTTACACTGTACAAAAATACGTCTATTTATACTAAATACATCAGTATTCGAAGTTCAGGTTCGTGTACTCGAACCAGGTTCGTGTACACGAACCTGAGTACACGAAATCTGTCTGAAGTCTTCCAAAATCTCTGTGTTGACTCTTCCGTGTTGACTTTGTCAGTCTTCATAATTGATTGGGCTCTACAAACTCCCCCTATACTGGCGAAGTCATCCGATAGGAAGAGTAACACTGTGTGGTCCTGCTCCAGCATACAGCTTCAGCTTCATGGCATAAGCAACAACTCGTGTAAATGGCTTAGCCAGCTCATCATTTCCGGAATATACTCGTATAGGAGAGTTGTGCAGCTTCATCATGTCATCCTTACCATACTTCAGAAGATCCATAGGGTCAAGAATCATGTCGATGTCATCAATATCGTCCATATTCCTAAGAATGACTGCAGCAAGGTTCAGATCATCAAAATACCAAGATAGAAATTTAGCCAAAGAGTTATCAGGAACTCTTGGCGAGACGGGGACTGCTTGCTCTACATGAGGAGGAGGGTACTTATAGTACACCCAAGGCTTCTTTGTCTTTGGATCTATGATGCACGAAGAAACAAATCGTCGTCCTTTAGCTGTGCGCATCACAGGAAAGTTCTTCTCACATTGATCTTTAATAAACTTCGCGAACAGATCAGCCTGTGAATCCTTAGACGGGTTAAAGAACATAGCCTTGTCCATACTTCTGATGTCGACCTTAGGCAGTGAACAAAAATCCTTTGGTCTTTTGTAGAACTCGACTTTTCCGCTCATTCGTTTCACTAAGTAGATGTCTCTTGGTTTGTCATACATCCAGCAGCATATATTTGATCTATCGTTGCGAACTGCAAAAAGGTTTCGGTCATCAGAAATGAATGTATGCTCTGGATGTTGATCTCCCATTTCTTTGAACCATGCTTCCTTATCTACAGGAGGAGCTGGCGTCCAGTCTTTCTTGCGGTCAAACCAGCTATCTATCACTTCATTCAGCGAAGTGACCTCATTTCCCAATGCATCGATGTATTTGTGGGCATACAAATAATCAATATAGGGATCTGAAGAAACGTTGCCAAGGATGATGTTTTCTGGTTCTTCTTCTACAGATGCCCCTGCAGAAGATTTGGCTTTATCGTTCTTCGCATCACTCGGAGATCCAAAGTCAAAAGTATCTGGAAGATCATCAAAAATGCTGTCAAGTCTGGATCCAGTCTCATCGGGCTGTACACAATCACCAAAAAGGATGTCATCTGGAATGTCTCCAAAAAGATCATCATACAGACCAGAAGGCTTTTCGGAAGATGATGGATTCCCAGAGTCTCCACCTTGATCTTTGTCATCAGGAGGACCTTGGTCTTTATCTTTGTCATCTCCATCTTTATCATCTTTGTCGCCTTGGTCGTCTTTATCATCCTTGTCCTTCTCTTCATCTTTATCTTTCTTTTGATCTTGTTCGTCATCTCCATCATTATCATCATCATCACTGTCGTCACTGTCATCACTGACATCCATGACTTCATCTTCAGACTCGGAGACTTCTTCTCCTTTGAGTCGTTTGATATCCCTCTGCATCTTGTGGTTCTCTAATAAAAGAATTCTGATGAATTTCTCATGTGCCTTGACCTTTCCTCTGCACTTGTTCAGATGAGAACATATTTTGATCTTCCCTTCACGCAGGTTCATGATCATTTTGTCTTTTATCTCCGCATCCTTCTCCAACTGATAGACTCGCTCCTGAAGTCCAATGAGATCCACAGGCACCTGTGGAGGTTCGTAAGGTGAATCGGAACGCAAAGGAGATTTTCCTTTGCCGCTTCCGGATTGTGGTGTAGGTGATTTGGCTTTGGTTTTGGCTTTAGGCTGAATTGTGACTGATGGACGTGTGGAGGGAACTCGGATGATGAGTTTGGTTTTCGAAGGTTTGGATGCAGGTTTAGGTTGTTGTGGCTTAATGGGTTGAGAAGGTTTAGGCGGTGGAGGTGGTTGAGTGACAAGCGGTGGTGAAGGTGGTCTTGTGACATGAGGTGGTGATGGTGGTAAGGAAATGTGAGGTGGTGATGGTGGTTTGGTTGCGTGAGGTGGTGATGGTGGTAAGGTCATATGAGGTGGAGATGGTGGTTTGGTGATGGGAGTAGGTTTAATGGGTGCCTGTGTCATGACAGCAGCAGCAGAGGAGAAAGATAAACTGGAGAACATCTGTTGCAGTCGTGGAGCCCCTTTTCTTTTGGCCATAGTCTTTTGCCTCTTTCTCTTTGGTGAAGACTCGGAAGTGGGAGTATAATCAACATCTTGAACGTCTTCCCTTTCTTGCCTTGTGAGAGGTGGCCCCTCTGGGATGAAATCCTCACTTGAAGAGGATGCAGACTTAGCCTTTGAACTCGTCGCTTGGGTGTCATGCTCGTCAGCGACAACTGCAATAGGGGTGCCTTGATCTTCAACAACGTTGTCTTCCCCTACAAATCGCCCGAACTTGATTAGGGGCCTTTGACCGATGAATTGCTTCTTCCCGCGCTTGTTCATCTTCATGTATCCGAAAATGTCTTCGCGCATCCTCTTTATTCCCAGAGTGCCTATCGTGGGAACTAAATCCTGATGTCGTTTGTTGATGACGATCTGTAAGAAGCGAGGAAATGCCAGAAATCTTTCCTTCCTTCTTCCCTTGATGTTAGCATACATATCAAGAAATATCATTCTTGAGTAGTTGAAGTCCATTCCCAGAGCTAGTGCTGTCAAACACGAGCTTAATGTCTGATTAAGTACATCATAACCACCTTTTCTTCCGGACAAGCACTGAGTGACAACATGAGCCAGGTATCTCCAGTAAGGATGAAGAAGTTTCTTCTCTGTGGGAGGGTAGGCACCTTCGTGTCCCATCTGAAATACTGTACGGTTGACCAGATCTTGATCTAACTCAACAGGATCTGTATCCTTGTCTCCAAATTGAAGACACTCTCGCAGTATCTGCTCTGTAATGGTGATCGGCTTTCCCTGGATCTTCCCAATGATGCTAACATTTCCACTGCCATCAGTATGATCAGTAACAGTGCTCCAGAAACCCTCAATGTAATCAGAAACAATAGTAGGATGCTCCATGATAGCATAGTTGACCGGAGATATAATCAGACCATCTACTAAGCTTTTGAACTCTGAATGTTTCTCTGGTGGATCTCCGAGATATGCTGACATGTTATGATCTGGTACAAACCTTAAGTCTGCCATCTGAAACATAAAACTGATTAAGTTAGTTTAATATTTCAAGTATTCGAAATAAGATCCATACTTGGACACTTAGAAAAATTTTCTAAGTGTTGACAGATTCTCCTCGGAACAACAGGTGTACACGAAGTACATGGTGTACCCGAAGGTTCATTCTGTACACGAAGTATAACCTGTACACGAAACATAGAGTACTCGAAGTTCATTATGTACACGAAATGGAACTTGTATACGAAATGTGATCTGTACACGAAATATTTGTTGTACACGAAATATTCGTGTACACGAAGTTGAGAAATTTCGTGTACTCAAAAATCCTTAGAGAAGTTTATCATTTTGGCTCCTTAGAACTTCTAAACCGATTCAATATACTCGGAATTGAAAGGCGACCAACATATTTACAAATTGCCTTTCAATTTTAAGTATTTCTTGGTCAATTTGATCAAAAACCTCCTGTACACGAAGTTTGCGTATTCGAAAAACATTTTTGACCATAACTTTCGAATCCACGGTCAAAATTTGATAAAACTCTATACCTAAGGTCGCCTAATGATGGTCTATAGGATAGCCGGAGTAGAATTTTGAGATCGGGTATAGAAATCGAAATCGCCTCAGAGCACCAAGTCTGTACTCGAAATGGAGAAAATGTGTACACGAAAATATGGTACTCGAAATTTAATATGGTTGGACTATTTATAGGGTCATTTCGAATACGCGATTTCGTGTACATAATTTTCGAGTACACACTTATTTTATTTTATTTCGATTTTAAAAATTTTAAAATTCTAACTTTTATAAAATAAAATAAAATAAAATAAAATAAAATAAAATAAAATAAAATAAAATAAAATAAAATAAAATAAAATAAAATAAACTTTGAACAAGTTTTAAAGTTTAATCGGTTCAAATTTGTGGGATCAAATCTGTTATCAAAAATTAACTATCCTAGTTGAATTTCTTAAAAATCACAACCTTTAAATAGTTATTCCCCACCAATTATTTCCACTCGTTATTTCATCTCTTAAAAATCAGTTATATGATCAAGTTTTTCTGAAAATATCTTATGGGAAATTTGTGATCAATTAGATTGTAAGACCAGATTAATATGCAACCTATCATTCTTGTTAAATCCTTCGTTTCAAACTTTGATTGTGTTTCAACGAACTTCAAATTATTTTGACAGAGTTTTAAGATGAGAAAAGAAAAGAACAGATCTAGTAGGTTTAGAATCAAGAACAAGAAGGGGTTCTATCATCTTGTGCTCATTGGCATCTTTTATTTTCTGATCTGCAGACACATTGGCCTTAACGTCACACATCCAGTTCTTTGCTTACGCAAAACATAGAATGCTTCAGTAGGTATTTCCCGCTCTTTGTTTGCACAAAACATGGAAAATACCCGAGCTTTTCAAACACAATTTCAAGTTTATGGAAACACAATCTTGTTTTGATTCAAGGATTTAAACAAGAAGTCAAATAGTTGTCACACATTTCTAGTTATCGAATGATCACAATTTCACACTTATTTATCTATTTATATGTATTTTAAGTTTAATCAAGTCTGATTATTTAAGTTTTGAAAAACTCATTTCAACTTCTTAGCATAGAATAGATATTCAAGGTTGTGATTTCTTTTGAGATAATAATAAGATAGTGAAATTCTGATCTTTAGAGATTATTTCACTTCCCAATTTGATCGATTCACTTTGCTTGTCCAAATAAAATCTTTTTGCATTTTCTTAAGTTTTTGTAAAGTTAAAATTTAAAAATGTTTTTGTAATTTTCTTTGAATAGCTAGAGACAACATCTTCTTTTCTTAAGATTTCAAAACTTAACTCCCCCTAAACTTATAGATTATCTTAGACTAACTCAAAAACCAACCAAAAATCCTTTTGTTGTTTTTGTAATTTTCTGACTCAAAGAATGAAAAGTCTTTTTGGTGTTTTTGTAAATTTTCTGACTCAAAGAATGAAAAATCTTTTTGGTGTTTTTGTAAATTTTCTGACTCAAAGAATGAAAAATCTTTTTGTTGTTTTTGTAAATTGTCTCCCCCTAAATTTGTGACTATGGGAGGACACAAATTTTAATGTATTTACAAAAATGCTTTTAATTAAAGCTTATTAATTTGAGAGAGGCAAGCAGGTGATGGAAGCGTGCTGTATCGAACGGTTTTGTGAAAAGGTCCGCTAGATTGTCATCAGTGTGGACCTTTTCAAGATGAATCAGCTTTCGTTCGAAACAGTCACGGATGAAGTGAATCCGGATGTCAATATGTTTAGTTTTGGAATGTTGTACCGGATTCTTGACGATCTGTAGAGCTGCTTCATTGTCACAATAAATAGGAGAGTCAAGAAAGTTCAAACCGTAATCGAGGAGTTGTTGTTGCATCCAGATAACCTGAGAGCAGCAACTGGAAGCAGCAACTGTGACAATCCGACTTTTTACACTAACCTTGTTAACGGGAGTTGGTGCTATCACAGGCCCAACAAGGCCAATCAAGGCCCAATAAGATTAATGAAGGCCCAACAAGGCCAATCAAGGCCCAATAAGACCAATGAAGGCCCAACAAGGCCAATGAAGGCCCAATAAGGTCAATGGAGACTCAACAAGATCAATTAGGCCCAACGAAGTCTATGTAAGCCCAACAGAGCCAATGTAGGCCCAATAAGCCAAGAGAGGCCCATTAAGGCCCAATAAGTTCAAGTAAGGCCCAATGTAAACAAAGTAGGCCCAGGGAAGGTCAAGGTAGGCCCATGAAGGCCCAGTGAGGCCCAATTGTATTTGATAAGCCCAAATGGATTAATTTAAGCCCAATAGTAGTCCAATTGAAATATTTAGTGGAAATTAGGGATTTAGACTCAACTTTGTTAATCGAAATAATATGTTGGCAATTTGGAATAACTTATAGGAGTTAGGAATTAGGAAAAATAAATTCCTAAGTGTTAAATTGTTGAAGATTAAGTTTATAATTGATTTTAGTATCAATTTTGACTCCTAAAAGTCAAAATTCGGCCAAAATTGAATGGGGAAATTCGAAACTCAATCAATAGGTTATCATAATTGAATTAGATCAGTTATAATTGGTATTTCAAGAGTTAGTAACGGTTATCAGGGTTATTAACATCAACATTAATCAGATTAAAGGCCCAATTGATGTTAAAAGTTGTAACCGTTGCATGGGTGTATCAAAATCGTAAAATTCGATTGCAATCCTCACAATTGAACATTTGTACATCACAATCGGCCACTTTAGTGTTTACTACACACATCAATTGTTTTCCAGAAGGCTTAGATAGACGGATTCAATCGGGGAGGGCCGACACTCAAGCCAAAAGTCGATTAACATCAATTCTAAGTACAACCAGGTAAAAACTGTTTCCTACATATTCTAAATAGGTCGACTAAGTGAAATATTATGTGTATTACAAGTTCTAATATCGAATTCCATGAATTCGACTATTAGGGTTCTTCACGAATACGGATTTGGGGGTTTCCACTCAAACATAATCTTTAATCAAATTAAAGTATATGGGTAGTTGCAGAGAAGGCCGAATAATGTTAATCCTAAATCAATTTCGATTAATGATATCGAATATATTGATCTCGAGTTTTAGGGTTCTAAGTCTAAATGGATTTGGGGGTTTCTTGCTTAAACGGGTTAGAAAGGAAATTAAATCATACATATAGATTCAGAAGGGTGCGATTTAGATGATGCCCATATCAATTTCGTAATATATTATCGAATTGGAAGATGTTAAGTTCTAGGGTTTATTAGTGAAAAATGAATTGGGATTTTTGAGAAATCGATAATTATAGTTCAATTAAAACATTCAGATGAGTTCGTTTATGGTTAGGGATGAAAAGCCCTATGGTTTTGAGGACTATCGGGTTCGAATTCACGATCAATTGGAGGGTTCAAGCTTCGGCTATAATAGCACCAAAGAGAACCAGTGAGTTAGGATGTAAAAGAATTAAATTCTGATATCTGTTGCGACACCCTAGCGGGCTGAGTTGGTAGATGCGTGTGTGTTTGAGGAGGGGGGTCGCGGGTTCGAATCCGGGCAACACCAATTTTTGGGTTTTAAATCAATTTCTTGTATTTTTGCCATAACTTTCACATACGGACTCCGTTTTAATTCGTTCAAGTTGCGTTGGAACCGTAACTAGAATACGAACCAATTAGAATAATAAAATTCATATTTTAATCCGAAAACGAAATCGCGTATAATTACGGCTATTTAAATAAAATCAAATACAATTTTATTTAAATGATTTCAAAAGCACGCGTATTTCCGTATGCCTAATTCTCACACTCTAACATACGTATGTTGATACGTATGTGATTTCAAGCACAAAACGGCAATCCGAATAACTTTAGGTTATTATTTAAATCACAGATTCTTCGTAGAGGATTTCTACGCAAGTTCACACGTATTTGATCATTCTGTTATCATCAAAGGTGCGTACACGGCCCCTTTCTTATTTTAAACTGTTTTGGGGGAGAAAACATGTGCAACAAACTATTTTTAGATACACATCACTTGCATGAGTTATCTGTTTACATTATGTGACAACATATCAACTTGAAAGTCCTTACACACCTCGAACCGTTTAGTTTGCTGTAATGCAAAGCGTGGTAGTTGGAAATAGATCTATTAGGTTTGACAAACCTCACCTGGTAGATGGGATCTACGCAGGTGTTTGACTGACCAAACACATTTTTACTATTGTTGTGATAGACAATAGTGGCAAGGCGAAAACATGCTATAGCATGGCAACTAGTCAGCTTCGGTGTCGAACACGTATGTAAATAGTTTATATGACTAGCTATCATGACTGTGCAATTGTGATTATGTTATCTACAAACTTGTTATTCAAACTGATGTTTTGAACACTATGATTACTTAAAACCTGTGTTATGCACCAACCTTTGTGTTGACTTGATTTGCATGTTTTCTCAGGACGCTAAGGCGCGCGTAACAGCTGGCATGGACTAGGAAGATAGAGTCTCATGCATTATAAACTTTGAACATTTGAATTTGAATATTTCAGTATTTTGATTTGTAATGTTTTACTTATCAACAGTTTATTGGTTTCGATTTGAAACGCTTCCGCAACTTTTTGTAAACTCTGAATATTATGTTTTTAAAGACCAACGTATGTTTTGAAATTCATATAGAGGTCTTCGCTATGTCTAATGATCTGAGATCCTGGTTTGTCACGCTCCCAAACGGTGTGATTCCGTTAGTTGAAAATTGGGGGTGTGACAGCAACATATTCAGCTTCTGCGGTGGATGTGGATACGGTGGTCTGCTTCTTGCATTGCCATGAAACAAGACGATCTCCCAGGTACTGACACCCACCCGTGGTTGACTTCCTATCCAGGTTACATCCACCAAAGTCACTGTCTGAGTATGCAAATAATTGAAACTCAGAGTTCTTTGGATACCAAAGTCCGAGCTTAGGTTTCCCGACTAGGTACCGAAAGATTCTCTTGACAGCTATGAGGTGAGATGCCTTCGGATTTGCCTGATATCTGGCACACTGACATACTGAAAACATAATGTCTGGACGACTAGCAGTCAGATACATCAGAGAACCAATCATCGAGTGATAGAGATGCTGATCAACATCTTCACCTTCCAAATCCGAAGTCAGGATAGGACGTGCAGCCATGGGAGTGGATGCCGGCTTTGACTCCGTCATTTTGAATTTGTTCAAAATGTCTGTGACATATTTTCCTTGGTGAATCAGCACACCCTCACAATCTTGTTTTACCTGCAGACCCAGAAAGAAGGTCATTTCTCCTATCGCACTCATCTCAAATTTCTTCTTCATTACCCCTTCAAATTCCTTGCACAACGCTGAGCTGGTGGAACCAAATATGATATCATCCACATAGATTTGAACGAGAATTAAATCATCCTTATCTTTGCGAACGAACAAAGTCTGATCAATGGCTCCACGGGTATATCCATTTGCAAGTAAATGATCTGTAAGTGTTGCATACCATGCTCGCGGTGCCTGATGAAGACCATAGAGAGCTTTGTCTAACTTGTAGACGTGGTCAGGGAACTGAGAATCCTCAAACCCAGGAGGCTGGCAGACATAGATTTCTTCTTTAACCTTCCCATACAGAAATGCAGTCTTCACATCCATCTGATATACAGTGAAGTTCATATATGAAGCATAAGCCAAGAAAATCCGTATGGCCTCAAGTCTCGCAACCGGTGCAAAGACTTCTTCATAATCTATCCCCTCCTGCTGATAAAATCCTTGAACGACCAGAATCCAATTCCAAGTCATCAACGGATGTGCTGATTCTTGGCATGCATGAGTAATTTTGATTAAACGGTGGTGCACATTCATTATACCCAATTCCACTACCCTTCTTTTCCCGAAATCGCATTGATGACATATTTTCTAAAATTTTGCTTGAATAATCAAATCTTTCACATTTAACTGATGATTTAGAAAGTTGAGATTTGACTTGATCCAACTCTAGAGTGAGTTCATCGATTTTTCGTCGAGCTTCTCGATAGTTGGACTCTTTATCACTTAGAAGTTCTTTTAGCCTTGCCACATCCCGACCCTCGGCTTCAAGCTTTCTTTTAAAAATTCCTTCATTTTTAAGAAATTCTGAGTTAAAGTATTTAAGTTTGTTTAATTCTTTGATTAGTGATTCATTGTGCGATCTGTACTTAAATACTTTATTTATGCATGAGGTAGAGCAAAGATTTTCAGTTACCTCCTTTTGCTTGTCGTCCACCTCAGCCATGAATGCATGACTCAGAGTCAGTTCCAGTTCCTGCATTTGATCACTCCAATCATAGGAGTCAGTCTCCTGAGTCACTAACGCTTTAGAAGTGCTAGTGCTTCCTCCAGCAGCTGTATTTCCTGACTTCTCTTCAGGCTTCTTTTCTCCCCCTTCCTTAGCCACCTTTGGGTGCTTACATTCCCTGGCAAAGTGACCCGGTTGGTCACAGTTGTAGCATCGTAATTTTGACTTATCAAAGCCAAGCTTCCTTCCCGGAGCGTTTCCAAAGCTGTTTCTTCCATATTTCTTGATGAACTTTTTTGCTCTGAACACAGCCATTGCCATCTGCCATGAGATATCCATTTCTTCAACATCAGCTGGATTAATTTGCTCTAGATTGTCTTGAGTGAGATTTGAGGGTGCCAATTCTCCTGCAATAAAAGCATTGTAGCTGTTCATGAATCCCTTAAATAGCAGTAGATTCTCTTCACTTTCTGGATTGATTTTAGGCACTGATCCAGCTTGTCCGGATGACAGAAAAGCAGTCTCAAAAGGAACTCCATGAGAGGAAGGAGGCTGATAATGATGCATTCCTGATGATTGATGATTGATTGCTGATAGAAGAGCAGAGTTTTCAGAAGTAGGTGCAATGCCCATTGAGCTGGCATGATTCAGTGCTCTCTGCTTATCATCCATGTCATATGAGTTGATGATCGAGATCAGCTCACTTAAAGAAGTCTTGTACATGTCCTTGGTCCTTTTGATAGTTGTACAGTTAGAGTTCCAAGTGTAAGGTAGTGAATTCAGCAGCTTCTTGTTTACCTCTCCCTTAGTCATCTCAATCCCAGAACTGGTCATCTCAGTCATCAGATGTGTGAATCTGTTGAGTTGTGCTTCGAGAGACTCTCCCTTGATATGATTGAACATGTTGAACCTTTGTCTGAGCATGTCCTTCCGACTCTCTCGCATGTCCTCATTTCCTTCAAATCTTTCAACTAAGGCATTCCAGAGTTCCTTAGCAGTCTTGTGTTCCTTGAATCCGTGAGCAACATCTGTTGACAAAGCCATTGTGATAGAGGCATATGCCTTTTCATCCTTCTCCATCATGAGTATGTCATTTTCAGTATACAGTTCTGGATCCTTTGGAACGAGAGGACCATTGAGCTCACTCTGGAATGAAGGTACAAAGGGACCCTCTTCAATTGATCTCCAAAGCTTAGGATCGGTATACTTGATGAATGACTGAAATCTGAACTTCCAATCTTGAAAGTTATCTCCTGACACAAGCCTCGGTGGCTTTGTTCCGGTGCCAATCTCATTATCCAGATTGAGCAAGTTGGATAAGTTGGTCAAATTCTTTGATGCCATGATGAACCCAAAAATTTTCTAAGTCCAGTACTCGAATTCCCTGTAGCTCCCTGTAGATCCTGCTTAAAATCAAACAGACAGATTTGTATTCGAAAATCTTTCTGTATTCGAAACTTTCTTGTACTCGAAAGTGTTATTGTACTCGAAAATGCTATTGTATTCGAAAGTCTTCCTGTATTCGAACCTCTGTATTCGAACTTCTTTCTTGTAACCGAAAAATATTTATACTTCGATTACTCGGACTATACTCGAAATATTACTACTCGAAAATTTTTAGAACTTGAACAAGACTTAAGAAAAATTTTATAAAAATTTTTCTTAAGAGTTGGAGTTCCAAATTTTTACAGCAGCTAGATAGAGTATAGATGAGTAATAAAGTATAAAACTTACTCCAAAAAGGCACTACCTTGATGATGAAAAGAGCACTCCTGCTCTGATACCACTTGTAGGTCCGAACACTGTTCAAGATCCAAGCTTTTTGTTGCCAAACATCATCAATCACCTCTATTGTGTGCGGAATCCATAATAGAGTGAAATAAGAAGCAAGATGAAACAAGAAGAACAAGAAAGATCAAAACTTTGAGTATATTCAGTAAGTATTCGAAAATGTGCCTCAATACGTCTAGAGAGCACACCTCGGAGTTCGTGTCTTACACTGTACAAAAATACGTCTATTTATACTAAATACATCAGTATTCGAAGTTCAGGTTCGTGTACTCGAACCAGGTTCGTGTACACGAACCTGAGTACACGAAATCTGTCTGAAGTCTTCCAAAATCTCTGTGTTGACTCTTCCGTGTTGACTTTGTCAGTCTTCATAATTGATTGGGCTCTACATTCTTCAGTTGTTTCATTATCACTTTCTCAGAACTTTCCATCTTTTTCAAAAACCTATTTTTCCTCTCCAGTCTTTGCATCCATGGCGTCCATAACCTTGAAACCGCGTCATAACTCCATTGCCTATCTGACCAATCCTCCTTCTGGTCAAAGTTTGATGAAGCTGTGGATTTGATGAATGCTTCTCAATTCAAAACTGCTTTTCTCATCAATCCAACACTATATGTCGACTCTATTCATCAATTCTGGATGAATGTGGAACTGATCAATGTTGGCACAGGAGTAATCTCTCTTCGATCCACTGTCAATGGTCATAACGTGCACATAAGCCCAGCTGAACTGAGGGAGGTTCTTCAGCTTGATGATGCTAATCTGGTCACCCAATTTCCTAAGAGCGCAACTGACCTCTGTTTTACAAGTCATGAATACCAGGGTGACTTGAGTGACTCAACACTTTTCAAGAAGCACTTCAATGACCCAGAGCGCCTGATATTTCATATGATCAACATATGCTTGGCTCCGAAGTCTTCTTCATGGGACCAAATGTCTTCCAGGTGGCAACAGGTATTGTATTCAATCCTTGAATCTCAAAAATTAAATTTTTCTCAAATCCTGTTTTCTGAATTAACTGAACATGCTGCTAAGCCTGTTTCTTCTAGATGGCTACTCTATCTACGTTTTATCATGGCCATCATAGAGAAACAGCTTCAGCAAAATGGCCTTGTTGGTCAGGGGATCCCTGCTCCAGCAGTTTTGTTGGAAGTATATTCCCGACACAACTCTAACCTTACTCTAAAAGAGGCTGCCCGAAAGCTAAAACCCAAGCATAGGGAACCCACCGCTTCCTCTTCCAAATCAAAATCTAAGGTCCCCACCAAACCCAAATCCACAAAGCCCAAAAAGGCTGCTCAGGGAAATGAGTCCCCTGAGTCTGCCCATGCCTCACCAAGGCATGACATGGCCACTGGGAGTAGTCAACCAGTGGTCCATCAGACTCTACCAGCTCAAACCGCCCAGGTTTCCTCTCAACAGGATCCTGGAGCAACCATTGTAGGGGCAGACACATCTCTAGAACCTCTTTCATTTGAAAAGGTTTCTATTGAACAGCACCAATCTCCCCGGGTGCACTCTCTTTCAAAGCCAATTCCTATGGAAACCACCCCAAATAGTCCAACTTTTGTTATTGAAAACATCCTGGATCAGTTGAACACTCCTATCCCCTCCCAGACACCTATCACTACTGGGATTAGCTCCAACATTGAGGGGGAGGATCAAAGTGTCTCTGATAGCCCACAAGATTATGACTACCACATCAGATCTCCTAGTGTGGAAAGAGAGATTCTGATATCTGACAAGGCTGCTACTTCATCACCTCCATTATTTGGAGTGATTGATAGTGGTACCATTGCTAAGACCTTGTCAGAGGCAACAACTGATGAAGGGGTTACCCCTGAGGTTGGAAGTCCCCAGAACCAAGAAAAACGGGCACCTGATCATGTTGAGCCACACTCAACTCAGGTAGATCCTGATATTCTCAGGAGGTCAGATGATTTAGCTAAGGCTACTGATGACCAAAGAACACTTGCTGAGGTTCTAAAGCAGAATCAAATCCTTGAGGCTGAGGTATGTAGACTCAATGAGCTACTCACCAACATGTCCAAGGACAAAAGTCCATCTTCCCCAATTACCCCACAGATGGCACCTTCTCATCCTGAAGGTCACCCAAACACTTCCACCACTACTTCACAATTTGACAAACCACCAGCCACTGCCTCAGGCACTAATCCTTTGGGTTCTAGCCCCCCAGAGGCATTAGCTGCTGCCCTTCTAAATGTCATCCCTCTCATCACTCCTTTACTGAAAACCATCATTGCCCAAGCCCTTGATGAGAGGCTACCCTCCAAATCTCAAATTCAGCAGATGGTAGATGATGCTGTGACTGCCAGACTTACAACTCTTCATACTCCTTCTTCCTCTGCAGCCAAAAAGGGGGAGTTAGGAACAGAGTCAGTCACAACTTCAGCTTCCAAAAGGCAAAGGTCTGACAATGAAGATATTGCTTCTGAAAGGTCTCCTGTCATTCAAGTGACATACAAGAGACAGAAGAAGAATAAAACTGCTGAGGTTGCCAACAGAGCTGAGGAGGAGGTTGAGCAAGAAAATGTAGAAAGTGTGGAAAAGGCTGATAAAGAAGTTGAAGTAAGTTTTGAGAAAGTAAGTACTGAACAAGTTACAACCTCTGATGTACAAGAAACTGAACAAGAGGAGATGCAAGAACAAGAAGTTCAAACTCAGAGGGTTGAGGTTGAGAAATCTTCTGAAAGTGTTGAGGTAAGGGCTCCTCTAAAGAAAAGAAGGCAACTGAGAATTCAAGAAGAAGAGGAAGATTCAGATGAGGAAGACAGGATGCCTATCTCTACAGTCATTAAAACAAATGTTCAAAAGCCTGATTCAGCAACAACTGGGTTAGATCTGACCATTCAAAAGAAGAAAGTAACTCTTCTTGCAAACTATGTGCCTGAGAAGCCACTGGTTGTTGGTCAACATCCAAAGATCACACCAGAGTCTAGAATGTTGGCAGTAAAAGTGAAGCTTGAAGAAGAAGAGAACCAAAGGAAGCATGATGAGCAAATCCTAAAGATAGTTGACAAGGATTATCCTCAGACATCAACCATTATTGCAATGAAGAAAGAAGCTCAAAGGTTGTATGCTCTGAGGTTCACATACCAGTATAGGAAGGAACAGATTAGGATGTGGCCTGATCCAAGAATCATTCATAGGATTCACAAGAGAGAGGCTCCAGCAGTTTATGCCAGAAGAATCAGAAGGGTATTAAGTGATGATATTATGCTAGGGTCTGTACTTGATCCTTGGGAGATAATCAGTGACTTCAAGAGTATGTACAACTCTGGTTCAAAAGCTCCAAAGTTCCTAGAAAACAAAATGATCAAGAAAGGATTGGTGTACAGGAAACTTGAAAATGTTAAGCAAAATGAGCTTTCTCTATTTCTGGAAGGGAAACATCCAGATGAATTTGTTTACAGAGAGATAACTAGAGTAGAGCTACATGATGGGACAACGGCCAGGTACTTGTCTGAGTATTATGGACCTGAGTCTTTCTTTGAAGGTGAACCTGAGAGGCTGACTCCAGAAGAGAAGGTAATACTGCTTGAGGCATATGTCAGGGAGTCCTTCAGGTTAGTATATGATCAATAGCTTTAATGAGAGGGGTTAATGCTCATAGTCCATTTCCCCAATGGAGTTCCCTCTCATATTTTGCTTGTTAGATTTTTTTTTAAGCTGTTGATTATCAGGCATACACTCTAACTGGTCATTTTGATACTGATCTCAAAGAAAAAGACTTATCTTTCAGCCTGGGAGTAAATAAGTGAGACCATAAATAAATTAGAGGTTTTTGGCTGCATTGGTTCAGGGGGAGTTTGTTGGACTAAAAGAACCAATGAGCCTGATCAGAAAAATCTCTAAGTCTCACAGCACTTATAACAACTGAAGAAGAACACAACGGCTGACATTCAATGTACAGAAGATACAAGATCTGAAGTGATATACAACAGCTGAAGTGTAAGTCATCAGATGTTGTAGTGTGTAGTTTAGTCTTCAGTAGTTTTCTTTCAGTTCTTGTAAAAGTCTGATGAGTAGTTTACTCATCAGATGTTTTAGTTTATTACTTCAGTAGTTTTATTACTTCAGTAGTTGTAAGAGAATGTCTTCAGATGTTGTAGACATTCTCAGTAGTTTAGTTATTTCAGTTGTTTTGTTTTGTCTGTTAGGTGTCAACATCATGTGACATCATCAGACGTCACTGTCTTTATATAAGGGCAGTTGACAATTTTGTAATGTAACGAAGTTAGTGAATTGAATGAAATATTCCTTTTGCAGAAACTCTCTCTCTATAACAAACTTATTCGTTTACTGTTTGATTGAACTTTGTTCTTGCTATGATTGTGCTAATTCAACTTTGAATTCCGCTGCTATACTCTATTATTGAATCAATTGAGAAAATCTGATCCTACACATCCCTTTCAAGCAAGCAACACATTTATCAACACAGATGAACTTTTTTGTTGGTAAACCAATTACTAAATTATTTTTGACAAGTTTATTCATGTTTTTAAGGTTTACATGACAAAGTCTCCTATGCTAAAGAGATGATTCATCAAGTGAAGCTTTTGAGACAAAGTAGCTTAAATTACTGAGTGGTGTAGTTGTGCTCATGTCCAGCATGTACATGTTGTTTCTTCTTGGAGCCCAAAGCAGAATTTGATCATTAGGAACAACAAATCCTGGTTTTAGGACTATACATTCATGCTCAGTAAACAACATGTTATGCTTTTGATCACACACATGTGAAACACTCTATAAATTGTAATTCAGTTCTTTTACAAAATGCACACAAAGCTTACCTTGCCATTTGTTATTGTGCCCCTACCTGTGATGTAACCTCCTACCGGATCACTTCCAAATGCAACAGACCCTCCAAAGAATGGTTCATATTTGTGCATATGGGTCTTGTTGCCTGTCATGTGCCTGGAACAGCCGCTGTCAACAATCTACAAGTTGTTTTTTGATTCCTGCTGTCCCTACACACGACCAGAAGTGAATTAGTTCCTGATGGGAACCCAAGCCCATGTGGTCTTGGGTTTTCCATTGGCATCATTATAAACAAATTTCTTTGACATCATCCTAGGTGGGACAGACGATGAGCAGGCTGGTTGATTAATTGGTTGAACTGTTAGTTCAGAGGTTTCTTTCTTCTTCCAAATTTTCTTGACCTTTGGAGCTATTGGAGAAGTTTTCTTCCTCTGACTGCCCTTAGAAGCAACTTTTGCTTTTTCTTCTGTTGGTTTGGGCTCCATCTGGTAAGAGGGTTGTTCTTTTGCTCTCCTTCTTCCTGAATGCTGAGTTTCGGAAGCACTTTTAACTTTTGCTTCCAATGCCTTTTTGGTTTCGAAAGACTGTTTGTTTCTTCTTTTCTCATTGGCAGAAGTGCCTGCTTTTCTTCTTTCTGGAGCAGATTGTTCTCCCGAGGACACCGATGACTTACTCCAACTTTCCTTTCTTTCTCTTCCTTGTGGTCTAGAGTGAATTCTGCTTCTTGGATTATAAAAGTAGTCAGCAGCAAAATGGTTTGTCTCACCACACATCAGACACACTGTCTGATCATTGAGAGATTTTTGAGGCTTCTCTCCTTTGAAGATGGCTGAGCTATGGTTCACAGAACTTGATTGTTTGGAAGTTTCAACTAGCTTGTTGGTTTGGTGGTTCACTCGAATCCTTGTAACACTGGCTTTTCTATCCTTTGATCTAGCCCTTTTTGACTTGTCAGATGGACAAGTGACATAATCATCTGAAGATGTACTTCCGGTTTGAACATATTTAGCCTTCACAAAAGATGATTTATTTTTCTTGGTTTTCTTTTGTTTAGAAACTTTCTTTAACTTTTCAAAAGTTTTAGAAATGTCATTTTCAGATGTATGAGATGATTGAGTTGGGCTATATTCAGAATCATATATTTTCTTGTTGAATCTTGTGTATATCCAAAATTTCATCAAACACAAGATTCACTTTTGGTCTACACCGAACTTCCACCATTGGGGTATAAGCAGATGGGGGTTCCATTTTGTTATAACCCAAACCAGCCCTCTTTTCTTTACTAACTCAGTTGTATCACTCATTTTAAAAAGTTTTTCATACTTTTCACCCTGACTCAAAAATTTGTCTCTGTAAGACTCAGCCAATACAAGCTCTGTCTTGGCAGTTGTTAACCTTTCCAAAAGATTGTTAATTTGACACTGTTTGTTAGTGTCTTCATGCTTTAAACTGGAAATGGTCTTTTCCATTTCATCAATCTTTCCTTTATAATTTCTTTCAAACTCAAAGAAATTAGCCTTGACAACTTGTAATGACTCGAGTTGATTACAGACTTGAACATTAAACCTTTTATAAGCATTTAACTTTTCTTAACATTCAGGTGTGCACTTGAATGTACAGGTTGAGTCGTTGGCCATCAGGGCACTGTTGGAGATAGATGCATCCTCAGCTTGGAAAATCTAATCAGAAAAATCATGTTGTTCTGCAACATTGGCACTATTTGAGGAGCTTGATGGTCTTTGGTGTGGCTATCCAGATGTTGAAGGCTGAGAGTTTGGATATTTACACTCTCTGGCAAAGTGCCCCAATTGTTGACAATTAAAGCATTTTAGTTTGGACTTGTCTAGGCCAAACCATGTCTTCATGTTGTGCTTCTTAAACTGTCTACCAGTTCTTTGATAGAACTTCTTTGCCCTATAGGAGATCATGGTCATCTATTAATTGATGTCCATCTCCTCAAGATCATCAGCCGGAATTTCATCTAAATCTTCTTGGCACAGATGAAAGTAGTTGGTCTCTTCAGCCATAAAAGCTCCTTGGCTTGAAGTAAGCAGTGGAGTTGTGTTAGTGAATGGCTTTGAGTGTGAAGTTGATGGAGTGGGGGTTTCAAGAAAAGTGACAATGGGTGTGGATATTGAGTGGTAGATGGGTTGGTAATTTTGGTAAGGTGGATTATGGATGGGTGCATATAGGGCTGCTGAATCGGAAGGTACAGGTGAAGGTTTGGGTTCTTGAGCACCAATTTCCATTTGGTATGCACTAAGTATATCAAATATTTCCCCAAGCTTTATAGTTCTTAGATTCTTTGTTCTCTGAATGGCAACAGAGTAGATGTTCAACGCCTGTGGAAGTGATCTAAGAAACTTCGTTATCACGTCTTGGTTCTCCATCTTTACACCTGCAGCCACTAACTCGTCAACCAACTGGACATACCTTAGATATTGAGAAGCCATCTTCTCATTGTTTTCTTGAACTTTCAGCATGTCCGTTTTGTTTTCCTTAACATCTTCAGATCCCTCGTACATCTGCTGCTCAGAGTTCCACAGCTCCTTTGCAGATTTGCATTTCTTAAATACGTGTATGATTGAGTTAGGAATTGCCATCTGGATCAGCCATAAAGCCTTCGAGTCCACCTCCATTCTCTTGTAGTCTTCATCAGAATATAGAGCTGGGTCTTTTGGCACAGCTGCTCCACCAGTGCCTACAGCAGCAATAGTTGGGATGAACGGTCCCTCAAGAACTGACTTCCAAAGTTTGAAGTCTTGGTTCCTGATAAAACCCTCCATCCTGACCTTCCATGTATCATAGTCGTCAGTAGTAAAACATGGGTGGCTTATTGAGAGTATCATTCTCAGTGTCATGCTTGCTGATGGTGGTCATTGCAACTTTGAAGTAGCTTGAAAAAGAAAGAGTTGTAGAAGATACACAAACGGTAAATTATGAATGGTTAGTTGCTTAAGTTAAGAGCCAATTCTCTGATACCACTTGTTGGATCGGGTTGATTAATCTACACAACACTTATCACAAGTTATCTTCTACAAAGTTGATAGTTGCGGAAACTCTATCAACTTAGTTTTGTAAAACAGTTTGAAAACAAGTACTGAAAGCAATTGTAAATTCAAGGTCAAATTATATTGCATTGAACTGTTAGGATTACAACACCTAGTTCAAGCACTCATTCGTTATTTGCTAACTAACAAGTGAAAGATTATATACTAAGACCTACAGCTGTATCCTCGTAGGAATACATGGCTGTACAAAACATTAGAAACAAAAGTATGCTTAATCTAGTTTCTGTTATGGTCTTGACAGGCCAAGCCATATTAATTACAATCAATACAAAAGATTCCATTGAGTTTTACAATAAAGGCCTAAACAACAAAATGCATTAACTGTTTAGTATCTTTGTAGCCATGACAAATCTTCTTTGTTGCTGACTTTCATCGGAATGTCTTCTCTGTTATTATGAGTGTGAGAAAGCAGCTCTGTTTATTTTCTTAAGTATCGAGAATCTTTGTCAGAGAAAAAGTTTTCGGAAGTCTTTGTCTTGGGAACCACTGAAGATCGGAAGCACTGATGGTCGATCGGAAGCACTGATCGATTTGAGCCTTTAACCACTAAGAAGGGAACCGGTTGCATTCAGTGGAAAGAAATTATCCTTCGGAAGCAATGGTTTTTCCGAAGGCTAATTCGTATCGTTCAGTGCTTGTATATCTTCCGATAGTTCATAACTTGATCCAGAGATGTTTTGATGCGCATCAGCCTTAAAAATCCTTACATAACTTATTAAAGCATTATAAAAAAATAAAATTAATGAAAAAATAAGGTAAAATATGAAGACATACCCAAGAATATTTTATACACATTATTATTTTAGACTGTTTTTACAATAATTTTCAAATTTTTCTCTTATTAAATTTATTGTATATTAAATTATAACATTAAATATTAAATATAATTAAAAAAAATTTATATTAAAAAATATTTTTATAATATATTTCTATTAATTTTGCATCACAATATTAGAGACCGCATGTTATTTTTAACTTTTTTTTAATAAATTATTACAACTAGTTATCGAACCAAAACAGTAGCAATTTGTTAGCACATTTACGATTATTTGCATTTTGGTTGCTGGTTTGGCTACCATTTTGATATTGATGGTGGTTTGAGGAAAATAGATACAGAACATTAAAAAGCAACCAATTAGTAAAAAATGTGAATGCTTGGATTGAATTTGCCATTTGAAAATTTATTTAAATAATTAAAAATGTCACCCAAAATTTATTTCTCGTAAGAAATTATAATTTGCATGTTTTCTTTTTTAAATACGTCATTATAAAAATAACATTTTCCTTCAAAGTTCTAAATTTCTTGAAAAATCACAAAAAGAAGATATCGTGTTTGATTTTCTAGCCATGATTCTTTGTAATGATTTTATTTGAAAAAAAAAAAGTTACAAGAATATGTATATAGTTGTATCAGAACTAACGTTCATATTTACACTAAAGTCAAAATCTAATGATGTTTAGAAAATCAAACGTTTAATGGTTGTGATAGGGATAGGAGATAGAGATATATGTGAAAAATAAGCTTTAAAATTAGTTCACAGAAAATGTTGACTATTTTTGCTCTTCGTCTTGGGGATGCACCCATTGGTCTACGTCTCTTTCAAGATTTTTTCAAACCACTTGATGTTTCATAAAATCAAAATTTGAACAAGTACTTTGGTTCCTTGTAATTGGTATAGCTCCAACTATGGTTACATCGCTTAAACAAACACCTTTCCAATAGAAAAGACATCAGAAAACTCATGACTTGTGAAAATCAAAAGACATTCAAGCTTCAAAGTTCACTCACAAATGTTCTATTGAAAATAAATAAGCATTGGAAGACTCCGAAGAAGTTTCAAAGGAAACCAAACTTCCAGTGAATAACAGCTTTCTAATGCAAAGATAATTCAAATTAATATAATATGTCGATGCTAAAACATAAGTAAAGAAGGTTGTAGTGTTGACACCAGATATCTTGTCACACCTCAACCGGTGACATAATATGTCGGGGCGCAAGTTTGATTGTTAAAAAGCTCATGATGGTATATTAAAGTTTCAATATTTAAAACATCCATATTAATGATTCAAATCAATAATTCATAAACATCTAAATAATTACAATAGTTCAAATAAAATTAGAAAAGAAATACTAAACATTGTTTTTATTATACTTGGTCCTCTAATCTAATCTAAGTTTTGTTACATATGTAAAATAAAGGAAGAATTACATATTTTCCCTTTCTAACTTAAAAAATTACATATTTCCTCAAGGTATAAAATTTTAATGTATAATGTACAATGCTCTTATAGCATGATTTGGAGAAATATGTAATTCTGCAAGTTAAGAAGGGGAAATATGTAAATGCCTCTAAAATAAAAGGTCAAATATTTGATATAATATGTATAAGCACAAACCAAGACTAAAGACATACGTAATTTCAAGTATCATGCATAAGCAGAAACCAAGACTCCAAACAAGTGATGATACAAATCTTAAATCTGGACTAGCTAGGCTTTTGGCTTAAGCAATGTAAATAATATGTTTATGTTTGTGTGTATTTCACCTTTTTAACATAAGACCTAAGTCATTGAGAATAATGTAACCATATTTATAGGCTTCTATGTACATGTATATGTTAGATGTATGAAACGACTTCTATCCTAAATCCCACATAGCAATTTGTCACACCCCTAGCCGGCAGGCTGGATCGACTTTCCCGTCCGGTGAAATGTTCCATAATTTAACCCTAAAATCGTAACAAACGGCATATGATATAAATTATGTCTTGAACTGCACAATGTTCTTGATCATATGTGAATCCTACACAAAATGCACAAAATATGTTAGGTCCTTCTATTTGGCCACCTAGCTAACTCCTTGATTCCTGGTGACTAAACATGTCCGTCACCTGAGAAGAATCAGGTGAAAACGGGTCAACACTTGGTTGGTGAGTTCATAAGTTTAGTTATTGAAAACTATTGAATTTGATTATTCCAAAAATTATGGTGTCACACACAAGTCTTATTTAGGCTCATTTGGCATTATCTCACCCAACGTTCTCTCCATAGTTACACCTATAAATAGTATACCATCCAGCTAAGCATGCTTATATATAGGGAATACGTATCATGAATGAAGTCGCCATCCCACCACATACTTAATTGCACTCCATGCCACCTGTATTGTAACTAATAGATACCCATTTCATCTCACATAGGCTTATTCAAATTGACCTTCCCCTAAATAACAAGTCATTTCCCCACAATGATATAAACATGGAATAATAGGTTTTAAGGAGAAAAGGTTACCATCGCATAAGTAATGGTATACTCTTTAAATTTCAAAGGTATAGATTTTATTAATCTTATCCCTTTTTAATTAACCTCTCATTCATTGAAACTTACTGGTACCCACATCTAAGTCAGAAGTTAGAGTAAGTCTGACACGTAGTTATATCCCAATTGATGATTAGAATTGAATTGACTAAATTGCAGCCACCACAAAGGCAAACCACAATGCCCTCAATTCATTCATATTCAATAGTTTTCACAAGTACTCACAACTACCTGCCACCAGCTTATGACATGAGTGAGGTCAGTCTCTCAGTTTGCCAGTACACATAATAGAAGTGGTGAGATAATTAGTAGTCACTATCATACTATTATCACCCGTGTCAGCAATGATATAGTTGGAATAGGTTGACTAAAAATCAAAATAGTCCTTTATAGTCATCATCTCATAGTCATCAAAAGATAGTTCACACAACATTTTCATTTACCCATTAACCCATTTTAGAAATTTAAAGCAAGTTATACTTAGGCAATATGGAGTTACTGATGTTTGTTTTGAATTCCACTAAATTAAATGCTGAGTAAGGAAATCTGGAAATATCATAAGACGTGTGGCCTATACCAAAAGTCTGGCTAGGACATTTGGAGTTATAGGACTTTATGTTTTGATCATGTGTTTCTCTTGTGTTTGACTCACTAGTCAGGATTTGTCTCAATAGTTTTGGGCTATGTGCACACGTTGTCTTTGATATTTCCCAGATATTTTGCGATGTTCTATAATTTTCATTCGCTCAATAATAGTCTCATGAAAATAACTTTGTCCTGACAACCTTGATGTCATTAGTTATTTTAGATTGTTGATGATAATCCAGTATACAAACAGTTAGGATAACCTAAATGTTCCTGGATACTACGCCTATTAGTTTTTGGACTCGCATAGATACTTGAATTTATAGCATAAATAGAATCATATGAAAGCATTAAATACTTTTTATAAAGAAAATGAAATATATATGCATGCTTCTCAGCCCTGTGGTATAAAACAAAAGGGTTTAGAAAGAGGGCAATGAACTCACCTGTGTTGTGTTGACCGTTGACTTACTTCGTGAATGCTTGCGCTCGTTGTTGTAATTAGAGTATATTCAACCTGTGTTTGATTGGTTTGTGTTCGACATTGTTAATATTAGTATGTGTTTAAGAGTTGTGATGAAAATTGTGCAATTCGACTAAGTGTCCTAAAGACTTTACAAATGAGTTACTAGGTTTATAATTAAATGACTTTAGGATATTATTCTCAATAACCCTTATCCATAGTCTTGAATTACTCATTTAAATAAAGTTTATACTAAAACATGCTCTAATTCATTTAGAGAATATATTAAATTTTCAAGCTTTCATGTTTATCCTAAATTGAGATTGAACTTATATTATAAAAGAGATGTTTTACAACAACTTATGGTTATCTCGAAAATGGTACTTAGTTTATGACATTGCTTGAATCCGTTTTGAATGTTATATTTAACTTATCAAAATATTTAAGTTATGTTATAAAAATTCTTTAATCTTTTAAACTATGAAATTTAAGTTAACCTTATTGATATGTTCTTACTAAATCAATTAAGCAAAAGATTATATTTATTTTATAGAAACTAAGTTTAATTTATAAAATTTCTTTTAACACTTAACAAGTCTTAGGTGTCCTTAACTTGTTTAATCATTTTTATCATTTTATTTTTATCCATATGTTAGTGTTTTAAATCATGTTCAGTTGGTAAAAGAATATAAAACATATATTTAATAGTTATATATGTTTAGAAATACAACCTTGTTCTTAAACCGTATAGTCCTTTTTTTTAATCACCTTGTTGATTTAAGCCCATCCCTTATTATGTTGCATTAATAAAAACCTTTATTAAGTCTTTAAGACATCTGGTTTTGCTAGGGATTAATGATAAGGGTATGGGACCAAGCTGGAACTCATTTGAAAGAGACTAGTATCGGCCAAGACTTCATTGCCGATATTAACATCTTCCATTCAATTCCCAACCGTTCAATTTTGATTAATCTTGTTGGATTCAAGGTCTAAAGTGTTGGAACTGGTTTAGGGAGGTAGTATCGACATTCTAAGGTTAATATCGATGGCCTCAATATCAACCGGAACTCAACAACACAGCTAACTCCTTGTCGATATTGTCGATGTCGACCCAAGCCTAGAATCGAGGCCCGACCCTTCGACGCTGGTAATATCGAAGACCTCCAGATCAATCTCTCTTGGACTCCTTCTAACCTAGTATGTTCAAAAATTCCAACCAAGTTATTGACTATCAAAACTACCAACTTCGAAAGAGAAAGTTATCAACTGCTACAGTGCCACCGATATTAAGTTCCATTTACCTAGGCGTCGATACTAAAACTCCTCATTTAATATCGATGAAACCCAGTCCCAGAACTCTTGGACCCTGCCGATCTTGTTAATCTAGATAGAATCCAGCCATGTGGTCATCAAAGATAGTAGTATCAATGGGTTGGGTGAGCTGCATATGCAGACCCGTCGATACTAATCCTTGGGCTATTCCTATGTGGACAATTTTCTCTCCAGCCACATCCAACCATCTTCGTCCCTTCAAACCAGCAAACTAACATGTTTCTGATGTTCCTAAGCCATTTTTGTGGAGAACCTAAGTGTTTTGGATGATAAAATCCGGTTACCAAGTCCAAGCAACCGAAGTGAGTAAAAAACTCACTTGGGCTGAATCTTCTCTCTAGATTCTATTCCGATTGAGCTCTTTTCGGACTAGATCCCTTGTACTTATGTGTTCTACTCCTTGAGAGTGTCATTTGGACACCAGGAACACAAGATTTAGTAGTGGTTTGCTATGGTAGAGTGTGGATGAAATTAGAGAGAAAGTAGAGAGAGATAGAACGAATTTCTTGATGAGAGATATAGAGAGAGTTGTTTCACTTGAAAATGAAGGAGGAGAAAGAAGAAATGGGGTTTTATACTGTGGGTGTTTTACTCACGTGTTCGGTTTCGATCGGTTCCATTAAATCGCGTTATTTCGTTACGTAACGTTAAATCCATATATTCTAGTAAAATAGTTTGTTTAAATTATTTTTTAGTGGTAATTCCTAGTAAATATTATTTTATTTAATTTTCATTATTTTAAGTTCTTAATCGTTTAATTTCGTTGTTTCATCAGAAATCGAAACTTACGCGCGTTTTCGTACAAAGCGCTAACTGTACGAATACGTACGTTCGTTTTATTTTCTGATTTGGTTTTCTATCACAAGATATTATGTAAAATATTAAATCAACAGTTATACTCGTTCAAATCGTCACCCTAGAGAATACACTGTTTATTTAACACTTTCGTAATAATTTCGGATTATTATCAATTATTGATTTCTTCGCAATCGTTTGTAATTTTTCTCACAACATTTCTTAATCATCAATATTTTCTCACTAAGTTTTCAATCATCTGAGCATCGTTAACGAACGATCTGTAAAACGACTGTTGTGTTTTGTTTTATTCACACTTTGTTATTTGTACTAGAACTATCTATTATGTTCTGTCATTTCACTAGGGTTTCTCTATTTTATACTTTGTCCTTAGTTTATTTCATAAATACGATACAATATTTAAACTAAGGTCTGTACTGTAGCACTACCCTACAATTACCTATCGGTATCGTTGTGACAATCCGGCATTCCGGATTAACCCCATTAATCAAGAATTATCAGAAACGAGACGAAATTATACAAAACAAGCTTACAAACATTTAAATTATAAGAATTAATGTTAAAAGTATATAAAATGATCAATTTTGACTATTAAAGTCAAAATTCGAGTTGTTATCAAATTGAAATTCGAAATTTACATCAATAATCAGTGACAATTGAATTAAACTACCCTTAATCATACCGTTGATGATTACTAATGGTTAGCCTACGTGAATTATCCATTTAATGATCGAATTAAACGAAATAATAAACACAAAGTCGAAACCGTGAAGGGTTACATTAGAAATCACATCATTAGACTTCAACACTTCGAATTGAGCATTCAAACCCAACATTCGGCAACCATTGAAGCATCTGCACATCACAATTTGAAGCAAAACACTTCGAGCAGAAGATTTTGATCGTGGGTCGGCCGAACCTCAACCTAATAGTCGAACTACACCAAATCGACATCAAATAAGGTAAAATTTCGTTCCTACACAACCTAAATGGACCAAATAAGCAAAGCCTTCTGCTTAATTCAGGCCAAAACATCGAATTTCATGAATTCTAATTCTAGGGTTCATCATTTTTGACGTTTTGGGGTTTCGATCAAAACGAGTTCCAAAATCAAATTAAAGTATATACACAGATTCAGAATAATGTGTTTAATCAAAAACCTATGTCAATTTTACGAAACAATAATGAATTCTATGATCTCAGTTAGTAGGGTTCTTAGAAAAAATTGTTTTGGGGGTTTCCATGTATTTGAATTCAAAAACCAAATTATACCACACAGAGAATTTCGGAATCATAAGTGAAATGAAAACAATAAATTAATTGCATCAAACAATATCGGATTTTATGATATCGACTTCTAGGGTTCATCAATTAAAACGATTTGGGGGTTTCTATTCTAATGAGCATGAAACTCAAATTAAACATCACAGAGAGTTTTGGAATATTCTTTCTAATAAAAACCCTTTGTCAATTTCATCGAAGCATAATGAATTATATTAATTCAAGTATTAGGGTTTTCGGCTAAACTATTTGAGGTTTTTGAGTTAAACGATCATAAAAATCAAATTACTTGTACAGAAAGGGTCGAAATCCTATGACTAATGAAAACCCTATGCTTTAGAAGTTTAATACAAACAAATTGAACGAGTTTGCATCAATGCATAAGGTTTAAGGTTCGAATACATGGAGGTTTATAAAACTAAAGGGATTGATCGAAATAATGAAATTAAACTTATGTATAGGCTTATCTGCATGTCTAAACTAAAAGCACTAAGGTTCTAGGGTCTGTTCAGATCGAATCATGGGGTAATTCGAGTCAATTGGTTCGGTTGGTCAAACAAAGGGGAACCGATGGTTGAATGTTTAAAGCAATTAATTCTGGAATCAAGTTGCAAAAACAAAAACAGAGAAGCTGGTGGGAGCGTAGGGTCTGTGTTCAAGAGGTCGGGGGTTCAAACCCTGCCTCTGCCAGTTTTAGTATTTAAAACTAATTTTGATTTTTAAGCCATAATTCTTCATTTTAACTCAGTTTTAACCCGTTCGAGTTGCGTCGGAACCAGAAATTAATTCCGAACAAAATGAGATGATAAAATTGATATTTTGAACCGAAATCATAACCGCGTATAAGAACGCGTGGTTAAACGAAAATGTACATGCTTATACATTTAAACAAACGAATTCATAAATCATGTGTACTCTCGTATGAATATTTCAAACAACCTAATATACGTGTGTTGACACATATGTGACCACAAACACAAATTGGACATTCCGAATAATGTAACGTTATTATTATAGCGCATGTTATTCGTAGGAGATTATGTACACGATTTTCAAACACTTGATCATTCTGTTTGCTATCAAAGGTGCTTACACGGCCCCTTTTTACTTTTACTGTTTTGGGGGAGAAAACATGTGCAAACAAACATTTTAGATACATATCACTTGCATGAGTTAGCTATTTACTATAAGTGCGAACATAGCATTTGAAGTCCTTAAATATCGAACCGTTTAGTTTTGCCGTAGTGCAAAGCGTGGTAGTTGTGTCACACCCCCTGCGCCGCTTGCGGAATCCACGGCGCGGTGACGATCGATGGTTAAATCATGCACATGTATTGAATAAGAACAACCACAATGCATTACTAAGTTTCATAAAGTTTTGACCAATGTTTAGTTACATACATTCTATATATCTACCAAAAGACTGACAACTATAGACCCAAAACTATTGTTTACAAAATAAGACTCAGACAAGACAATTAAACAATCAGGATTATGTGAGTTTCTAATCTATCCTAGCTTGTTTCATCATCTTGTTCTGTCTTAACTATGGTCTCCTTAGTTGTCCTTGTGAAGCTCTAAACCTGATTACCTAAAACACATGAAAAGTATGAAGTCCTAATGATGATGAATACATGATGATGATAACATGATGAGAATTGCAGATCAAAGATACTAAGAATACAGATCTTTGCCTATGAAATTCTTTGATGAATTTGTGTTTGAGAAATTTAGTTCGGTTTCTAAGATCTTCCAAGCTTATTATAGTCTTAGTGCTAACTTAAGTTTACTTAGATCCTAAGTATCCTCAAGCCTATAGCACTTAGTCTTATGGGATAGCTTAGGTTATAGTCTAGGCCATTAATTAATGGCTTTTTCCTAGTTCTCTACAATCTTGGCTCTGATACCAACCTGTCATTTCAGTCATCTGATCATCGTTAACGAACGATCTGTAAAACGACTGTTGTGTTTTGTTTTATTCACACTTTGTTATTTGTACTAGAACTGTCTATTATGTTCTGTCATTTCCCTAGGGTTTCTCTATTTTATACTTTGTCCTTAGTTTATTTCATAAATACGATACAATATTTAAACTAAGGTCTATACTGTAGCACTACCGTACAGTTACCTATCGGTATCGTTGTGACAATCCGGCATTCCGGATTAACCCCGTTAATCAAGAATTATCAAAAACGAGACGAAATTAAAAAAAAAATCAAACTAGAAGTATTAAACTTGAACAAAACAAGCTTACAAACATTTAAATTATAAGAATTAATGTTAAAAGTATATAAAATGATCAATTTTGACTATTAAAGTCAAAATTCGAGTTGTTATCAAATTGAAATTCGAAATTTACATCATTAATCAGTTACAATTAAATTAACTACCCTTAATCATACCGTTGATGATTACTAATGGTTAGCCTACGTGAATTATCCATTTAATGATCGAATTAAACGGAATAATAAACACAAAGTCGAAACCGTGAAGGGTTACATTAGAAATCACATCATTAGACTTCAACACTTCGAATTGAGCATTCAAACCCAACATTCGGCAACCATTGAAGCATCTGCACATCACAATTTGAAGCAAAACACTTCGAGCAGAAGATTTTGATCGTGGGTCGGCCGAACCTCAACCTAATAGTCGAACTACACCAAATCGACATCAAATAAGGTAAAATTTCGTTCCTACACAACCTAAATGGACCAAATAAGCAAAGCCCTCTGCTTAATTCAGGCCAAAACATCGAATTTCATGAATTCTAATTCTAGGGTTCATCATTTTTGACGTTTTTGGGGTTTCGATCAAAACGAGTTCCAAAATCAAATTAAAGTATATACACAGATTCAGAATAATGTGTTTAATCAAAAACCTATGTCAATTTTACGAAACAATAATGAATTCTATGATCTCAGTTAGTAGGGTTCTTAGAAAAAATTGTTTTGGGGGTTTCCATGTATTTGAATTCAAAAACCAAATTATACCACACAGAGAATTTCGGAATCATAAGTGAAATGAAAACAATAAATTAATTGCATCAAACAATATCGGATTTTATGATATCGACTTCTAGGGTTCATCAATTAAAACGATTTGGGGGTTTCTATTCTAATGAGCATGAAACTCAAATTAAACATCACAGAGAGTTTTGGAATATTCTTTCTAATAAAAACCCTTTGTCAATTTCATCGAAGCATAATGAATTATATTAATTCAAGTATTAGGGTTTTCGGCTAAACTATTTGAGGTTTTTGAGTTAAACGATCATAAAAATCAAATTACTTGTACAGAAAGGGTCGAAATCCTATGACTAATGAAAACCCTATGCTTTAGAAGTTTAATACAAACAAATTGAACGAGTTTGCATCAATGCATAAGGTTTAAGGTTCGAATACATGGAGGTTTATAAAACTAAAGGGATTGATCGAAATAATGAAATTAAACTTATGTATAGACTTATCTGCATGTCTAAACTAAAAGCACTAAGGTTCTAGGGTCTGTTCAGATCGAATCATGGGGTAATTCGAGTCAATTGGTTCGGTTGGTCAAACAAAGGGGAACCGATGGTTGAATGTTTAAAGCAATTAATTCTGGAATCAAGTTGCAAAAACAAAAACAGAGAAGCTGGTGGGAGCGTAGGGTCTGTGTTCAAGAGGTCGGGGGTTCAAACCCTGCCTCTGCCAGTTTTAGTATTTAAAACTAATTTTGATTTTTAAGCCATAATTCTTCATTTTAACTCAGTTTTAACCCGTTCGAGTTGCGTCGGAACCAGAAATTAATTCCGAACAAAATGAGATGATAAAATTGATATTTTGAACCGAAATCATAACCGCGTATAAGAACGCGTGGTTAAACGAAAATGTACATGCTTATACATTTAAACAAACGAATTCATAAATCATGTGTACTCTCGTATGAATATTTCAAACAACCTAATATACGTGTGTTGACACATATGTGACCACAAACACAAATTGGACATTCCGAATAATGTAACGTTATTATTATAGCGCATGTTATTCGTAGGAGATTATGTACACGATTTTCAAACACTTGATCATTCTGTTTGCTATCAAAGGTGCTTACACGACCCCTTTTTACTTTTACTGTTTTGGGGGAGAAAACATGTGCAAACAAACATTTTAGATACATATCACTTGCATGAGTTAGCTATTTACTATAAGTGCGAACATAGCATTTGAAGTCCTTAAATATCGAACCGTTTAGTTTGCCGTAGTGCAAAGCGTGGTAGTTGTGTCACACCCCCTGCGCCGCTTGCGGAATCCACGGCGCGGTGACGATCGATGGTTAAATCATGCACATGTATTGAATAAGAACAACCACAATGCATTACTAAGTTTCATAAAGTTTTGACCAATGTTTAGTTACATACATTCTATATATCTACCAAAAGACTGACAACTATAGACCCAAAACTATTGTTTACAAAATAAGACTCAGACAAGACAATTAAACAATCAGGATTATGTGAGTTTCTAATCTATCCTAGCTTGTTTCATCATCTTGTTCTGTCTTAACTATGGTCTCCTTAGTTGTCCTTGTGAAGCTCTAAACCTGATTACCTAAAACACATGAAAAGTATGAAGTCCTAATGATGATGAATACATGATGATGATAACATGATGAGAATTGCAGATCAAAGATACTAAGAATACAGATCTTTGCCTATGAAATTCTTTGATGAATTTGTGTTTGAGAAATTTAGTTCGGTTTCTAAGATCTTCCAAGCTTATTATAGTCTTAGTGCTAACTTAAGTTTACTTAGATCCTAAGTATCCTCAAGCCTATAGCACTTAGTCTTATGGGATAGCTTAGGTTATAGTCTAGGCCATTAATTAATGGCTTTTTCCTAGTTCTCTACAATCTTGGCTCTGATACCAACCTGTCATTTCAGTCATCTGATCATCGTTAACGAACGATCTGTAAAACGACTGTTGTGTTTTGTTTTATTCACACTTTGTTATTTGTACTAGAACTGTCTATTATGTTCTGTCATTTCCCTAGGGTTTCTCTATTTTATACTTTGTCCTTAGTTTATTTCATAAATACGATACAATATTTAAACTAAGGTCTATACTGTAGCACTACCGTACAGTTACCTATCGGTATCGTTGTGACAATCCGGCATTCCGGATTAACCCCGTTAATCAAGAATTATCAAAAACGAGACGAAATTAAAAAAAAATCAAACTAGAAGTATTAAACTTGAACAAAACAAGCTTACAAACATTTAAATTATAAGAATTAATGTTAAAAGTATATAAAATGATCAATTTTGACTATTAAAGTCAAAATTCGAGTTGTTATCAAATTGAAATTCGAAATTTACATCATTAATCAGTTACAATTGAATTAACTACCCTTAATCATACCGTTGATGATTACTAATGGTTAGCCTACGTGAATTATCCATTTAATGATCGAATTAAACGGAATAATAAACACAAAGTCGAAACCGTGAAGGGTTACATTAGAAATCACATCATTAGACTTCGACACTTCGAATTGAGCATTCAAACCCATCATTCGGCAACCTTAGAAGCATATGCACATCACAATTTGAAGCAAAACACTTCGAGCAGAAGATTTTGATCCTGGGTCGGCCGAACCTCAACCTAATAGTCGAACTAAACCAAATCGACATCAAACAAGGTAAAATTTCGTTCCTACACAACCTAAATGGGCCAATTAAGCAAAACCCTCTGCTTAATTCAGGCCAAAACATCGAATTTCATGAATTCTAATTCTAGGGTTCATCATTTTTGACGTTTTTGGGGTTTCGATCAAAACGAGTTCCAAAATCAAATTAAAGTATATACACAGATTCAGAATAATGCGTTTAATGGAAAACCTATGTCAATTTTACGAAACAATAATGAATTCTATGATCTCAGTTAGTAGGGTTCTTAGAAAAAATTGTTTTGGGGGTTTCCATGTATTTGAATTCAAAAACCAAATTATACCACACAGAGAATTTCGGAATCATGTGTGAAATGAAAACAATAAATTAATTGCATCAAACAATATCGGATTTTATGATCTTGAATTCTAGGGTTCATCATTTGAAACGATTTGGGGGTTTCTATTCTAATAAGCATGAAACTCAAATTAAACATCATAGAAAGTTTTGGAATATTCTTTCTAATAAAAACACTTTGTCAATTTCATCGAAGCATAATGAATTATATTAATTCAAGTATTAGGGTTTTCGGCTAAACTACTTGAGGTTTTTGAGTTAAACGATCATAAAAATCTAATTACTTGTACAGAAAGGGTCGAAATCCTATGACTAACGAAAACCCTATGCTTTAGAAGTTTAATATAAAGAAATTGAACGAGTTTGCATCAATGCATAAGGTTTAAGGTTCGAATACATGAAGGTTTATAAAACTAAAGGGATTGATCGAAATAGCGCAATTAAACTTATGTATAGACTTATCTGCATCCCTAAACTAAAAGCACTAAGGTTCTAGGGTCTGTTCAGATCGAATCATGGGGTAATTCATGTCAATTGGTTCGGTTGGTCAAACAAAGGGGAACCGATGGTTGAATGTTTAAAGCAATTAATTCTGGAATCAAGTTGCAAAAACAAAAACAGAGAAGCTGGTGGGAGCGTAGGGTCTGTGTTCAAGAGGTCAGAGGTTCAAACCCTGCCTCTGCCAGTTTTAGTATTTAAAACTAATTTTGATTTTTAAGCCATAATTCTTCATTTTAACTCAGTTTTAACCCGTTCGAGTTGCGTCGGAACCAGAAATTAATTCCGAACAAAATGAGATGATAAAATTGATATTTTGAACCGAAATCATAACCGCGTATAAGAACGCGTGGTTAAACGAAAATGTACATGCTTATACATTTAAACAAACGAATTCATAAATCATGTGTACTCTCGTATGAATATTTCAAACAACCTAATATACGTGTGTTGACACATATGTGACCACAAACACAAATTGGACATTCCGAATAATGTAACGTTATTATTATAGCGCATGTTATTCGTAGGAGATTATGTACACGATTTTCAAACACTTGATCATTCTGTTTGCTATCAAAGGTGCTTACACGGCCCCTTTTTACTTTTACTGTTTTGGGGGAGAAAACATGTGCAAACAAACATTTTAGATACATATCACTTGCATGAGTTAGCTATTTACTATAAGTGTGAACATAGCATTTGAAGTCCTTAAATATCGAACCGTTTAGTTTGCCGTAGTGCAAAGCGTGGTAGTTGTGTCACACCCCCTGCGCCGCGTGCGGAATCCACGGCGCGGTGACGATCGATGGTTAAATCATGCACATGTATTGAATAAGAACAACCACAATGCATTACTAAGTTTCATAAAGTTTTGACCAATGTTTAGTTACATACATTCTATATATCTACCAAAAGACTGACAACTATACACCCAAAAATATTGTTTACAATAACAGAACAAAACAATAACAGTTGTTGTTACGGAATGCTGAACTGACAAACTATTCGTATAGGTGACGATCTGTACGAATAGATCTGAAAGTTTAACGATCTGAAACGATGATTTAAAGTAGAAAACAAAATCAGAAAGTAAAACGTACGATCGTGTTCGTACAGTTAGCGCTCTATACGAAGACGCGCGTAAGTGACGTTTTCTGACGAAACGAAAACGAAGACGAATCGAACGAAAATAAACTTAAGGAAATATAATATTTCCTGTTTTACAATTTTGAAACTCATCATAAATAAATTAAAAGGAAACTATTTTAAATTAAGGCGCGTAAAGCAAAACACGCGAACAAATAACGAAACGCGTAAAAATAATGAATTTCGACAAATAATTCAAGAAAATTTAATACTTAGTATTTATTAGGAATTACAACCTTTAAAATAAGTAAATTAAAACCATTTTATTTAAATTACGAAAATACGCGCGTTACGATCCGGAAACCACAACGAAAGCGAAAACCGAGCAACCGAAACGAACCCGAATAACCTCGGGGTATTTAAAGGCCAAATGAGCCTACTTCTTTCATTTTCACCACCATATTTCTTCTTCTTGCTTCAATTTTCGGATTTCATCTTCACCACCATTTACAAGCTTCAAATCCATATATCTCCTTCGTTTCTTGGCCAATTCTTGCGTTCTTGGTGTCCACGCGAAGCTCTCATCATCCTTTACAAGAAAGTACAGCATATCTGAGGGTTACTCCGGCCATTCTCGAGGTATGGAGCTGTTTAAATCTGAAAACTAGGGTTTTCTCACTCTTGGTCGAACACACACATATAACCGGTGCTAGACATCCCCTTCGAAGCATACATCCTCGAAAAATCATTCCTAGTACACCCATGACCTAGAAACGGCTCTGCAACAACTATGGGCCAACGAAAGTGAGAATGTTTTACAGGTTTGTGTGATGCAGAATGGGATGAACCTGGTGCCTGATCCTCTCTGGTGACGAACCTTACTGTGGTGGCCGAACCCTGGGCTGCCAATCACTCGGCGAACCTTGCTGTTACAACTTAACCGGCGAACCATTCATCAGCTAGGCCGAACCCATGCAAGGGTGGCGAACCCCCTTCCTACCCACGAACCTTGCATGGGAGCCAACCCCTTCTGCCCTAGTCGAACCCAAAGGCAGCGAACCTTGTTACCCCTTGCCGAACCCTCATGTGCTGAGCCTTCTTGGATGTTGGCCGAACCGGTATGCTGAAAACGGCAGTCACGAACCATCTGGCCGCTGGTTGTAGCCGAACCTTCGGCCAATTCCTTAGCAGCGGCCCATCAGGAATAAAGCAGCCCAAATAGAACTTATGTGGCCCAATTATAGTATAGTGATACACCTTCTTCAGTTCGGCCCACAACTTGTGAATAATTATTCGGGCCTAATTTACATAATCGGCCCAACCAGTGATTTTGGGCTCAATGATTGGGTTACCCGCACATAAGGGGCAAATTACTCCATGAGGCCCAATTGACTTGGCCCAACTTTAGCATCTTGGCCCATGACTAACTGATGTGGCCCAACTCCTTTTTGGTTTAGGCCCATTTAAATTCGAACAATCCAATTTCGATCAACTTTCGGCCCAATCAGTACGCATGAGGCCCATTTACACACAATGGGCCCTAGGATTTCTTCGGCCCACTCGTTATAGCCAAACCTATTTATCTCTCGGCCCAATCGCATTACTCACTTATTTAAATTATTTTGGGCCACTAACATTGATCTGTGACACGTAAAGGGCCCATATGGTTGTTAAATTGGCCTATATAGCATTCGGCCCACTGAACTTAGTTGGCCCATGCACATAACTTTTAGGCCCAATTTTACAATAAATGGCCCAATTGGTATTCCGGCCCAATGGATGCTAAATAAATGACAAATACATTTATGGAATATCATTTTAATTGTGTTAAGGTGATGACAAGTTTTGAGCAAACTACATAAAGGCTTAAAAGCCTTATATACAAATGATAACTTGTAACTAACAAGCAAGTATGTAATCTTGAACAATGACAAAGATCCAACACTTCATTGCTCAAATTAGTGAAATTGGGCCGGATAACCAACGAGACTCGCGAGTGCTAGTCAACTTTAGGACTAACACTTACACGCACAATGAATCCTTACAAACATGTACTTATGAACTACAAACAATGTGAAATCAATACAGGATCGTGAAAACAATAGCAAGTACAACAACGAGCGCGTGCATTCTAGTTAAGATAAGTCAACCACTTCAAACACAGGTGAGTTCATTTGTCCCTTTTCAAACCTTTTGTTTTACTTCGGGACTGGGAAGCATGTTAAACAATTATTGAAATGTTTATTAAATGCTTTTACACATGTTTACAAAGCTTATACTAATGCTTGAATTTGAAATGCTTGGGTGGGAAACCAAAGACTAAGGCGATAGTGTAAATAGCAAATGCTATTTACTTTATACTTATTTACATTATACAAACATTTTGTGATCAAACTGGAAACTAGTATACTTAGAGAAACTACAAACTTGATTCTTAAACTTGGAGCTAAATACTTATGTTATAAACGATGTGCTTAAACTATACGATTGAGGTTTAACTTATAAACTCTATGTTTAACTATATACAAAATCTTAAGGCTTTGAAAATACTTAAACTAAACACTAAGGCGTTATACAATTATTTCAAAAAGTTAATGTTCTACATCTTTAGTAAAGTATTAAATTACTTTACACATATAACGAATTGCTTAAACTTAACTTGAAACATATATGCTTAGAAATACTTATATACGCGAGATGCTTGAAATACTTGGGGACATGTGAATACTTGTACACTTGAGATACTTTAAAACACGTGAATACTTGTTATACTTAGAATACTTGAAACACGTGAATGCTTGATACGTTTAGGATACTTGAATACCTGAATGCATGATATACTAGGGATACATGAGCACTTGAAATGTTAGATACATTTGGATGCTTGAACACTTGAATGCTTGAAACATGAGATGCTTAAACAAAAGACTAATTGACCGCCGCGTGTTGACCTGTGTGTCAACCCCTACTAGTCATCAGTGAAACAATGTGAATGCTTTAGACTTGTATGCATAAACTTTTGGACATTGTAAGACAGACTGTTGGCCGCTGCGTGTTGACCTGTGTGTCAACCCCTACTAGTCATCAGTGTTCTTCTTTGTCAGAGTCAAGTAAGACAGACTGATTGGCCGCCGCGTGTTGACCTGTGTGTCAACCCCTACTAGTCATTAAGTGTTCTTCTTGATTCATCCATGGAGATGACAAGTGGCTAGACTGATTGAGTTCTTCTAGTTGACTTTGTGTTAACCTGAAGGTTTCTCTATCAAAACATGTCACGAGTCATAAATAGGATCATTATGGATGGATGCTGAACTCCTTAGGGTATTCAGCTGTCCATAATAGTGCCTATTAAATCGATACTTATTCGTTGTGAAATCAATAGTGTGGAGTGAAACGCTTAATTATCATTAATAACAATATGTTAAGCAGCCCGGTATGTGGTGGGACGGTGGCTGGGGCTTGTCCCCTACATATGCCCTATATATAAGCATACTTGGTTGGATAGCATAGGTGATTGTTAGTGAGGTTAAGGTTGTCATTCAAAGGATTTTACAAACTATTTTTACACAAAAACTACATGAACTCACCAACCATCGATTTGACTTTGTTTTATTACATGCTTTCTCAGGTGATGCACAGGATTAAGTTAAGATTCAGGATTGCATACTAGGATGTCCAGACATAGATCCTAGTTGACTTTTGAAGAAGCACATCTTTTGAGATCGATACGAATCTCTTCTTGCTATTTTGTACAAATGCAAGATAGATATATTTGATTCTTTTGAATAGGTTTACTTAGTTAAATTACCCAAACCTTGATATTTGTAATTTAACTTTGTAATCCTAGATAATGTTTTATTGTGCTTAATTATTCTTAACATTGATGCTATGTAAACAATCTGATCATCACGATTATCATTCACAATATCACGCTCCGAGAACCTTCTGCCCGACGGGGATTTTGATCCAACCCCGCAGGCTCGGGGTGTGACAGATTGGTATCAGAGCTCAAGGTTATAGAGAATAATAGGTCACATACTTAAACGGTTTGGCCTAGACTATAACTTAGGGACCCTCATGTAGAGAACATAAAACTTAAGTTTGCATTGTGTTTTCTACATTTGATCACTGCACTAACCAATATCTTTTGGTTATGATCAAAATGCCGCCCAGAAAACAACCGACACCGGTACCTACACCACAGACTTCTGCACCTCACTCTTCGACACCATCACCACCAGATTCACCACCGCCGCCTCCCCCTTCCCCACATAGTCCTCCTCCAAATCCGACTGCAACTATAGCTCTGGATCCTGCTACTGTTGCCTTGGCAACACTACTGAGTAGCCAGTTAACTAACCAGATGAAAAATATTATTCCGGAGATGATAAACAGGATTTGAGGCCACGGTAACAACTCCGGGCGTACTACGGGGGAAACCAGTGGAAACACCAGCGCTAAATCAGACTGTTCATATAAGTCATTCGTAGGATGCAAACCACCAAGCTTCAGCGGTGTTGAAGGAGCTGTTGGACTCATCCAATGGTTAGAAAAGATGGAGGCTACATTGGACCTAAGCAGTTGTCCGGAGAGACATAAGGTCCGCTATGCTGCTGGATCTTTCAGTAAGCGTGCCCTAACTTGGTGAAACTCACAGATAAACGCTCGAGGTAGGGATGAAGCACTAGCTATGCCTTGGGCAGAATTCAAAACCCTCTTGAGGAATGAGTTCTGTCCTAAGCACGAACTACAGAACTTGGAAGTTGAACTCTCAAATCATGTGATGAAAGGAGCTGATCACATGACATACACTACTCGCTATCATGAATTGGTAGCCTTGGTGCCTGATATGGTGCCAACACTGGAAAAGCGAATTGACCGATATGTAGGAGGATTACCATCTTGCATTAAGGGCATTGTACTCGCTGCAAACCCTTTAACTTTAGAATCTGCTATCTCCTTGTCAGCTAAACTTACTGATGTGATGGTGAAGTCCGGAGAATTGAAAGATGATTCGGACAAGACTAAGGAGAAACAACCAAAGAAGAAACAAAAGGCCATCCAACAATACGCGATGCCCACACCACTCAATCAAGTTGCTGCAGTATCTACTAACGCTGCACGCAAACCTTACACTGGTGTACATCCTCAATGTACGCCATGTCAGTTTCATCATGCTGCCACCATGCCGTGTAGGCAGTGTACCAACTGTGGCCAAAAAGGCCATATGGCTCAACACTGTCGAACTTCACCGACACCGGCTGTGAACAATGCTACTATGACAAAACCACCACCACAAAACCTTGGCGACTACCACAACAACAATCGTGGATGCTACAACTGTGGAGAACTAGGCCATTTCTCCAGGAACTGCCCAAAGAGAGCACAACCGGGAGATCAAGTACCAAGGGGAAGAGCTTTCATGATAGGAGCTCCTGCTGCACGCCAAGACCTAGAAACGGGTACTGGTATGTGACACCCATTAACTCATAAGACTTCATTTTACTTTGATACTAGTACGAATAAGAAATTTATCTTATTCCTATTAAGTATAACCATATAAATATTCTATGGAACGTAGGAATTCTTCTATTGTGTAGAAACAATGAAAGAATCCTTAGTTAATGTATAGAACATACACAAGAAACCACCACTAACACTGAGGTTGTGCAACAATTGAGGCTTGTAGCATCAATTCGTTTTAAACAATAAAGTGTTAGAATCATGCAGAGACTTAGCAAGCCGTAACCGTAAGACAACTATGAGCAATAAGATTAGCAAAACTTTGTGGTCATACATAAGAATTCCACTCGCGACCCAGAGTTTATTTGGGAGCGTAGGGACATCACTTCAAACAAAGGTTTCCCATTTGTTACAAAGAAAGTCGTACCCGATAATGACTTTTAAATTTCGGGACGAAATTTCTTTAACAAGGGGAGACTGTAACATCTGTGCCGGAACCGTCACCGGAACAGTAAACTGTACAGTAACTTGTACAGTAACTCAGGTGCAAACCAGGAGAAATACTTAGAAGCTATTAACATTCGATGCTAAACATAAACTATCACACGATGTTTCTGAAATCCTGATTTAAACCTTAGTGCTAAACAGTCAGAAACACATCCGACAATCACGAACAGATGCCAACATGTTTGATTTTATATTATTAGGTTTAAATGTACGTGAGGTTAAACAGAACAAAACAATAACAGTTGTTGTTACGGAATGCGGAACTGACAAACTATTCGTATAGGTGACGATCTGTACGAATAGATCTGAAAGTTTAACGATCTAAAACGATGATTTAAAGTAGAAAACAAAATCAGAAAGTAAAACGTACGATCGTGTTCGTACAGTTAGCACACTATACGAAGACGCGCGTAAGTGACGTTTTCTGACGAAACGAAAACGAAGAGGAATCGAACGAAAATAAACTTAAGGAAATATAATATTTCCTGTTTTACAATTTTGAAACTCATCATAAATAAATTAAAACGAAACTATTTTAAATTAAGGCGCGTAAAGCAAAACACGCGAACAAATAACGAAACGCGTAAAAATAATGAATTTCGACAAATAATTCAAGAAAATTTAATACTTAGTATTTATTAGGAATTACAACCTTTAAAATAAGTAAATTAAAACCATTTTATTTAAATTACGAAAATACGCGCGTTACGATCCGGAAACCACAACGAAAGCGAAAACCGAGCAACCGAAACGAACCCGAATAACCTCGGGGTATTTAAAGGCCAAATGAGCCTACTTCTTTCATTTTCACCACCATATTTCTTCTTCTTGCTTCAATTTTCGGATTTCATCTTCACCACCATTTACAAGCTTCAAATCCATATATCTCCTTCGTTTCTTGGCCAATTCTTGCGTTCTTGGTGTCCACGCGAAGCTCTCATCATCCTTTACAAGAAAGTACAGCAGATCTGAGGGTTACTCCGGCCATTCTCGAGGTATGGAGCTGTTTAAATTTTAAAAACTAGGGTTTTCTCACCCTTGGTCGAACACACACATATTGCCGGTTCTAGAGATCCCCTTCGAACCATACATCCTCAAAAAATCATTCCTAGTACACCCACGACCTAGAAACGGCTCTGCAACAACTATGGGCCAACGAAAGCGAGAATGTTTTACAGGTTTGTGTGATGCAGAATACGGGCGAACCTTTCTGGTAGGAAGGAGGTCGACCGAACCTTTGTGTGAAGGAGGCGAACCTGTGTGATAGAATGGGACGAACCTGGTGCCTGATCCTCTCTGGTGACGAACCTTACTGTGGTGGCCGAACCCTGGGCTGCCAATTACTCGGCGAACCTTGCTGTTACAACTTAACCGGCGAACCATTCATCAGCTAGGCCGAACCCATGCAAGGGTGGCGAACCCCCTTCCTACCCACGAACCTTGCATGGGAGCCGACCCCTTCTGCCCTAGTCGAACCAAAGGCAGCGAACCTTGTTACCCCTTGCCGAACCCTCATGTGCTGAGCCTTCTTGGATGTTGCCTGTATGCTGAAAACGGCAGTCTCTGGCCGCTGGTTGTAGCCGAACCTTCGGCCAATTCCTTAGCAGCGGCCCATCAGTAATAAAGCAGCCCAAATAGAACTTATGTGGCCCAATTATAGTATAGTGATACACCTTCTTCAGTTCGGCCCACAACTTGTGAATAATTATTCGGGCCTAATTTACATAATCGGCCCAACCAGTGATTTTGGGCTCAATGATTGGGTTACCCGCACATAAGGCGCAAATTACTCCATGAGGCCCAATTGACTTGGCCCAACTTTAGCATGTTGGCCCATGACTAACTCAAGTGGCCCAACTCCTTTTTGGTTTAGGCCCATTTAAATTCGAACAATCCAATTTCGATCTACTTTCGGCCCAATCGGTACGCATGAGGCCCATTTACACACAATGGGCCCAAGGATTTCTTCCGCCCACTCGTTATAGCCCAACCTAATTATCTCTCGGCCCAATCGCATTACTCACTTATTTAAATTATTTTGGGCCACCAACATTGATCTGTGACACATAAAGGGCCCATATGGTTGTTAAATTGGCCTATATAGCATTCGGCCCACTGAACTTAGTTGGCCCATGCACATAACTTTTAGGCCCAATTTTACAATAAATGGCCCAATAGGTATTCCGGCCCAATGGATGCTAAATAAATGACAAACACATTTATGGAATATCATTTTAATTGTGTTAAGGTGATGACAAGTTTTGAGCAAACTACATAAAGGCTTAAGAGCCTTATATACAAATGATAACTTGTAACTAACAAGCATGTATGTAATCTTGAACAATGACAAAGATCCAACACTTCATTGCTCAAATTAGTGAAATTAGGCCGGATAACCAACGAGACTCGTGAGTGCTAGTCAACTTTAGGACTAACACTTACACGCATAATGAATCCTTACAAACATGTACTTATGAACTACAAACAATGTGAAATCAATACAGGATTGTGAAAACAATAGCAAGTACAACAACGAGCGTGTGCATTCTAGTTAAGATAAGTCAACCACTTCAAACACAGGTGAGTTCATTTGTCCCTTTTCAAACATTTTGTTTTACTTCGGGACTGAGAAGCATGTTAAACAATTATTGAAATGTTTATTAAATGCTTTTACACATGTTTACAAAGCTTATACTAATGCTTGAATTTGAAATGCTTGGGTGGGAAACAAAAGACTAAGGCGATAGTGTAAATAGCAAATGCTATTTACTTTATACTTATTTACATTATACAAACATTTTGTGATCAAACTGGAAACTAGTATACTTAGAGAAACTACAAACTTGATACTTAAACTTGGAATTAAATACTTATGTTATAAACGATGTGCTTAAACTATACGATTGAGGTTTAACTTATAAACTCTATGTTTAACTATATACAAAATCTTAAGGCTTTGAAAATACTTAAACTAAACACTAAGGCGTTATACAATTATTTCGAAAAGTTAATGTTCTACATCTTTAGTAAAGTATTAAATTACTTTACACATATAACGAATTGCTTAAACTTAACTTGAAACATATATGCTTAGAAATACTTATATACGCGAGATGCTTGAAATACTTGGGGACATGTGAATACTTGTACACTTGAGATACTTGAAAACACGTGAATACTTGTTATACTTAGAATACTTGAAACACGTGAATGCTTGATACGTTTAGGATACTTGAATACCTGAATTCATGATATACTAGGGATACAAGAGCACTTGAAATGTTTGATACATTTGGATGCTTGAACACTTGAATGCTTGAAACATGAGATGCTTAAACAAAAGACTGATTGCCGCCGTGTGTTGACCTGTGTGTCAACCCCTACTAGTCATCAGTGAAACAATGTGAATGCTTTAGACTTGTATGCATAAACTTTTGGACATTGTAAGACAGACTGTTGGCCGCCGCGTGTTGACCTGTGTGTCAACCCCTACTAGTCATCAGTGTTCTTCTTTGTCAGAGTCAAGTAAGACAGATTGATTGGCCGCCGCGTGTTGACTTGTGTGTCAACCCCTACTAGTCATTCAGTGTTCTTCTTGATTCATCCATGGAGATGACAAGTGGCTAGACTGATTGAGTTCTTCTAGTTGACTTTGTGTTAACCTGAAGGTTTCTCTATCAAAACATGTCACGAGTCATAAATAGGATCATTATGGATGGATGCTGAACTCCTTAGGGTATTCAGCTGTCCATAATGGTGCCTATTAAACTTGATACTTATTCGTTGTGAAATCAATAGTGTGGAGTGAAACGCTTAATTATCATTAATAACAATATGTTAAGCAGCCCGGTATGTGGTGGGACGGTGGTTGGGGCTTGTCCCCTACATATGCCCTATATATAAGCATACTTGGTTGGATAACATAGATGGTTGTTAGTGATGTTAAGGTTGTCATTTCGGGGGAAACAAAGTAAACATTGGTAGGGAAACAAAGTAAACATTGGCAGGGAAAACAAACGTTAAGAATCATATGTCATGAGATCAGAGTAGTGGGGATGAAATGCTTAATTATCATTAACAACAATATGTTAAGCAGCCCGGTATGTGGTGGGACGGTGGCTGGGGCTTGTCCCTACATATGCCCTATATATAAGCATACTTGGTTGAATAACATAGGTGGTTGTTAGTTTGTCATTCAGGGAATCAAGGTAAACAATTACAGGGTAATCTAATTCAAAGAATCAAACATTTGAAATCAAACATTGGGAATCAAACATTTTGGGAATCATACGAGTAGGATGAGACGCTTAATTATCATGAACAATATATCATGTGGTTCAGTATGTGGTGGGACGGTGGCTGGGGCTTGTCCCCTACATATGCCCTATATATAAGCATACTAAGTCAGATGGTATAGGTGGTTAATGGTGAGGTTAAGGTTGTCATTCAAAGGATTTTACAAACTATTTTTACACAAAAACTACATGAACTCACCAACCATCATGTTGACTTTGTTTTATTACATGCTTTCTCAGGTGACGCACAGGATTAAGTTAAGATTCAGGATTGCATACTAGGATGTCTAGACATAGATCCTAGTTGACTTTTGAAGAAGCACATCTTTTGAGATCGATACGAATCTCTTTTTGCTATTTTGTACAAATGCAAGATAGATATATTTGATTCTTTTGAATAGGTTTACTTAGTTAAATTACCCAAACCTTGATATTTGTAATTTAACTTTGTAATCCTAGATAATGTTTTATTGTGCTTAATTATTCTTAACATTGATGCTATGTAAACAATCTGATCATCACGATTATCATTCAAGATATCACGCTCTGAGAACCTTCCGCCTGATGGGGATTTCGATCCAACCCCGCCGGCTCGGGGTGTGACACCTATAGCACTTAGTCTTATGGGATAGCTTAGGTTATAGTCTAGGCCATTAATTATTGGGTTTTTCCTAGTTCTCTACAATCTTGGCTCTGATACCAACCTGTCATTTCAGTCATCTGATCATCGTTAACGAACGATCTGTAAAACGACTGTTGTGTTTTGTTTTATTCGCACTTTGTTATTTGTACTAGAACTGTCTATTATGTTCTGTCATTTCCCTAGCGTTTCTGTATTTTATACTTTGTCCTTAGTTTATTTCATAAATACGATACAATATTTAAACAAAGGTCTATACTGTAGCACTACCGTACAGTTACCTATCGGTATCGTTGTGACAATCCGGCATTCCGGATTAACCCCGTTAATCAAGAATTATCAGAAACGAGACGAAATTAAAAAAAATCAAACTAGAAGGATTAAACTTGAACAAAACAAGCTTACAAACATTTAAATTATAAGAATTAATGTTAAAAGTATATAAAATGATCAATTTTGACTATTAAAGTCAAAATTCGAGTTGTTATCAAATTGAAATTCGAAATTTACATCACTAATCAGTTACAATTGAATTAACTACCCTTAATCATACCGTTGATGATTACTAATGGTTAGCCTACGTGAATTATCCATTTAATGATCGAATCAAGCGAAATAATAAACACAAAGTCGAAACCGTGAAGGGTTACATTAGAAATCACATCATTAGACTTCGACACTTCGAATTGAGCATTCAAACCCATCATTTGGCAACCTTAGAAGCATCTGCACATCACAATTTGAAGCAAAACACTTCGAGCAGAAGATTTTGATCGTGGGTCGGCCGAACCTCAACCTAATAGTCGAACTATACCAAATCGACATCAAACAAGGTAAAATTTCGTTCCTACACAACCTAAATGGGCCGATTAAGCAAAACCCTCTACTTAATTCAGGCCAAAACATTGAATTTCATGAATTCTAATTCTAGGGTTCATCATTTTTGACGTTTTTGGGGTTTCGATCAAAACGAGTTCCAAAATCAAATTAAAGTATATACACAGATTCAGAATAATGCGTTTAATGAAAAACCTATGTCAATTTTACGAAACAATAATGAATTCTACGATCTCAATTAGTAGGGTTCTTAGAAAAAAATTGTTTTGGGGGTTTCCATGTATTTGAATTCAAAAACCAAATTATACCACACAGAGAATTTCGAAATCATGTGTGAAATGAAAACAATAAATTAATTGCATCAAACAATATCGGATTTTATGATCTCGAATTCTAGGGTTCATCATTTGAAACAATTTGGGGGTTTCTATTCTAATAAGCATGAAACTCAAATTAAACATCATAGAGAGTTTTGGAATATTCTTTCTAATAAAAACCCTTTGTCAATTTCATCGAAGCATAATGAATTATATTAATTCAAGTATTAGGGTTTTCGGCTAAACTATTTGAGGTTTTTGAGTTAAACGATCATAAAAATCAAATTACTTGTACAGAAAGGGTCAAAATCCTATGACTAATGAAAACCCTATGCTTTAGAAGTTTAATATAAACAAATTGAACGAGTTTGCATCAATGCATAAGGTTTAAGGTTCAAATACATGGAGGTTTATAAAACTAAAGGGATTGATCGAAATAATGCAATTAAACTTATGTATAGACTTATCTGCATCCCTAAACTAAAAGCACTAAGGTTCTAGGGTCTGTTCAGATCGAATCATGGGGTAATTCAAGTCAATTGGTTCGGTTGGTCAAACAAAGGGGAACCGATGGTTGAATGTTTAAAGCAATTAATTCTGGAATCAAGTTGCAAAAACAAAAACAGAGAAGCTGGTGGGAGCGTAGGGTCTGTGTTCAAGAGGTCAGGGGTTCAAACCCTGCCTCTGCCAGTTATAGTATTTAAAACTAATTTTGATTTTTAAGCCATAAATTCTTTATTTTAACTCAGTTTTAACCCGTTCGAGTTGCGTCGGAACCAGAAACTAATTCCGAACAAAATGAGATGATAAAATTGATATTTTGAACCGAAATCATAACCGCGTATAAGAACGCGTGGTTAAACGAAAATGTATATGCTTATACATTTAAACAAACGAATTCATAAATCATGTGTACTCTCGTATGAATATTTCAAGCAACCTAATATACGTGTGTTGACACATATGTGACCACAAACACAAATTGGACATTCCGAATAAAGTAACGTTATTATTATAGTACAGGTTATTCGTAGGAGATTATGTACACGATTTTCAAACACTTGATCATTCTGTTTGCTATCAAAGGTGCTTACACGGCCCTTTTTTACTTTTAGTGTTTTGGGGGAGAAAACATGTGCAAACAAACATTTTAGATACATATCACTTGCATGAGTTAGCTATTTACTATAAGTGCGAACATAGCATTTGAAGTCCTTAATATCGAACCATTTAGTTTGCCGTAGTGCAAAGCGTGGTAGTTGTGTCACACCCCCTGTGCCGCGTGCGGAATCCACGGCGCGGTGACGATCGATGGTTAAATCATGCATATGTATTGAATAAGAACAACAACAATGCATTACTAAGTTTCATAAAGTTTTGACCAATGTTTAGTTACATACATTCTATATATCTACCAAAAGACTGACAACTATAGATCCGAAAATATTGTTTAACAAATAAGACTCAGACAAGACAATTAAACAATCAGGATAATGTGAGTTTCTAATCCATCCTAGCTTGTTTCATCATCTTGTTTTGTCTTAACTATGGTCTCCTTAGTTGTCCTTGTGAAGCTCTAAACCTGATTACCTGAAACACGTGAAAAGTATTAAGTCCTAATAATGATGAATACATGATGATGATAACATGATGAGAATTGCAGATCAAAGATATTAAGAATACAGATCTTTGCCTCTGAAATTCTTTGATGAATATGTGTTTGAGAAATTTAATTTGGTTTCTAAGATTATAGAATTCCGATCCAAATTCCTTGAGACGATATCTAATCTTAGAAAATATCCCTAAGATCTTCCAAGCTTATTATAGTCTTAGTGCTAACTTAAGTTTACTTAGATCCTAAGTATCCTCAAGCCTATAGCACTTAGTCTTATGGGATAGCTTTGGTTATAGTCTAGGCCATTAATTAATGGCTTTTTCCTAGTTCTCTACAATCTTGGCTCTGATACCAACCTGTCATTTCAGTCATCTGATCATCATTAACGAACGATCTGTAAAACGACTGTTGTGTTTTGTTTTACTCACACTTTGTTATTTGTACTAGAACTGTCTATTATGTTCTGTCATTTCCCTAGGGTTTCTCTATTTTATACTTTGTCCTTAGTTTATTTCATAAATACGATACAATATTTTGACTAAGGTCTATACTGTAGCACTACCGTACAGTTACCTATCGGTATCGTTGTGACAATCCGGCATTCCGGATTAACCCCGTTAATCAAGAATTATTAAAAATTCGAGTTGTTATCGCGTATAAGAACGTGTGTTTAAACGAAAATGTATATGCTTATACATTTAAACAAACGAATTAAAAATCATGTGTACTCTCGTATGAATATTTCAAACAACCTAATATACGTGTGTTGGCACGTATGTGACCACAAACACAAATTGGACATTCCGAATAATGTAACGTTATTATTATAACACAAGTTATTCGTAGGAGATCACGATTTTCAAACACTAGATCATTTTGTTTGCTATCAAAGGTGCGTACACGGCCCCTTTTTACTTTTATTGTTTTGGGGGAGAAAACATGTGCAAACAAACATTTTAGATACATATCACTTGCATGAGTTAGGTATTTACTATAAGTACGAACATAGCATTTGAAGTCCTTAAATATCGAACCGTTTAGTTTGCCGTAGTGCAAAGCGTGGTAGTTGTGTCATACCCCCTGCGCCGCGTGCGGAATCCACGGCGCGGTGACGATCGATGGTTGAATCATGCACATGTATTGAATAAGATTAACCACAATGCAATACTAAGTTTCATAAAGTTTAGACCAACGTTTAGTTACATACATTCTATCTATCTACCAAAAGAATGACAACTATAGACCCAAAAATATTGTTTGCAAAATAAGACTCAGACAAGACAATTAAACAATCAGGATTATGTGAGTTTTTAATCCATCCTAGCTTGTTTCTTCATCTTGTTCTATCTTAACTATGGTCTCCTTAGTTGTCCATGTGAAGCTCTAAACCCTTTTACCTAAAATATGTGAAAAGTAACTGTCAACCACAAAAGTAGTTGGTGAGAACAATTGGTTTAACATTTGTAAATACGAATCTGCATTGTAAAACATATGTGTATAACATTGAATAAAAATAGCATGTATAGTTGCAACCCAAACTAACATCAAGTAAGAATAACGTGTGCAAACAGTCTAATGACTGTCTACTAGAAAAGCCAACATATAATCAAGTCCCAAACTACGTTTGGAGTCAGAGAGCAGTCAGCAAACACATCAACACGAGATGTACTAATGATTTTACTCAGAAGACAAACTCCGTGTTGACGTACACGGTCAATTTGACTTATGCTGGTAAAGTTAATTAGCAGCAAATCCATATTAGCGTACGCTTCCAATCCGCAGTTAGTTTTTAAAACAAAATTAAAACGCTAACCGCAGCCTTGGTGTAACCAAAACGTCTCCCGCTTTCCCTTGTTGAGATCACCCAGTTCTAACGTTATAAGAACAAGAATAATATTGAATAAGTGTCTTGATGTGTGTATAAGTTTGTTCACAACGATGAACATCATGCTTTTGAATACTTTGGTTGAAAGCCTTTCGTTGAATACCTTAATTGATTACCATGATTTGAAAACCTTGCTTGAATACCATCATTTAAGTCCTTTGATTGAATACCACCATGAAGACTATTGATTGAATACCTTGTTTTGAAACCCTTGATTGAATACTGAGAATAGTGTCCTTATATAATAACAAGGTTTATAAATATTATTTTATTGAAAGCACAAGATTATAGTAAAAGAGTTTACAAAACTTATTCTTTAAAGGTGTTTAACATTTATATAACCATTTTGTGTAAAACAGTTGTAAAATAGTTTAGAGAACCTTTTATAAAACCTTTTAGTAGAAAATGTTAAACAGTTGATAAAACCTTTTAAACGGTTGATAAATCCTTTTGAAAACATGATAAATCATTTAAAAATAGTTTAGAAATCCCTTGAATTTGTAAAGTGAACCATTAATGGTTGAAAAGTAGCATGAATCCTATATATGAAATATGATTGTATAAAGAGTGTTTGGTCACGTGTTCCACCCCAAAATAGTTGTAAAACAGTAAAAGAGGGGCTAATGTTCTCACCTGACAGTAGTAGACTCTGAACTTGAACAAGCAGTAAGAAAATATACCTCTAACTTGTTCCTACATCATTGTAACCATACATATAATATAAGATTTAATATGTTAAAAACTTTGACTGATTGATTGAGTGGTGTTAACCTGTTAATGAATATGGCTTTTAAGAATTGTTATGTTTAAGAACATTAGATTATCCTTGAAAACATGATTGACTCCCTTGTAAACATATTGGGGGATTTGGATCCCCCATAGGGTGTTGTACATGAACCAAAAACGGAAACCTGTACATTAACATGAGGATCCCCTGTTAGGTAGTCATAGAAGAACGAAAAGCGAGAACATGTGTATTAACTTGAGAATCTCCCGTTAGGTCTTCATTGAAGAACCATAAGTGGGAACATGTGTATTAACTTGAGGATTCCCCGTTAGGTCTTCATAGAAGAACCAAAGTGGGAACCTGTGTATTAACTTGAGGATCCCCCATCAGGTCTTCAAATAAGAACCAAAGGTGGGAACCTGTGTATTAACTTGAGGATCCCCCATTAGGTCTTCAAATAAGAACCAAAGGTGGGAACCTGTGTATTAACTTGAGGATCCCCCATTAGGTCTTCAAATAAGAACCAAATATGGGAACCTCTGTATTAACTAGAGGATCCCCCATTAGGTCTTCAAATAAGAACCAAAGGTGGGAACCTGTGAATTAACTTGAGGATCCCCCATTAGGTCTTCAAATAAGAACCAAATAGGGGAACCTATGTATTAAGTTGAGGATCCCCCATTAGGTCTTCAAAGAAGAACCAAATGTGGGAACCAATGTATTAATTTGAGGATCCCCCATTAGGTCTTCAAAGAAGAACCAAAAGTGGGAACCTATGCATTAACTTGAGGATCCCCCATTAGGTCTTCAAAGAAGAACCAAAAATGGGAACCTATGCATTAACTTGAGGATCCCCCATTAGATATTCAATAAGAACCAAAGGTGGGAACCTGTGTATTAATCTTGAGGATCCCCCATTCCGTCTTCAAATAAGAACCAAAAATGGGAACCTATGCATTAACTTGAGGATCCCCCATTCGGTCTTCAAATAAGAACCAAAGGTGGGAACCTATGTATTAATTTGAGGATCTCCCATTAGGTCTTTAAAGAAGAACCAAAAGTGGGAACCTATGCATTAACTTGAGGATCCCCCATTAGGTCTTCAAATAAGAACCAAAGGTGGGAACCTATGTATTAATTTGAGGATCCCCCACTAGGTCTTCAAAGAAGAACCAAAAGCGGGAACCTATGCATTAACTTGAGGATCCCCCATTAGGTCTTCAAAGAAGAACCAAAAGTGGGAACCTATGTATTAACTTGAGTGAACCCAATTAGAGCTGAAATTATGCACCAATCAGTACTATGAACTTAGTGTTGATAGACCAGCCTTCGACCTTGATAAAAATGAATGTTACTTTGTTCAATTTCACTTGGATTACAACTTTATGATCTATCCTAGTTGATTCGAGTGATTAGCCATGGATTTGAGCTTGATCAACTCCTTCCCACTCTTAACCGATTTTGGCTAACACACCCAACGATACTATACTAACTTTCAGTCCCATCCACGACCTCAATCGACTACCAACCATCAATTTAACTTCAACCAAGAGTTCCTGAGCCGATTTTAGTTCCATTTCATGGGTAATGAGGGCTGTAAGCTGAATTTCAAAATGAAAGAGATGATGAACAGCAAACATACCTTCAGCACCGTAACTTCTTTATAAGATTCCGGCCAAAATTCTTCGAATCAGCTCCGATCATTGTGCTTCCAGCTTCCTCTCGTCGAGACGGTCGTTTTGATATATTATATGCGCGATTTGGTGAAGGAATGAAGAAGTTATGGTCGTTTTAATGAAGGTTTCTAGTGAGAGAGTGCCATGGACGAAAATGTAGAGTGAGAAAGAGATGAGGGCTGCTATGAATGAAGAAGATGGATGGAAATAAGGGTTTTTATACCCCGAATGTTTCCCCGCGTATTTGGTCTCGCTCGGTGTCGATTTCGCGTATTTTTACGCGCGTATCGTTACGATTACGAAATGAAATATTTTGAATTGTAAAAATTGTTTTCTTGAATTGTTTTTGATGAGTTTCAAAATTGTAAAATGTAAAATAAAATATTTTACTTATTTTTACTTTTCGTTCGTAGTCAGATCGTTAAACGAATATAATTAAGTGTATACCCGTAATTACGTACGTTTTTTGGTCGTATTATTTATTTATTGTCGTTTATTCGTAATTATAAGTTTGACATTAATATCATAATGAATCGTCACCCATAATGACACTCAGTCTCGCTTACGCATTACGATTTGTTTAATTCATTTTGTTTGTCATAATACCAGTCTGAACACTACGCACTAACACTATCCCATTACACCGAACACAGTATATGTATAGGGCATACTCAGAGTCCAGCTACGTGGCCTTATCTGCCGCCAGCCCACCACTGTTTCGATATAATACAATATTGTTCTTGCCTAGCGTAATCGACTGTAAATAAATAATACATACTTGTTCCTAATTAAATAAGATCCTATAACACACAAACATAAACATGAACACATGAATCACATTGGCAGATTGAATAAAAATACATATTGTTCTATCACTGTTTATGATTACCATGACTAAATACACAGATGTTACAGTCTCCCCTAGTTAATGGAATTTCGTCCCGAAATTAACTAGCCAAAGGTAGTGTAAAAAGATGAGGTTACTTAAGCTTCATCTGGTCTTCACGTTCCCAGGTGAACTCAGCACCACGTTTGCCCTCCCATCGTACCTTTACGATTGGGATACGGCTACGTTTGTGTTTCTTGACTCCATGATCCATGATTTAAACCCGACGTTCTACGAATTGCATGTTGTTTTGAATCTGAATGTCTTCGAGTGGAATCTGAACATCATGATCCGCCAAGCATTTCTTAAGATTCGATACATGAAACGTATCGTGAACATTGCTTAGCTCAACCGGAAGTTTGAGTTTGTAGGCTACGAGACCAATCCTTTCCAGGATCTCAAAAGGTCCAACGTACCTTGGTGCAAGTTTCCCTTTCTTCCCGAATCGAACAACGCCTTTCCAGGGAGAAACCTAGTAGAACTCGGTCATCGACTTGAAACTCAATCGGTTTCCGATGTCGATCAGCATAACTCTTTTGCTGATCCCTTGCGGCCTTAAGCGTTGATTGAATGATTGTGATCTTTTCGGTTGTTTCTTGAATGAGTTCAGGCCCTACGACCTGTGAGTCACCAACCTCGGTCCAACAGGCCGGTGATCGGCACTTCCTCCCATATGAAGTTTCAAATGGTGCACATTGAATGCTCGCATGGTAGCTGTTTTTGTACGAAAACTCGATGAGTGGAAGATGAGTATCCCAACTCCCACCGAAGTCGATCACACAAGAACGAAGCATGTCCTCGAGTGTTTGGATGGTCCTTTCGCTTTGACCATCGGTTTGGGGATGATACGCCGTGCTAAGATTAACACGGGTTCCCAAAGCCTTTTGCAATGATTGCCAAAAACGAGAAGTGAAACAACTATCACGATCGGATATGATTGAGGTTGGAGTTCCATGACGCGCGATGATCTCGTTGATGTACAAAGTGGATAACTTCTCCATTTTGTAATCCTTGCAGATTCGGAGAAAATGAGCAGATTTGGTGAGTCGATCAACGATCACCCAAATCGAATCATAACCTCGCGTAGTTCTAGGCAACTTGGTTATGAAATCCATGGAAATTTGCTCCCATTTCCATTGAGGGATTTTCGGTTGCTGCAGAAGTCCCGAAGGCTTCTGATGTTCTGCCTTGACTTTTGAACACGTTAGACATTTCCCCACGTACAATGCTATGTCTTTCTTCATTCCAGGCCACCAGTAAGAAGTTCTCAAGTCTTGGTACATCTTATCGGCTCCTGGATGAACTGAGTATCGCGACTTATGAGCCTCATCACAGATGAGTGTGCGCAATTCTTCTGACTTTGGAATCCACATGCGGCCATTGAAGTATAAAACCCCATCAGATCGAGGTTCTACTTTACCCTCAACTGCGCAGTCCAACTCTACCTTCAGTTGATTGTCAATCACTACTTGTTGCAGTGCAATACGAATCAGATCCTTCAAATTTGGTTGTGTGTTGATCTCCATTTCTCTCACACGTGTTGGCTTGTCTGGTTCCTTGCGACTAAGATCATCCGCCACCACATTGGCTTTATGTTGGACCGATTTGGAGCTCGGAAACAATCCGAATCCAATGAAAAACTACTCGACAACCTCTGGGATAGTGCGGAATCCTATTCCAGGGTTTTCCAATCGAAACCAACAGAAACCGTGGTGATCCGAGGCTGTAGAAACGACTTGGAAGCAACGATCGAACACCACGGGTTGAGAATCGAACTTGGATGATCAAGAACCGCTCAAATCTTCAAGGGTTTTGACACTGGAGTGCTAGGGAAGAAGGAGGGCTCTGGAAAGTTAGGTTTGAAATGATTTGAACATCTATATATAGGCTGTAGTCATTCGGCCGAATGAGTGGCCGAAGCAGCTCATTCGGCGAATGACTAAGCTCGAATGAGCAGACATTCGAATGAGTCATTCGGCGAATGACTCATTCTGAACTCAGACATTCGCTATAACCTTCATTCGCCGAATGACTTCATTCTAGAGTCATTCGGCCGAATGAGTACACTTCATACTCAAACAGTTTATAATCAAATCAAACAACTAGATAAACATTAATAGACAATAATCAATAGAAATAAACATTATGAAATAGATATAAAGACAACTTCCATTAATACTTTGAACATTTACATGATAAGAGTTACAAAATTGAACTAGGTCCAAGTGATACCACTTTGTTGGACCGATTTGGAGCTCGGAAACAATCCGAATCCAATGAAAAACTACTCGACAACCTCTGGGATAGTGTGGAATCCTATTCCAGGGTTTTCCAATCGAAACCAACAGAAACCGTGGTGATCCGAGGCTGTAGAAACGACTTGGAAGCAACGATCGAACACCACGGGTTGAGAATCGAACTTGGATGATCAAGAACCGCTCAAATCTTCAAGGGTTTTGACACTGGAGTGCTAGGGAAGAAGGAGGGCTCTGGAAAGTTAGGTTTGAAATGATTTGAACATCTATATATAGGCTGTAGTCATTCGGCCGAATGAGTGGCCGAAGCAGCTCATTCGGCGAATGACTAAGCTCGAATGAGCAGACATTCGAATGAGTCATTCGGCGAATGACTCATTCTGAACTCAGACATTCGCTGTAACCTTCATTCGCCGAATGACTTCATTCTAGAGTCATTCGGCCGAATGAGTACACTTCATACTCAAACAGTTTATAATCAAATCAAACAACTAGATAAACATTAATAGACAATAATCAATAGAAATAAACATTATGAAATAGATATAAAGACAACTTCCATTAATACTTTGAACATTTACATGATAAGAGTTACAAAACTGAACTAGGGACAATAAACATGCATCAACACTTTACTTGGATTGTAACGAATCTCGCAGTCGTAATTAGTTAGAAGCTCAACCCAATGCCGTTGTCTCATGTTGAGTTCCTTTTGATTGAGAATGTGTTGCAGGCTCTTGTGGTCTGTATAGATGACACATTTTGTTCCATAAGGGTAGTGTCTCCATATCATCAATGCAAGGACCACAGCCCCTAACTCAAGATCATGAGTAGTGTAATTCTTCTCATAAATCTTAAGCTGTCTTGAAGCATACGCAATCACCTTGTCTCGTTGCATAAGTACACAACCAAGTCCAAGGTTAGAAGCATCGCAATAGACAATGAAATCATCGCTGTCTTCTAGAAGACTAAGGATAGGGGAGTTTCATAACTTATGTTTAAGAAGTTGAAATGCATCTTCTTGTTTCTGTTCCCATATAAACGCTTGACTTTTCTGGGTCAAAGTGGTAAGTGGCAAGGCTATCTTTGGAAAGTTCGCGATGAACCTTCGATAATAACCAGCCAGACCCAAAAATGAACGAATCTCTGTTGGAGTAGATGGGGTAGTCCAGTTCTTAATCGCCTCTATCTTAACTGGATCTACATGTATCCCATCTTTGTTGATAACATGACCTAAGAAATGAACTTCCTTTAACCAAAATTCACATTTTGAGTATTTGGCATAGGGCTGTTCAGCTCTTAGCAGTTCTAAGACTTTCCTCAAATGATCCTCATGCTCCTGTTTAGTCTTCGAATAGATCGGTATATCATCAATAATGACGATAACAAAATGATCTAAGTACGGCCTACAGACTCGGTTCATCAAGTCCATGAACACTGTTGGTGCATTGGTTAGCCCAAATGGCATAACCAGGAACTCGTAGTGTCCATATCGAGTTCTAAATGTTGTCTTTGGTATATCCTCATCGTTTATTCTCAGCTGATGATACCCGGATCGTAGATCAATCTTAGAGAAGTGAGTTGCTCCCTGTAACTGATCAAACAGATCATCGATCCTGGGCAGAGGATATCTGTTCTTGATTGTCAACTTGTTCAACTCACGATAGTCGATGCACATATAAAACGAACCGTCTTTCTTCTTGACAAAGAGATTCGGAGCTCCACACAGAGAGAAACTTGGTCTAAGGGACCCTTTGTCTAGAAGTTCTTTGTGACACCCGACAATTTCAGGTAAAATTGCAACTCTTAGACTCTATGTATTTCACATTCATACTTGTTGTATTTCATTTAATTATGTTTAATTAGTTTAGTCAAACACACATAACTGCGAAACGATAGTTCGAGGAACAATCGAATCGTACATTACACATTGGTTTTGGAAACCAAGTGTGGCAAACACAACGCTAACACAAAACAATAATTTGGGTAATTATTGGGTTGTGCAATACATGTCGATTATGGTTAATCAAGCATGAAAACGGTTCGTAGGAACGAACACAAACGATCACCGATAATTCGAGGAATTATCGAAACACACACGAGCCTCACGAGCATTGGTTAACAAATGATTTAATGATAATTGAGTCACACATGACTGAACATTGGTAATTAGGGTCAAACGATGTTAAACGATGAGTTATAAGCATGAAATAATCGAAAAACGGATCGAAACGATGAAATTGGGCTTATTGGACTTGCCTGGAGGCCCAGGCAGTACGCCCCGACCCAGACTTAGGACACAAGTGATACGCGCGGGAGAAGAAAATCTTATCCGGATGAGAACCATCTGCGCGGTACGCCTAGACTCGGTGCGCCACGTCAGGCGGTACGCCTGATAGTAAAATTTCTGTAAATCTCTTAAAAGCCACAAAAATGATACCTACTCTATTTTCACTCATTATTCTCGAACCCACACGCAAATACTCGGCCATTTCCTTCCCCAGCCAGCTACTACCTGCAATTGTCACCCATTGGAGCTCCCATACTTGAAGATTGAAGCTAGGAACTCACAAGAAGCTTGAAGGGGAAGACTGGTGGGCTTGAAGATCATCACCATCACTTTGTTTTCTGCAAATCATTGCTGTCCAGAAGCAACTAGAGCTGTTACAACCATCTTGTGTGATTCTAGAGCATCTAAGGTATCTTTATATGTTTATTTATGGATAGATCGTACATGCAAGGGCTAAAAACCCACATGCAAGTGAATTTTGTCACACGCAACTCCGATCCGCTCACATGCACGAATTTTTAATGGGTCTAGAGTGTTTATTGATATATTTTGAAGTAGATTGATGATAGAAATCATCTAGGATTGGGTTTTGTTGATTGGATAATGATTTTGTAAGACTTGCCATAAAAGGAAACTTTTATGATGCATGTTGTAGATTTGTAATCATCTAGACATGCTAGGCATGTCTAGATCTTGTCAAAGCATATTGAAGTGTTTAGAAACACATTTGGGTATTTGATTTTGTCAAAAACATGGTTTTGTAGAAACTTACTAAATATGGAAACTTTTAAAAAAATCAAAAGAGGGCTTTTGATGTTTTAAGACATTTTGGTGAACCTTGAGTATTGGAATATGCTTAAAAATGATTTCTAAGCATACTGGAAACTTCGAATTTTGAAAACGGACATTTAAACGAATACTTTCCAAATAAGGAAACTTTATTTGGGGCAAACGCCATAAATGGTGATTTATGCGCAAATGACATGTTTTAAGTGTTTAAAAGTGTTTTTTTAAACATATGAAAGGTATTAGCTTTATGAAATGGGATTTCATAACTACACTTTCCTAAAATGGAAACTTTCCAAAAATAGTAACTTTTATGATTCTTACACGTCGCTTATGTGAACATCGTACGATTAGAGTCATAGGATGCATGTAGGTGTCCTACTTGTATTTATGACGCATTAAGAGGACTTAACAAAACAAACGTGTCACCAACGATTCGTCGAGTCTCACAAGTCAACACACACTCAGTTGAGCACACTGACACTTGGAGTTGTATGGGATACAATGCACCACAAAACACATACTCACACCTATATGATTATAGGTGCATACTAGCAGGTGCTAGCATTCACAGACGCGAACACTTACATACCGGAACTGCTTTAACAGGTGAGTTCACGGCCCCTTTTTACTTTTCTAACCTTTGGGGGAGAAAACACTGCATTATAACTGTTTTTGAACAACAACTCATTTTACTTACGTATGGACATGCTTTATCACTATATGTATATGTGTGGACCACATCACAACTAAAAGTCCTCACGATACTCCACGGACCGTTAGTAGCGCATAGCGCCTAGCGTGGTAATATTGAATAGTACTATTTGGGCCTGACAAGCCCCACCCATCGCGCCTGGGAGGCCATCCCGACTGGAGGTCGGAATGGGTGCAATATTGACGAGCACTTTTCCATTGTCTTGTGATGGACATGGCAGGAGGCCCAACTGTCAGCTTCGGTACGACACCGCATGTAATATAACTGTATTGACTAGCTATCAATCGATACTGCATTGTAATGATATGTAAATCATAACTCTTACTTTAAACATTGGATGTTTACTGCTTATGAAAAACCTGTGCTCTTACCAACCTTTATGTTGACCCTTTTTATCACATGTTTTCTCATGTAACTAAGGCACGCACTCAAGGATAGGATGCTAGGATGGAGTCCCATGCATCAGCTTTAGTCTCTTAGGATATTTTGAGAATATTTAATCGTTTGATTTGTTATGTAATGTTTATGACTTAATCGTTTGATTTGTTATGTAATGTTTCTGACTTAAACCACTTCCGCAAACTTTAAACTTATGATGTTTTGAAAAACTGTTTAACAACGCTTTCGCAGTTTATGAACCGAATCTGTTTGATCTTATTATACTTCCGCAACTCTGATTTTACAAAACTGTTTTATCCAAGTTATTGGATGTACGTATGCAACCAGTCATGTAGGTCTCGCAACTGTGTGACCGGAGACTGCGACCGTGAAAGATCAGTCCAGTCGCGCCCTCTCGTTCAGGCCGAGAAGGCCGGGGTGCGACAGATTGGTATCGAAGACTCCGGTTATTGCGAATTACGCTGGATGGAAAAGGCGGAGTCGGCCTTTGCCATGTGCAACTGCAGTAACGAAGACAGGGTCAAGTTTGCTGCTGGAACTATAGAGGGAGCTGCCCTCACGTGGTGGAATGCAAATGTTCAAAACCTAGGGCTTGATGCAGCCAACGCCCTACCATGGGATGACTTTAAGAGAATGTTGAACCGCGAATATTGCCCTCGTGGTGAAGTACAGAAACTTGAAACTGAGTTCTGGAACCACACGATGATTGGTTCCGAGGTCGAGGCATAAACTGCTCGATCGTATGAGCTGGCACACCTGTGCCCGGAAATGGTGACCTCCTACAAGCACATCGAGAAATACATTGAGGGACTGCCACCACAAATATAGGGAATGGTACTCTCTGTTGACCCCATCACCATGCAACAAGCCATGCAATTAACCCACAAACTCACCAATTCAGTTGTCACACAAGGACTCTTACCACCCCGTTGTGCTGTAACCACAACCACTGACAACAAACGCAAATGGGATAGCACCCAGAGCAAAACTCCCACTCTCTAACCAGCACCACAACAACGTAAGTTTGGGTCATCTCAGGCTTACGCACCACCCATCCTAACCAACCAAAATCTAGGAGCCTATGCAAGCAAACACCCCAAATGCAACAAATGCAACTTACATCAAGCCTTGGGATAATGCGGCCCTATCCGATGCCAACGGTGTGGCAAAGGAGGACATCTCGCTAAGGATTGTAGAGGCGAGATACTGGCAAAGACCCCACAGCCACAACAGCAACAACAGCAACAACTTGAAGCACCGAAGGGCTGCTTCGAATGTGGAAAGCCAGGGCACTTCAAGAGGGACTGCCCACATCTACAGAACAACAACAATAATGGGAAAAACAACGGTCCGAAGGGACGAGCCTTCGTGATCGGGGCAAAGGAGGCCAGAAAAGATCCCAACCTTGCAACTGGTACGTATCTCTTAAACGATAATTATGCTTCTGTATTGTTTGATACTGGAGCTGAGAAAAGCTTTTTATCTAAGGATTTTAGCGAGATACTTGCCATTACCCCCAACCCCCTTAGAGGTTGAATACACAGTAGAACTAGCTGATGGTAATTAATTATGACTAAGCACATTCTGAAAGAATGCACATTAGAGCTAGAAAACACAAATTTAAGATTGACCTCATGCCGGTTACACAAGGCAGTTTTGATGTCGTAGTGGGCATGGATTGGTTGTCAGTGTAGGTCCAGAAATAGATCAAGATACAAGCTTTATGTTTCCAAACATCATCAATCAAGTCTATAGTGTGCGGAATCCATAATAGAGTAATAGAAGAAGCAAGAAGAACAAGAAAGATCAAAACTTTGAATGTATTCAAAAAGTATACGAAAATGTGCCTCAATACGTCTAGAGAGCACACCTCGGGATTCGTGTGTATAATCTGTACAAAAATACGTCTATTTATACTAGATCTAGCAGTATTCGAAGTTCAGGTTCGAGTACACGAACCACGAACCTGAGTACACGAAAATTTACAAAAACTTTGCAAAATCTGAGTGTTGACTCTTCCGTGTTGACTTTGTCAGTCTTCAACGTTGATTGGGCTCTACAAACTCCCCCTAGACTGGCGAAGTCATCCGATAGGAAGAGTAACACTGTGTGGCCCTGCTCCAGCATACAGCTTCAGCTTCATGGCATAAGCAACAGCTCGTGTAAATGGCTTAGCCAGCTCATCATTTCCAGAATATACTAATATAGGAGAGTTGTGCAGCTTCATCATGTCATCTTTGCCATACTTCAGAAGATCCATAGGGTCAAGAATCATGTCGATGTCATCAACATCATCTATATTCCTAAGAATAACTGCAGCAAGGTTCAGATCATCAAAATACCAAGATAGAAATTTAGCCAGAGAGTTATCAGGAACTCTTGGCGAGACTGGTACTGCTTGCTCTACATGAGGAGGAGGGTACTTATAGTACACCCAGGGTTTCTTCGTCTTTGGATCGATGATGCATGAGGAAACAAAACGTCGTCCCTTTGCAGTGCGCATTACTGGGAAGTTCTTCTCACACTGATCTTTGATAAACTTTGCGAACAAATCAGCCCGTGAGTCCTTAGAAGGATTGAAGAACATAGCTTTGTCAATGGTTCTGATGTCGACTTTAGGCAAGGAACAGAAATCTCTTGGCTTTTTGTAAAACTCGACCTTTCCGCTCATCCGTTTGACCATGTAGATGTCTCTTTGTTTGTCGTACATCCAGCAACATACATTTGACCTGTCATTGCGAACTGCAAATAAGTTTCTGTCATCTGAAATGAAGGTATGTTCTGGATGCTGGTCGCCCATTTCTTTGAACCAAGCTGCTTTGTCAACAGGAGGAGCAGGCGTCCGGTCCTTCTTTCTATCGAACCAGCTATCTATCACTTCATGTAGAGAGGTGACCTCATTTCCCAAAGCATCAATGTATTTTTGGGCATACAAATAATCGATATAGGGGTCATCAGATACATTGCCAAGTATTATGTTTTCTGGTTCTTCTTCTACAGATGCCCCTGTAGAAGACTTGGCTTGATCCCCCTTTTTGATGGCTTGGTGACCCAAAATCAAAGCTATCTGGAAGATCATCAAATATACTGTCAAGTCCAGCTCCAGTAGTCTCATCTGGTTGAACACAATCGCCAAAAAGGATGTCGTCTGGAATGTCTCCAAATAGATCATCATATAGACCAGGAGGCTTCCCGGATGAGGATGGATTCCCAGAGTCTCCACCCTGATCTTTGTCATCAGGAGGAACTTGATCTTTGTCTTTGTCATCTCCATCCTTGTCATCTTTATCTTTCTTTTGATCTTGTTCATCATTTCCATCATCATCATCATCATCATCACTGTCGTCACTGTCATCACTGACATCCATGACTTCATCCTCAGACTCGGAGACTTCTTCTCCTTTGAGTCGCTTGATATCCTTCTGCATCTTGTGGTGCTCCAACAAAAGAATTCTGATAAATCTTTCGTGAGCCTTGATCTTTCCTTTGCACTTGTTCAGATGAGAGCATATCTTGATATTTCCTTCACGCAGGTTCATGATCATTTTGTCCTTTATCTCAGCATCTTTCTCTAACTGATAGACTCGCTCCTGTAATCCAATAAGATCCACAGGCACTTGCACAGGCTCGTATGGTGAATCGGAATGCAAAGGAGATTTTCCTTTGCTGCTTCCGGACTGATGTGAAGATGATTTGGTTTTGGTTTGTGGCGGGATAGTGACGGATGGACGAGTGGAAGGAACTCGGATGATTAGTTTGGTTTTCGAAGGTTTGGTAGTAGGTTTAAGCTGTTGTGGTTTAATTGGTTGAGAATGTTGAGGTGGTGGAGGTGGTTGAGTGACAGGTGGTGGTGAAGGTGGTTTGGTGACATGTGGTGGTGATGGTGGTAAGGTGACATGTGGTGGTGATGGTGGTACGGTGACATGTGGTGGTGATGGTGGTAAGGTGATAGGTGGTGGTGGTTTAGCAGGTTCCTGGGTCATAATGGCAGCAGCAGAGGAGAAGGATAATCCTGAGAACATCTTCTGAAGACGAGGATCCCTGTTTTTCCTGGCCATAGTCTTTTGCCTCTTCTTCTTAGGTGAAGAATCAGGAGTTGGAGTGTAATCCGCATCTTGAGCTTCTTCCCTTTCTTGCCTTGTGGGAGGTGGCCTCTCTGGGATGAAATCTTCACTTGATGAAGAGGAAGAAACATCAGCTGCAACCTTTGTAGCTTTACTCGCTTTAGCTTTAGAACTTGTAGCATGAGTATCATGTTTTTCTGCTACTATTGCCACTGGGGTTCCGGGCATATCCTCATTTACCCCTTCTCCCACAAATCGTCCGAACTTGATCAGAGGCCTTTGACCGACATATTGCTTCTTCCCTCGCTTGTTCATCTTCATATAGCCAAAGATGTCATCACGCATCCTTTTAATTCCCAGAGTGCCAACAGTGGGAACCAGATCCTGGTATAGTTTGTTGATGACGATATGTATGAAGCGAGGAAATGCCAGAAACCTCTCCTTTCTCCTTCCCTTGATGTTAGCATACATGTCAAGAAATATCATTCTTGAGAAGTTGAAATCCATTCCCAGAGCCAAAGCTGTCAAACAAGAGCTCAGTGTCTGATTCAGCACATCATATCCGCCTTTCCTTCCGGACAAACACTGTGTGACAATGTGAGCCAGATATCTCCAGTAGGGATGAAGAAGTTTCTTCTCGGTAGGAGGATAAGCACCCTCGTGTCCCATCTGGAAGACAGTACGGTTGACCAAATCCTGATCCAACTCAACAGGATCTGAATCCTTGTCTCCGAATTGCAGACATTCTCGTAGGATCTGCTCTGTGATGGTGATTGACTTCCCTTGAATCTTCCCAACGATACTGATGTTTCCATTACTGTCAGTGTGCTTAGTAACGGTGCTCCAAAAGCTCTCAATATAATCAGAAAAGATGGTAGGATGCTCCATGATAGCATATTTTACTGGAGATAAAATCAGACCATCAATCAGGCTCTTGACCTCTGAATGTTTTTGCGGTGGATCTCCGAGGTACGCTGACATGTTGTGATCAGGTACGAATCGTAGGTCTGCCATCTGAAAAATAGAAACAGATCAAGTTAGTTTAGTTTCAAGAAAGACTGGATTTGCCAAAAAATTTTCTAAGTCTTAGTGTACACGACGACCAGAGTGTTCACGAAACTCAGAGTTTTTTTTTTTTAATTCTAAGTCTTGTGTACACGAAGACTAAGATGTACACGAAATACTTGATGTACACGAAATGTGATGTGTACACGAAGTATATTCTGTACACGAAATGGATCTTATACACGAAATGTGATCTATACTCGAAACATTGGTTGTACACGAAGTGTTCGTGTACTCGAAATTATTACATTTCGTGTACTCCAAATTCTTTGAAAAACTTATCATTTTGGCTCCATAGATTTTCTAATCATATTCAATATACTCGGAATTGAGAGGCGACCAACATATTCACGAATTGCCTTTCAATTTTAAGTATTTCGTGGTCAATTTGACCAAAAACCTTCTGTACACGAAAATCGCGTACTCGAAATCTAATTTTGACCATAACTTTCGAATGCACGGTCAAAATTTGATAAAATTCTATACCTAGGGTCGCCTAATGATGATCTATAAGATGGCCGGAGTAGAATTTTGAAATAGGGTCTAGAAATCGAAATCGCCTCAGAGCAAACAATCTGTACTCGAAGTGAAGAAACCGCGTACACGAAATTGTGGTATTCGAAATTGAATATCGGTGGACTATTTATAGGGTGACTTCGAATACACATCTTCGTGTACACGATTTCGAGTACAAACACTTAGTTAATTTTTCGATTTAAAAATTCTAACTTTTCTAAAATTAAATTAAATAAAATAAAATAAAATAAAATAAAATAAAATAAAATAAAATAAAATAAGAAAATAAGACAAGTTTAAGTTTAGTCGGGTCAAATTTGTGGGATCAAATCTGTTATCAAAATTTTAACCATCTTAGTTAATTTCTCAGTGAAGCACAACCTTTAAATAGCTGTTCCCTACCAATGATTTCCACTCGTTAATCCATCTCTTAAAAAATCAGTTATATGATCAAGTTTTTCTGAAAATCTCTTATGGGAAATTTGTGATCAATTAGATTGTAAGACTAGATTAATATGCAACCTATCAGTCTTGTTAAATCCTTTTTTCTTTTTTTTTTTTTAAACTTTGATTGTGTTTCAACGAACTTAAAATCATTTTGACAGAGTTTTATGATGAGAAAAGAAAAGAATAGATCCATTAGATTGGAATCAAGAACAAGAAGGGGTTCTATCATCTTGTGCTCATTGGCATCTTTTATTTATTGATCTGCAGACACATTGGTCTTAACGTCGCACATTCAGGTCTTTGCTTACGCAAAACATAGAATGCTTCAGTAGGTATTTCCCACTCTTTGTTTGCACAAAACATAGGAAATACCCGAGTTTTTCAAACACAATTTCAAGTTTATAGAAACACAATCTCGTTTTGATTAAAGGATTTAAACTAGAAGTCAAATAGTTGTCACATATTTCTAGTTATCTAAAGATCATGATTTCACACTTATTTATCTATTTATATGTATTTTAAGTTTGATCAAGTCTGATTATTTAAGTTTTGAAAAACTTATTTCAACTTCTTAGCATAGAATAGATATTCAAGGTTGTGATTCCTTTTGAAATCATAATAAGATAGTGAAATTCTGATCCTTAGAGATTATTTCACTTCCCAATTTGATCGATTCACTTTGCTTGTCCAAATAAAATCTTTTAGTATTTTCTTAAGTTTTTGTAAAGTTAAAATTTAAAAATGTTTTTGTAATTTTCTTAAAATAACACGAAGCAGAATCTCTTTTTCTTAGGATTTCAAAAACCTAACTCCCCCTAAACTTATAGATTATCTTAGACTAACTCCCCCTAAACTTATAGATTATCTTAGACTGACTCAAAGACCGAAAATCTTTTTGTTGTTTTTAATTTTGACTCAAGGAACGAAAAAATCTTTTTGTTGTTTTGTAATTTTGACTCAAAGAACGAAAAATCTTTTTGTTGTTTTGTAGATTTGACTCAAAGAACGAAAAATCTTTTTTTTGTTTTGTAAATTTTCTCCCCCTAAATGTGTGACCATGGTAGGACACAGATTTTAATGTATTTACAAAGAATACTATTAATCAAAGCTTATTAGTTTGAGAGAGGCAAGCAAGTGATGGAAACGTGCTGTATCGAACAGTTTTGTGAAAAGGTCCGCTAGATTGTCATCAGTGTGGACCTTTTCAAGATGAATCAGCTTTCGTTCGAAACAGTCACGAATAAAGTGAATCCGGATGTCAATATGTTTAGTTTTGGAGTGTTGTACCGGATTCTTGACGATCTGTAGGGCTGCTTCATTGTCACAATAAATAGGAGAGTCAAGAAAGTTCAAACCGTAATCGAGGAGTTGTTGTTGCATCCAGATAACCTGAGAGCAGCAACTGGAAGCAGCAACATATTCGGCTTCTGCGGTGGATGTGGATACGGTTGTTTGCTTCTTGCATTGCCATGAGACAAGGCGATCTCCCAGATATTGACACCCACCAGTGGTTGACTTCCTAACCAGGTTACATCCACCAAAGTCACTGTCTGAGTATGCAAATAATTGAAACTCAGAGCTCTTTGGGTACCAAAGACCGAGCTTAGGTTTCCCGACTAGGTACCGAAAGATTCTCTTGACAGCTATGAGGTGAGATGCCTTCGGATTTGCCTGATATCTGGCACACTGACATACTGAAAACATAATGTCTGGACGACTAGCAGTCAGATACATCAGAGAACCAATCATCGAGCGATAGAGGTGTTGATCAACATCTTCACCGTCTAAATCCGAAGTTAGAATAGGACGAGCAGCCATGGGAGTGGATGCCGGCTTTGACTCCATCATTTTGAACTTGTTCAAAATGTCGGTGACGTATTTTCCTTGGTGAATTAGCACACCCTTACAATCATGTTTTACCTGCAGACCCAGAAAGAAGGTCATTTCTCCCATTGCACTCATCTCAAATTTCTTCTTCATTACCCCTTCAAATTCCTTGCACAACGCTGAGCTGGTGGAACCAAATATGATATCATCCACATAGATTTGAACGAGAATTAAATCATCCTTATCTTTGCGAACAAATAAAGTTTGATCAATGGCTCCACGGGTATATCCATTTGCAAGCAGATGATCAGTAAGTGTTGCATACCACGCTCGCGGTGCCTGATGAAGACCATAAAGCGCTTTGTCTAACTTATAGACATGGTCGGGAAATTGGGAATCTTCAAAGCCTGGAGGTTGACAGACATAGATTTCTTCTTTAACCTTCCCATACAGAAAAGTAGTCTTCGCATCCATCTGATATACAGTGAAGTTCATATAGGAAGCATATGCCAAGAAAATCCGTATGGCCTCAAGTCTTGCAACTGGTGCAAAGACTTCTTCATAATCTATCCCTTCCTGCTGATAAAATCCTTGAACAACCAGTCTGGCTTTGTTTCTAATGATTACACCAGAATCATCTTTCTTGTTTCTGAAGACCCCATCTGGTTCCTATAGGCAATTTGCCTTTGGGAAGAGGAACCAAATTCCAAACCTTGAGCTTCTGAAACTGCATCAGCTCCTCTTGCATTGCCTCAACCCAGCTGGACTCCTTGAGAGCCATTTTGACGTTCTTGGGTTCTACCTGCGAAATAAAACACGAATATAAACAAGAATTAATAAGACCTGATTGACTTCGAGTGAGTGTCTCTTCAGGCAATGTGTTCTGAACTGTAATTGATTTGCTTCGAGTGAAGAACGCCTTCTGAGAGAGGTCCAATAATATTCTCCACTGGATGATTCTTGTTTACATTGAGTGTTGGCACTTCTTCTACCGCCAGATTATCTAGCAGGTTGCTGATGTTGTTGATTTGGTCTTCACTTGAAGAAGAAACACGGTCAATAGGAGCAGTTTCACTTGCTTCAGCTCCAGGATCCACACAGTGTTCCTCAGGTATGTTAGATGAGAAGAGTGGATTATCAAATACATGTTGGGAAGAGGATGAGGTTTGATTATCTTCAGTTGACTGAGAAGTGTTGGTTTCTGACGGAAGAACCTCATGAATTGGTGTTGGCTGAACTGGAGGGGCACGATTATACATTCCTGGAGGGTCAACTGTCAGGTGACTAGGATCACAAGGAACATAGTCAACCCTGTAGTCTACGTCATCACCCTTAGAAAACTCATCAGCTCTCTCAGATGCTCCTGCGTTCTCAAATGTAGTACTGAAGGGCCTAAAAGTGGAGTCATACTCAAACAGCCAGTTTGGACCAGAACCGGAATCAGTAGAGTTCATTTCTTGCCAATCAATGTAGTATGATTCCACAATCACCCGAGTCTTCTTGTTATAAACTCTGTATGCTGCCTTTTCAGATGAATATCCCACGAAGTAACACTCATCCGCCTTATCATCAAACTTGTGGTTAGGTTCTGTATGAAGAAGAGTGCAAGGACATCCGAATGACTTGAAGTGTCCAACTTTGGGCTTTTGATTGAATAGAATCTCGTATGGAGTCTTCTGATGACGCTTGTTCAGTAGAGCTCGATTCTAAACATAGCAAGCAGTGTTAACTGCTTCAGCCCAGAAGAAAATAGGCAGTTTTGACTCTGACAGCATTGTTCGAGCAGCCTCTATAAGTGTTCTGTTTCTTCTTTCAGCAACTCCATTTTGCTGAGGAGTTCTTGCTGCACTGTATTGTCTGGAAATTCCTTTCTCATCACAGAAATCTATAAGAGTCTGATTTCTGAATTCAGTACCATTATCAGTTCTAATTACCTTAACTTTCAGATTTCTCTGATTCTCAATTAAGGTAATAAACTTCTTCAAAATATCTGGAGTCTCATCCTTCTTAGCCAGAAAGAATACCCAAGTGAATCTGGAAAGTCATCAGTCACTACCAGACAGTATGACTTCTTCCCGATGCTCATAACGTTGACTGGTCCGAAGAGATCCATGTGAAGAAGTTGTAAAACTGAAGAGATAGAATTGAACAATTTAGGCTTGTGAGGTCTCTTGTGTTGCTTTCCCTTGGCACAAGCAATACATTTCTCAATGGTGGAAAAATCCTTAGAGGGCAAGCCAATAACATGATCTCCTTTGGCTAATCTGTTGAGATTCTTCAAATTTACGTGACCCAGCCTCCTATGCCACAACAAACAATCATGCTCCGATGCCTTTGAGAACAAGCAAGTGTTCTCAGTGAATGAGTTTAAATTCATATTGATAATGTAGGCATTGTTTATTCTTGGAGTTCTCATCAAAATCCACTTCTCAGACACCACAAATCCAGGTTTTAGAATAAGACACTCCTTATTTGTGAAGTGAGTTGAAAAACTCTTGTCACAGATTTGAGAAACACTCAGAAGACTGTGATTGAGTTCTTCAACATAGTACACATCTTCAAAACTGAGAGTTCCATTTGTGACTGTGCCTTTCATACTTATCCTTCCTCCTTTGTCTCCAGCAAATGACACATACCCTCCGTTGAATGGTGTAACTTCATGTAACTGAGAGAAATCCCCAGTCATGTGCCGGGAGCAGCCACTGTCCACATACCAAACATTTTTGAGCTTGTTTGGCTGTCCCTGCATTTCACACACAATCAATGAGAAACAGGTACCCAAACCATAACAGATTTAGGCACTTTGGTAATGGAAGAAACTCTGTCCTTGGGTTTGTGTTTGGATCTGTTTTTGGGTCTGTCTGAGTTGTACCTAGTATGTTTTGTCATACTTCCACTGCTCTGGTTAACTGGTTTTGTCTTAATTTTGAAAATCCTTTGTGTTTGCTTATGAAAATTAGATGGAGAAGTTTGAGTCTGTGTCCCCTTCTGAGAGGTAGCCTTGGGCCTGGAGGATGGTAAGGTCCTCACATGTTTATTAACTGGTTTAGCCTTAGGGATGACCTTCTGATTCTTCCCATAGAAGAATTCAGTAGGTCGGTGCAGACAGTGTCTAGCAATGTGGCCTGGTTTCCCACATGCATAACAGCAGACCTTTTGGTGAAATTCAATTGGATCAAATGGCTTTACATCACAGTTACTTTGACTAGAGGATGAGGTGGGAATGTAAGGTTCACTGTTAGGGTTCAACAGTGAACTTTCCTCTTTGGTAACTGTGGAATGAGCCTGTGCAGTCTGTGTTGTTAAAGGAGAGAAAGTTGATTTTATAGCAAATGTTTTCTGAAAATGTTTCACCATATCATTAATATTAATGTTGATTTCATCAAATTTTCTAACAAAGTTAGTTTTTGGAACAAAAGATGATTTGCTTGTAGATGATGAACAATCTGTGCTCATCCCTGCTCTTCTTTCTACCTTCTCCTCCTTTAAACCTGCAACACTTAGTTTTTCTGCACAAACCTCAGAAGCATTAGTTATAACAGGATCAGCTGTAAGCATAACTGGTTTCGTGGGAAAATCACAAGCACGACTGGAATCCAATTCCAAGTCATCAACACATGTGTTGATTCTTTGCATGCATGAGTAATTATGATTAAAGGGTGGTTCACATTCCTTGTAACCAAGACCCTTGTTATCCCTCTTGAATTGTATGCTTACCATGTTTTCTAAAACTTTACTTGAATAATCAAATTGTTCACAGAAAGCTGAGTTTTGACTTGGTCCAACTCTAAAGTGAGTTCATCGATTTTGCGTCGAGCATCTCGATAGTTGGACTCTTTGTCACTTAAGAGTTCCTTTAGCCTTGCCACATCCCGACCCTCGGCTTCAAGTTTCCTTTTAAAAATTCCTTCATTTTTGAGAAATTCTGAGTTAAAGTATTTAAGTTTGTTTAATTCTTTGATTAATGATTCATTGTGCGACCTGTACTTAAATACTTTATTTATGCATGAGGTAGAGCAAAGATTTTCAGTTACCTCCTTCTGCTTGTCGTCCGCCTCGGCCATGAATGCATGACTCAGAGTCAGCTCCAATTCCTGCACCTGATCACTCCAATCATAGGAGTCAGTCTCCTGAGTCACCAATGCTTTAGACGTGCTAGCATTCCCTCCTGCAGCATCATTCCCTGACTTCTCTTCAGGCTTCTTTTCTCCTCCTTCCTTAGCTACCTTTGGCTGCTTACATTCCCTGGCAAAGTGACCCGGTTGGTCACAGTTGTGACATCGCAATTTGGACTTATCAAACCCAAGCTTCTTCCCTGGAGCGTTTCCAAAGCTGTTTCTTCCATATTTCTTGATGAACTTCTTTGCTCTGAACACGGCCATTGCCATCTGCCATGAGATATCCATTTCTTCTACATCAGCTGGATTAATCTGCTCTAAGTTGTCTTGAGTGAGATTTGAGGGTGCCAATTCTCCAGCTATGAAAGCATTGTAGCTATTCATGAATCCCTTAAACAACAGCAGATTCTCTTCACTTTCTGGATTGACTTTAGGCACAGATCCAGCTTGTCCAGATGACAGGAAGGCAGTCTCAAAAGGAACTCCATGAGATGAAGAGGGCTGATAATGCTGCATTCCTTGTGATTGAAGATTGATTGCTGACAGAAGAGCAGAGTTTTCACAAGTAGGTGCAATGCCCATTGAGCTGTCATGATTCAGTGCTCTCTGCTTATCATCCATGTCATATGAGTTGATAATTGAGATCAGCTCACTTAAAGAAGTCTTGTACATGTCCTTGGTCCTTTTGATAGTTGTACAGTTAGAGTTCCAAGTGTAGGGTAGTGAATTCAACAGCTTCTTGTTCACCTCTCCCTTAGTCATTTCAATCCCAGAACTGGTCATCTCAGTCATCAGATGTGTGAATCTGTTGAGTTGTGCTTCTAGAGACTCTCCCTTGATATGATTAAACATGTTGAACCTTTGTCTGAGTATATCCTTCCGACTCTCTCGCATGTCCTCATTTCCTTCAAATCTTTCAACTAAGGCATTCCAGAGTTCCTTAGCAGTCTTGTGTTCCTTGAATCCGTGAGCAACATCTGTTGACAAAGCCATTGTGATCGAGGCGTATGCCTTTTCATCCTTCTTTATCATGAGTATGTCATTGTCTGTATACAGTTCTGGATCCTTTGGAACGAGAGGACCATTTAGCTCACTTTGGTATGAAGGTACAAAGGGACCCTCTTCAATTGATCTTCAAAGCTTGGGATCGGTATACTTGATAAATGACTGAAATCGAAATTTCCAGTCTTGAAAGCTATCTCCCGACATGAGCCTTGGTGGCTTTGTTCCGGTGCCGATCTCATTGTCTAAATTGAGCAAATTAGACAAGTTTGTCAAATTCTTTGAACCCATTGTGAATCTGAAAAATTTCCAAGTGCTGTACACGAACTCCCTTTAGATGACAGTCAATAAAGCTGCCCGAAGTGAACAGATCAGTCTACACTTGAAATCCTGGATGTAATCGAAATCGAGTACACGAAACTGATGTATTCGAAATCTCTGTGTATTCGAAATTGAGGCTGTACTCGAAATTTTTCTGTATTCGAAATTCTTCCTGTACTCGAAGATAAATCTGTAGTCGAAGTTCTTCTTGTGTACTCGAAAAGTGTTTATACTTCAAACACTCTAACTATGCTCGAAATAGCAGTACTCGAAAAATTAGGACTCGAAATTACACAAGAAAAAATTTATAAAAATATTTCTTATGATTTGGAGTTCCAAATTTATACAGCAGCTAGATGGAGTAGAGAGGAATGATAAAGTATAAAACTTGCTTCAGAAAGGTGTTACCTTGATGATGAAACGAGCACTCAGGCTCTGATACCACTTGTAGGTCCAGAAACAGATCAAGATACAAGCTTTATGTTTCCAAACATCATCAATCAACTCTATAGTGTGCGGAATCCATAATAGAGTAATAGAAGAAGCAAGAAGAACAAGAAAGATCAAAACTTTGAATGTATTCAAAAAGTATACGAAAATGTGCCTCAATACGTCTAGAGAGCACACCTCGGGATTCGTGTGTATAATCTGTACAAAAATACGTCTATTTATACTAGATCTAGCAGTATTCGAAGTTCAGGTTCGTGTACACGAACCTGAGTACACGAAAATTTACAAAAACTTTGCAAAATCTGAGTGTTGACTCTTCCGTGTTGACTTTGTCAGTCTTCAACGTTGATTGGGCTCTACAGTCAGAAAACCAAGTCGAAATCATTTGCCACGACAAGGTTGTGCGCATACCTCTCCCTGGTGGAGAAACCTTAGACATCAAAGGCGAAAGGAGCGACACTCCTCTACGCATCATCTCGTGCATGAAAGCTCACAAATGTTTACGAAAGGGATACACAACCATTCTGGCTCTTATCACTGACAAGACTGAAGAGGATAAAAGAATAGAAGACATCCCAGTCGTGTGCGACTATCCCGACGTATTCCCCGAGGATCTACCAGGACTACCACCACCTCGACAAGTGGAGCTCCGCATAGACCTTGCACCGGGAGCATCACCAATCGCACGAGCACCTTACCGACTTGCACCTTCGGAGATGCAGGAACTGTCCAATCAACTGCAAGAGTTGCTGGACAAGGGTTTCATTAGACCAAGCTTCTCACCTTGGGAAGCTCCGGTCTTGTTCGTAAAGAAGAAGGATGGCACGTTCCGTATGTGCATCGACTATCGAGAATTAAACAAGGTGACAATCAAGAACCGTTACCCCTTACCTCGCATCGACGATCTGTTCGATCAGCTGCAAGGATCAAGTTACTACTCTAAGATCAATCTGCGATCTGGGTATCATCAGCGCGGATTCAGGAAGAAGATATCCCCAAGACTGCTTTTATCACTCGGTATGCCATTATGAGTTTTTGGTTATGCCGTTTGGTCTCACAAACGCACCCACAGTATTCATGGATCTCATTAATAGAGTGTGCAAACCTTACCTGGATAAGTTTATTATTGTATTTATAGATGATATTCTCATCTATTCCAATACCCAAGATGAACACATAGAGCAACTCCAATTGGATCTTGAACTGCTACGGAAAGAGAAGCTGTACGCTAAACTCTCAAAGTGCGACTTCTGGATTCGAGAAGTCCAATTCTTGGGACATGTTGTTAATGAACAAGGAATACACGTGGATAAATCCAAGATAGAGGCGATCAAGAACTGGGAAGCACCAAAGACACCAACTGAGGTGCGACAATTCTTAGGCTTGGCAGGCTATTATCGACGATTTATTGAGGGATTTTCAAATTTAGCCCAACCACTCACAGCTTTGACCCATAAGGACAAGAAATATCTCTGGACTGACAAACAGGAAGCTGCATTTCAACTTCTCAAGCAGAATCTCTCTAGTGCACCTATCTTATCTCTTCCTAATGGAACAGATGACTTTGTAGTATACTGCGATGTCTCGATTCAAGGGCTCAGCTGCGTGCTGATGCAGCGAGAGAAGGTGATCGCATATGCTTCTCGACAACTGAAGGTCCACGAGAAAAACTACACCACCCACGACTTGGAACTTGGAGCCGTGGTATTCGCACTCAAGATCTGCAGACACTACCTATATGGTACAAAGTGTATGATCTACACTGATCACAAGAGTCTCCAAAACATATTCGAGCAGAAGGAACTGAACATGTGACAACGTCGCTGGCTCGAACTCCTAAACGACTACGAGTGTGCTATCAAGTATCACCCATGGAAGGCCAATGTAGTGGCCGATGCCTTAAGCCGGAAAAACACTTCGAAACCCAAGAGGGTACGAGCTTTACAACTCACCATCCATCCCATTCTCCCTGAACAGATACGTATTGCCCAAGAGGAGGCACTTAAAGCAGAAAACCTAATGGCTAAATCACTGAGGGGAATGGAGCAACAACTTGAGGTAAAAGACGATGGCTTACATTATTTCATGGAACGCGTCTGGGTTCCACATCACGGAAACTTACGAGACCTTGTGATGGATGAGGCTCACAAATCCCGGTATTCCATTCACCCTGGATCTGATAAGATGTATCATGATCTGAAGATGCTCTACCGGAGGCCACACATGAAAGCCTACATCGCCACCTACGTAAGCAAATGCTTGACTTGTCCCAAAGTCAATGTCGAGTACCAGAAACCCTCTGGATTACTCACACAACCTGAGATCCCCATATGGAAGTGGGAACAAATCTCCATGGACTTCATTACCAAATTACCCCGTACTCCTAGTGGGTGTGACACTATTTGGGTAATTGTGGATCGACTGACTAAGTCAACACATTTTCTTGCGATCAAAGAAAGCGATAAAATGGAGAAGCTAGCCAGAATCTATGTCAAAGAAGTGGTCTCGCGACATGGAGTGCCAATCTCCATCATTTCGGATCGAGACGCCAGATTCACCTCTAACTTCTGGAAATCATTGCAAAAGTCGCTTGGCACACGGTTTGATATGAGTACAGCATACCACCCACAAACTGATGGCCAGATCGAACGCACCATACAAACCCTCGAAGATATGCTACGAGCTTGCGTAGTAGACTTTGGAAATAGCTGGGAAACTCACGTACCATTGGTGGAGTTCTCCTACAACAACAGTTACCAAACCAGCATCAAGGCAGCGCCTTTTGAGGCACTCTATGGCAGGAAAATGCTGATCACCCATCTGTTGGGCGAAGTGGGCGACAGTCAGCTCACTGGCCCGAAACTTCTACACGAAACGACAGAGAAAATCGTGCAAATCAGAAACCGCATGGCAGCAGCTCGTGATCATCAAAAGAGCTATGCCGACAAACGCCGAAAGCCTCTAGAATTTCAGGTAGGAGATAAAGTCCTTCTGAAAGTTTCGTCGTGGAAAGGCGTCATTCGTTTTGGTAAACGAGGCAAACTGAACCCACGGTATATTGGACCTTTCGAGATCCTGAAGAGGATTGGTCCAGTGGCATACCAACTTAACTTGCCAGTCGAACTCGACGGAGTTCACAACGTATTTCATGTCTCGAACCTGAAGAAATGTTTATCAAACGAAACACTTGTGATTCCACTGGATGAGATCCAGGTGGATGAACAACTACGGTTCGTTGAAGAACCGGTAGAGATCATGGACCGTGAGGGCAAACAACTCAAACAAAGTAAGATTCCGATTGTTAAAGTCCGATGGAACTCAAAACGCGGACTTGAATTCACGTGGGAGCGTGAAGATCAGATGATGCGCAAATAACCCCATCTTTTCAAACGGACAACGTCGAACGCCAACAACAACGAATAAATTTCGGGACGAAATTTCCTTTCAACAAGGGGATGATCTGACAACCAGAAAATTTTTCTTTCTCAAACACTTTTTGCTTCTCAAACACCATCAACAACAACCAAATTTCGGGACGAAATTTCTTTCAACAAGGGGATGATGTGACACCTGACAATTTCAGGTAAAATTGCAACTCTTACACTCTATGTATTTCACATGCATACTTGTTGCATTTCATTTAATTATGTTTAATTAGATGAGTCAAACACACACAACTACGAAACGATAGTTCGAGGAGCTATCGAATCGTACATTACACATTGGTTTTGGAAACCAAGTGTGGCAAACACAATGCTAACACAAAACAATAATTCGAGGAATTATTAGGTTGTGCAATACATGTCGATTATGGTTAATCAAGCATGCAAACGGTTCGTAGCAACGAACACAAACGATCACCGATAATTCGAGGAATTATCGAAACACACACGAGTCTCACGAGTGTTGGTTAACAAATGATTAAATGATAATTGAGTCACACATGACCGAACATTGGTAATTAGGGTCAAATGATGTTAAACGATGAGTTATAAGCGTGAACTAATCGAAAAACGGATCGAAATGATGAAACTGGGCTTATTGGACTTGCCTGGAGGCCCAGGCGGTATGCCCCGACCCAGCCTTAGGACACAGGCGATACGCGCGGGAGAAGGAAATCTGATCCGGATGAGAACCATCAGCGCGGTACGCCTAGACTCGGTGCGCCACGTCAGGCGGTACGCCTGACAGTAAAATCGCTGAAAATCTCTTAAAAGCCACAAAAATGATACCTACTCTATTTTCACTCATTATTCTCGAACCCACACGCAAATACTCAGCCATTTCCTTCCCCAACCAGCTGCTACCTGCAATTCTCACCCATTGGAAACTTCGAATTTTGAAAACGGACATTTAAACGAATACTTTCCAAATAAGGAAACTTTATTTGGGGCAAACGCCATAAATGGTGATTTATGCGCAAATGACATGTTTTAAGTGTTTAAAAGTGTTTTTTTAAACATATGAAAGGTATTAGCTTTATGAAATGGGATTTCATAACTACACTTTCCTAAAATGGAAACTTTCCAAAAATAGTAACTTTTACGATTCTTACACGTCGCTTATGTGAACATCGTACGATTAGAGTCATAGGATGCATGTAGGTGTCCTACTTGTATTTATGACGCATTAAGAGGGCTTAACAAAACAAACGTGTCACCAACGATTCGTCGAGTCTCACAAGTCAACACACACACTCAGTTGAGCACACCGACACTTGGAGTTGTATGGGATACAATGCACCACAAAACACATACTCACACCTATATGATTATAGGTGCATACTAGCAGGTGCTAGCATTCACAGACGCGAACACTTACATACCGGAACTGCTTTAACAGGTGAGTTCACGGCCCCTTTTTACTTTTCTAACCCTTGGGGGAGAAAACACTGCATTATAACTGTTTTTGAACAACAACTCATTTTACTTACGTATGGACATGCTTTATCACTATATGTATATGTGTGGACCACATCACAACTAAAAGTCCTCGCGATACTCCACGAACCGTTAGTAGCGCGTAGCGCCTAGCGTGGTATTCTTGAATAGTACTATTTGGGCCTGACAAGACCCACCCATCGCGCCTGGGAGGCCAACCCGACTAGAGGTCGGAATGGGTGCAGTGTTGACCAACACTTTGCCATTGTCATGTGATGCACATGGCGAGAGGCACAACTGTCAGCTTCGGTACGACTCCGCATATAATATAACTGTATTGACTATATATCAATCGATACTGCATTGTAATGATATGCAAATCATAACTCTTACTTTAAACATTGGATGTAACTGCTTATAAAAACCCGTGCTCTCACCAACCTTTGTGTTGACCCTTTTTATCGCATGTTTTCTCAGGTAACTAAGGCACGCACTCGAGAATAGGATGCTAGGATGGAGTCCCATGCATCAGCTTTAGTGTCTTAGGATATTTTGAGAATATTTAATCGTTTGATTTGTTATGTAATGTTTATGACTTAAACCGCTTCCGCAAACTTTAAACTTATGATGTTTTGAAAAACTGTTTAACAACGCTTCCGCAATTTATGAACCGAATCTGTTTGATCTTATTATACTTCCGCAACTCTGATTTTACAAAACTGTTTTATCCAAGTTATTGGATGTACGTATGCAACCAGTCATGTAGGTCTCGTAATTGTGTGACCGGAGACTGCAATCCTGCAAGATCAGTCCAGTCAAGCCCTCTCGTTCAGGCTGGGAAGGCCGAGTGCGACATTCTTGAAGCTGACTAAACAGTTTTTTTTTGCATCTCAAACTGTGTTAATTGATACGGTGACTTAGCCTCTAGGTTTGCTCCAGGGACGAGATCGATTCTAAACTCCACTTGTCGGACTGGTGGTAGCCCTGAAAAGTCTTCTAAAAACACTTCTGGATAATCCCTGATGACTGGTACGTCTTTCACCGTCTTCTTCTCAGGCTTCTTTTCAACTACTTCTGCCAAGAAGGCGCATTATTTCTTCTTTAAGTACTTCTTAGCCTTGATGGATGACACGCTCTTCAATCCACGGCAGGGTTTCTCGCCGTAAACTCGCATCATTTCGCTGGACAGTAGGGGAATTCGAAGTAATTTCTCACAATAGACGACTTCGATGTTATCTTTTGATAACCAATCCATTCCAATGACTACTTCAAAGCTACCGAGTGTCACTGGAATAAGATCGATGGCAAACGAATGGTTGTTCAACATAAGTTTACAACCACACAATATAGAATTTACGAATATATTCTTACCATCAGCTACTTCAACCGTGTAAGGAGTAGTAACTATTGATGGTTGATCTTTAAATAAAGATGCAATAGCGACAGAGATAAAACTCTTGTCTGCACTAGTATCAAATAGAATGGAAACATAATGATTGTTGATAAGGAATGTACCTGTGGTGACTGTCGGCTCCTCGCATGCCTTGGTAGCCCCGATGACAAAGCACTAGCAGTAGCAGTGTTGTTGTTGAGATGTGGACACTGTCTTCTGAAGTGTCCTTCTGCTCCGCAGTTATACCAGGCCCATCCATTGGTAAAGAACTGCTCCATAAGTATTCTCTTGAATTTTTTTTACAAGGTAAGGCCAAAGAAACCTCCCGTGCTCTGGCGTTCTTCTTAGAATTCCACCAGGTGAGAGCGCCTTTGTGAAAAGCGCTTGAGGCCATCTTGACCATCAGATTTTCAGGACATCCAATAAAGTCATGAATATCCTCGCTACTGTACAGCCTGTGAAGCAGGCTAGTAGTTCCCTCAGTACACGCGTACTTAGGGTTTTTTAGCATCATTGAACCGCTTGAAAATGTAAGTAGTAGTTTTCAGTATTACTGGTGTTAGAGTTGTTTGTGGCTGATTCACCACCACTTCCCCGAAGGTTGTTGGTGATGTCAGTGACCATACCCGAAATAACCTCCTTCATGGGTCAGGAGATTGCTCGGGTAACTTTGTTGTTCTCATCATCGTTGCCACTTGTTAAACCCTCGTCGTTGGTGTTACGTCGTGGAGGCATTCCATGAAGAGAAAGCCACAAGCGGGTCAGTAATAAGAAACGATACAATTGAATTTACATGATAAAGTTAGTAATATATCCATACTACTAATATTATCATCCAATTGTAATATGAGCAAGTACACAAACAACAGTTAACATACAACGGTTAACTTGTTAGTCATACTTCTCATGTGCTTATGTACGATGTTTCACAAGAATTCCCTACCAAACCTACACACTGACACTTTCCCGATATACCGAAGATAGCTTATATATAGGGCATACGTAGGGTCAGCAAACTGCCAGCCCAGCCGACATCCCACCACCGCTTCGATATACCACGATCATGCCCTTGCTAGCATTTGGAAACACGATTGTTTTGATGTATTTGTATGTTCCCTTGATAAAGAATCCCATGATCTTTGATCAATTGAACTATGATTGAATCTATGGTTGAATATGATTGAATTATGTGTGCACCTACTAACAATTCTTAACATGTAGAACTAAATCATATGTGTGCTCTACATTTGTCTCGTTAACCTATGTTAGTAAGTAATAAGTATGTAATCACTTAAGACTACACATAATGATTGTTCACCTGATTGATTCACACACAATGGTTGACTCATCTATGGTTGATTAACACAATGATTGATTTACACACTTGATTGATTCATCTTTGATTGATTCACACAATGATTGTATCTCAAATGGTTGTATCTCATATGTTTGACTAATGCTCAATGATTCCAGTTGCTCCCGGATCTTCAATTCAAATACGAACGCCGAATTCCCCCTGTCATACTGAAGTTAGTTTATATATAGGGCATACGTAGGGTCAGCAAAACTGCCAGCCCAGCCGACATCCCACCACCACTTCAGTATGCCAGAGCTTGGCCGCCGCTTGTATTTAAAGCTAGGATCCCAACTCTTTATTGATTATGATTGATTCATGATTGTCTCTTGTACTATGAATATGATTATGATTGTGTAAAACATGGTTCTTAATTTACTTGAAATCAAGACCTTAGGTTTTAGTATATGTGTCCTAGGTTAATTAGCCTAGGTTCCCAATACTTACAGTATTAAGCATAATGATCTCCTGGTGTGAACATAAACTAAAGAATACTGTCACACAGATTCTAAATTATGAAGTCCTAATGATGATGAATACATGATGATGATAACATGATGAGAATTTCAGATCAAAGATACTAAGAATACAGATCTTAGCCTCTGAAATTATTTGATGAATATGTGTTTGAGAAATTCAGTTCGGTTTCTAAGATTATAGAATTCCGATCCAAATTCCTTGACACGATATCTAATCTTAGAAAAGTATCCCTAAGATCTTCCAAGCTTATTATAGTCTTAGTGCTAACTTAAGTTTACTTAGATCCTAAGTATCCTCAAGCATATAGCACTTAGTCTTATGGGGTAGCTTAGGTCATAGTCTAGGCCATTAATTATTGGGTTTTTCCTAGTTCTCTACAACCTTGGCTCTGATACCAGCCTGTCACACCCCCTACGCCGCATGCGGAATCCACGGCGCGGTGACGATCAATGGTTGAATCATGCACAAGTATTGAATAAGAACAACCACAATGCATTACTAAGTTTCATAAGGTTTAGACCAATGTTTAGTTACAGACATTCTATCTATCTACCAAAAGACTGACAACTACAGACCCAAAAATATTGTTTACAGAATAAGACTCAAACAAGACAATTAAACAATCAGGATTATGTGAGTTTCTAATCCATCCTAGCTTGTTTCATCATCTTGTTCTGTCTTAACTATGGTCTCCTTAGTTGTCCTTGTGAAGCTCTAAACCTGATTACCTGAAACAAGTGAAATGTAACTATCAACTACAAAAGTAGTTGGTGAGAACAATAGGTTTAACATGTGTAAATATGAATCTGCATTGTAAAACATATGTGTATAACATTGAATAAAAATAGCATGGATAGTTGCAACCCAAACTAAAATCAAGTAAGAATAACGTGTTCAAACAATCTAATGACTGTCTACTAGAAAAGCCAACATATAATCAAATCCCAAACTACGTTAGGAGTCAGAAAGTTGTCAGCAAACGCATCAACACGAGATGTACTAATGAATTTACTCAGAAGACAAACTCCGTGTTGACGTACACGGTCAATATGACCTATGCTGGTAAAGTTAATTAGCAGCAAATCCATGTTACCATACGCATCCAATCTGCAGTTAGTTTTTAAAACAAATTTAAAACGCTAACCGCGGACTTGGCGTTACCAAAATATGTCCCGCTTTCCCTTGTTGTGATCACCCACTACTAACGTTATAAGAATAAGAATAAGATTGAATAAGTGTCTTGATGTGTGTATAAGTTTGTTCACAACGATGAACACCATGCTTTTGAATACTTTGGTTGAAAGCCTTTCGTTGAATACCTTAATTGATTACCATGATTTGAAAACCTTGCTTGAATACCACCATGAAAACTATTGATTGAATACCTTGTTTTGAAATCCTTGATTGAATACTGAGAATAGTGTCCTTCTATAATAACAAGGTTTATAAAATATTATTTTAAAGAAAGCACAATATTATAATAAAAAAGTTTACAAAACTTATTCTTTAAAAGTGTTTAACATTTATAAAAACATTTTGTGTAAAACAGTTGTAAAACAGTTTAGAGAACCTTTTATAAAACCTTTTAGTAGAAAATGTTTAACAGTTGATAAAACCTTTTAAACAGTTGATAAATCCTTTTGAAAACATGAGAAATCATTTAAAAATAGTTGAGAAGTCCCTTGAATTTGTAAAGTGAACCTGTAACGGTTGAAAAGTAGCATGAATCCTATATATGAAATATGATTGTATAAAGAGTGTTTGGTCACGTGTTCCACCCAAAACAGTTATAAAACGGTAAAAGAGGGGCTAATGTTCTCACCTGACAGCAGTAGACTCTGAACCTGAACAAGCAGCAAGAAAATAGACCTCTAACTAGTTCCTACATCATTGTAATCATACATATAATATAAGATTTAATATATTATAAACTTTGATTGATTGATTGAGTGGTGTTAATCAGTTAATGAATATGGCTTTGTATAATTGTTATGTTTAAGAACATTAGATTATCCTTGAAAACATGATTGACTCCCTTGTGAACATATTGGGGGATTTGGATCCCCCATAGGGTGTTGTACATGAACTATAAACGGAAACCTGTGCATTAACCTGAGGATCCCCCGTTAGGTCTTCATAGAAGAACCAAAAGCGAGAACCTATGTATTAACTTGAGGATCCCCCGCTAGGTCTTCATCGAAGAACCATAAATGGGAACATGTTTATTAACTTGAGGATCCCCCGTTAGGTCTTCATTGAAGAACCAAAAGTGGGAACCTGTGTATTAACTTAAGGATCCCCCATCAGGTCTTCAAATAAGAACCAAAGATGGGAACCTGTGTATTAACTTGAGGATCCCCCATTGGGTCTTCAAATAAAAACCAAAGGTGGGAACCTGTGTATTAACTTGAGGATCCCCCATTAGGTCTTCAAATAAGAACCAAAGGTGGGAACCTATGTATTAATCTTGAGGATCCCCCATTAGGTCTTCAAATAAGAACCAAAGGTGGGAACCTATGTATTAACTTGAGGATCCCCCATTAGGTCTTCAAAGAAGAACCAAAAGTGGGAACCTATGCATTAACTTGAGGATCCCCCATTAGGTCTTCAAATAAGAACCAAAGGTGGGAACCTATGTATTAACTTGAGGATCCCTCATTAGGTCTTCAAAGAAGAACCAAAAGTGGGAACCTATGCATTAACTTGAGGATCCCTTATTAAGTCTTCAAATAAGAACCAAAGGTGGGAACCTATGTATGAATTTGAGGATCCCCCATTAGGTCTTCAAAGAAGAACCAAAAGTGGGAACCTATGCATCAACTTGAGGATCCCCCATTAGGTCTTCAAAGAAGAACCAAAAGTGGGAACCTATGTATTAACTTGAGTGAACCCAGTTAGAGCTGAAATTAGGCACCAATCATTACTATGAACTTAGTGTCGATAGACCAGCCTTCGACCTTGATAAAAATGAATGTTACTTTGTTCAATTTCACTTGGATTACAAGTTTATGATCAATCCTAGTTGATTCAAGTGATTAGCCATGGATTTGAGCTTGATCTACTCCTTCCCACCCTTAACAGATTTTGGCTAACACACCCATCGATACTATACTAACTTTCAGCCCCACCCATGACCTCAATCGATTACCAACTATCAATTTAACTTCAACCAAGAGTTCCTGAGCGGATTTCGGGTCCATTTCGTGGGTAATGAGGGCTGTAAGCTGAATTTCAAAATGAAAGATATGATGGATAGTAAACATATCGAATCAGCTCCGATCCCTTGTACTTCCAGCTTCCTCTCATCGAGATGGTCGGTTTGATATATTATATGCGCGATTTGGTGAAGGAACGAAAAAATGATGGTCGTTTTAATGGAGGTTTCTAGTGAGAGAGTGCCATGGAAGAAAATGTAGAGTGAGAAAGAGATGAGGGATGCTATGAATGAAAAAGATGGGTGGAAATAAGGGTTTTTATACCCCGAATGTTTCCCGCGTATTCGGTCTCGCTCGGTGTCGGTTTCGCGTATTTTTGCGCGCGTATCGTTACGATTACGAAATGAAATATTTTGAATTGTAAAAAGAGTTTTCTTGAATTGTTTTTGATGAGTTTCAAAATTGAAAAATGTAAAATAAAATATTTTACTTATTTTTAATTTTCGTTCGTAGTCAGACCATTAAACAAATAAAATTACGTGTATACCCATAATTACATACGTTTTTGGTCGTATTATTTGTTTATTGTCGTTTATTCGTAATTATAAGTTTGACATTAATATCATCACCCATAATGATACTCAGTCTCACTTACGCATTACGATTTGTTTAATTCATTTTGTTTGTCATAATACCCGTCTGAACACTACGCACTAACACTATCCCATTACACCGAACGCAGTATATGTATAGGGCATACTCAGAATCCAACTACCTACCAAATCTGCCGCCAGCCCACCACTGTTTTGATATAATACAATATTGTTCTTGCCTTGCGTAATTGACTGTAAATAAATAATACATACTTGTTCCTAATTAAATAAGATCCTATAACACACAAACACAAACATTAACACATGAATGACATTGGCAGACTGAATAAAAATACATACAGATGTTACAAGTTGAAGATAGATCTATTGGGTTTAACAAACCTTAGTTGGTAGATTGTAGGTCTACGCAAGTGTTTAACTAGCCAATTCAAACATTACTAATGTTTGTGCTACACAATAGTGGAAAAGAAATCGGCATTCTAACAGTCAGCTTCGGTGTCGACCGCTTACGTAAATAGTACAAATGACTAGCTATCATGACTATGCAATGTGTGATTTTGTAATCTGCAAACACTACATTTCAAACAATTGTTCAAACATTTATGATTACTCAAACCTGTGTGTGCACCAACATTTTTGTTGACTTTATTTACATGTTTTCTCAAGACACTAAAGCACAAGGATGAGCAGGGACTAGGATGTTGAGTCTCATGTATACATTTCAGTTCAAGTGTTTTGGATTTGATTAATTAAGACATTGAATGACTTTGAATTTGTAATTTACATTTTGTAAACCGTTATGTTTTGTTATTGGTTTTAAAACGCTTCCGCAAACGTTAAAACTTTGATATTACAGTTTAGGCCAAATTTATGTTTGAAAATCATATAGAGGTCTTTCGTTATGTCTAATGCCTGAGATCTTGGTTTGTCACGCCCTAAACGGTATGATTATGTTAGTTGAAAATTGGGGGTGTGACAGATTGGTATCAGATACATTAGTTATAGCGAACTAGGTTTGCATTAGTAGACTTAAACTATAACTGTTTGACATTAGATACACTTGTTTAGACAACTGAGTTTTGCATAGTATTTACATATGGTACTATGTAATAGATATGTTAGCACCATCACCACCACATGTGATTGTACTTGATGATGAGGAGCCGATAGCTCCAACATTGCATGATTACGAGGAGGATCCCGAGGAGGACCCGGAGGAGGATGCCGAGGAGGACCCACAGGAGGATCCTGAGGAGGATCCCGATGAGGAGTCTTCTAACCGTATGCCACCTACACTGCGTGCCCCTAAGAGGCCGCGATTTAAGTCAGACGATCACTACAAATAAAATGCATTTAATGGCATACAAAAAGTGCCTTAAAAGACCAAAAAAGTGCCACTAGAAACCCCTTGAAGATTGTGTGGCACACAAAAAAAGTGCCACTAGAAGTGGTGACGCTAAAGCCTTTTAGTGGCACTTTTTGAATGTGCTGCACAAAGTTTTTAGACTTTTGGTGACATTTTTTTCTGCCGCAAAATAAAAGAAGACTTTTGTAGCATAATTTTTGTGCCACTAAAAATTAATTTTAGTCACATATTCATGTTGGTTTTAGTGGCACTTTTATTCTACCATAATATAAACACCTTTAAATGCTCATATTTTGTGCCTGTAAAATCCACATATAGTTAGTTGTATAACACGTCACAAAAACACATTATTTTACAATATAAGTATAAAATAAAAGTCGAACAAGATTGTAAATAATAACATTAAAAATTTTATCCAAACATTATACAAAAAATGTCAAAAGCAATGTAATAAGTAACATCTTTGGGTTTTCAAACGTTTACACGTCACACGTAATTTAATCATTGATGAACATTTCACTACCATGCCGTATGACTTAGCTCGAAAACTTCTCATAATATCAACCCTGCCATCATTAACCATATAAAGAGGCATTAGTAATTTACGCATATAAAAAACTCTCGTGTATACACACACACACAATATATACAATAGTAGTACTCGTAAGGTTCCTGCTCAAACATATGGCAAGAATAGTTGAGTGATCTTTTCAAAAATTCTAGATACATAAATTTCACAAAAAAAATATTGAGGTCTTTAACCTTAGCAATCAACATTTATTGCAGAACATGAATCGCCTAAGCTGCAACGTAACTTAAGAACCAATATAGGGAATACGATGATCTTAATCCCACTAAGATATTAAGAGCTAATAAAGTGAATTCGATGGTCTTAATCCCACTAAGAGCATTTCCCTGATAATTATTAACTCAATTACTAAAGTCTTATATCAAATTAGAAAAACACATTTCAACAATCTAAGGACCAGACAATATCAAAATTTATGCTGAAATTAACAAACCCAAACCTACAACAAATCAGTCTTGATTTGTATATTTTGACTGCATTTGTATAGAGTTTGGTGAGTTAGTGGTTACTTTTTATTGTATAGTATTCTCTAGGTTTATAGTGGTTACCTTTCAAGTAAATATCAATGAAATTCATAACTTAATAAATTTGAAGTCAATGGAGACACATGTGATTGCTACATAAACAGAGATAAAGTATTAAAAGTAATGTATAAGTAATTACCTTGTAGAATATTGAATAGAAAATTGGTTGTATGTGGTGGAAAAAGTTGTTGTATGCAGTGAAACAACACCTACAACTATGGAAGACAAAACAACATAGGATTACAGAATTGAAGGGGGTTGCATTAAGAGGTGATACTGATAATGTTTAAGCAAAACTTTTACATAATTGAGCTGACACTTTATAGTTATATCCCATACAGTCTTAATTGATTTCCATTCTGTTTCGATAACATAACTGAATTAACTTAACCTTGCACCTTAATTCATCCAATAAAAATTTTCATGATGGATAGTTATAGTAATAGATTGAATTGAATATGCATTAATTACATGAAAAAAAATTGGTAAAACATAAAATTACTTTCTGAAAGTTATCGAAATGAAAATTAGGATTTTGTAAAGTAAAATCAAGATATGTGTAAAAAGAAAATCTAATCTTAAACAAACTCACCTTACGTTGTAGATGAATGGAATTGACAGACCAACAAAACTCGGAAAAATCAAAATTCTATTAAGTTATGATCAAATATTATCAAGATCAGTGCAAAAACTAATCTAATATTAAATAATCTACAACAACACCTACCTAGTCTAAGCCCAGAATGTGGGGTCTTTAGGGGGAGAGATAAATACATACCTTATGTACCCCTACCCCAATGTGGTAGAGAGGTTGCTTCGTAGGAGACCCCCGCTCAAAAAAAATTATTTTTTTAAATGAAAAATAATCAATTTCTTTTTTTTTCAATATATATATATATAGGTACTACTACTACTGCTACTGCTACTGCTACTGCTACTGCTACTGCTACTGCTACTGCTGCTGTTGTTGCTGTTGTTGCTGTTGTTAGTCTTATTATTATTATTAGTATTACTATTATTAGTATTATTATTATTAGTATTATTATTATTATTATTATTATTATTATTATTATTATTAGTATTATTATTATTAGTATTATTAGTATTATTAGTATTACTATTATTAGTATTATTACTATTATTAGTATTATTATTATTATTACTATTACTACTATTACTAGTATTATTAGTATTATTAGTATTATTATTATTATTATTATTATTATTATTAGTATTATTATTATTATTATTATTATTATTATTATTATTATTATTATTATTATTATTATTATTATAATTATAATTATTATTATAATTATTATTACTACTACTACTACTACTACTACTACTACTACTACTACTACTACTACTACTACTAGTAATAGTATTATTATTATTATTATTATTATTATTATTATTATTACTATTATTACTATTATTACTATTATTACTATTATTATTATTATTATTATTATTATTATTATTATTACTATTATTAGTATTATTATTATTATTATTATTATTATTATTATTATTATTATTATTACTATTATTACTATTATTACTATTATTATTATTATTACTATTACTATTATTATTATTATTATTATTATTATTATTATTATTATTATTATTATTATTATTATTATTATTATTATTATTATTATTATTATTATTAGTATTATTAGTATTACTAGTATTACTATTATTAGTATTATTACTATTATTAGTATTATTATTATTATTACTATTACTACTATTACTAGTATTATTAGTATTATTAGTATTATTATTATTATTATTATTATTATTATTATTATTATTATTATTATTATTATTATTATTATTATTATTATTATTATTATTATTATTATTATTATTATTATTATTATTATTATTATTATTATTATTATAATTATAATTATTATTATAATTATTATTACTACTACTACTACTACTACTACTACTACTACTACTACTACTACTACTACTAGTAATAGTATTATTATTATTATTATTATTATTATTATTATTACTATTATTATTATTATTACTATTATTACTATTATTACTATTATTATTATTATTATTACTATTATTAGTATTATTAGTATTATTATTATTATTATTATTATTATTATTATTATTATTATTATTATTACTATTATTACTATTATTACTATTATTACTATTATTACTATTATTACTATTACTATTATTATTATTATTATTATTATTATTATTATTATTATTATTATTATTATTATTATTATTATTATTATTATTATTATTATTATTATTATTATTATTATTATTATTACTATTACTACTACTACTACTACTACTACTACTAACTCTTTTAAGCAATATCACAAGGAGGCACGGAGTTAACAAAACAACATAACATAGACACACAAACTTATGTAGAAAGAAACACGCATAGTTCAAGCAGAAGCATGCGAAAACAAGCAGTACGCAAGACAAAAACAGTGCTCAAGCATAAGCATACGAAAACAAGCAGTACGCAAGACAAAAACAGTGCTCAAGCATAAGCATACGAAAACAGTGCCAAAAATAGTGCATAATTCGTGTACTACATAGGTTAATAATCTAGTATATATATAAACAAATTAAGTAAAAAAATAATAAATAATAAACTAGCCAATCCCAAGCTTAAATAACTAGTTACAAACTGAGCTTAAACTTTAGGATTAGAACTCAAAATGAGCCAAGCTCAAGCCATGATGAGCTCGGGCTCTACTTGTCTTATGTACATCCCTACTTGTTTTGATATTGCCAATTTGCCCTTCTAATACCATTTTGCAAATACTGTGTCCCCAAAAAAGTCATTTTACAACCTAGAAGAAAGCTTCGAGCAATGTCTTTGGACAATTTGATCAAGAGGTGGCAAATTAAACAAGTCAGGTAAGCAGAAATTAGGCTTTTGTGATTATGGGGTAGTTTGACCCGTTACCGTAACCATCCGTTTGCCACCTGTATTTTCCATAAATTTTACTTTGCCACTAATCAGTTTACATTGACTACACCACAATTCTTCGAAAAAAAGAAACTAATCCTACATGTTAAACTACTTATCAAAAACCTCAAAATTGACAACATTGAACTAGAAGATGAACTATTGATTTAGGGTGGAAAACTTGAAATATAACCCTAAACTGTGCCAAGGAATAACCCTAGAGATCAGCACCACAATCCTTGGCAAAGGAACGACAACAGAAAAAATAAAGCGAACCACACATGTAGGAATGAAAGGCATAAAACTACGTAACCGGCCACTTCAAGTTGCTTTTGAAGTTCTTGACCAATAAGATCATTTTCAACTTTTAAATAAATCAAAATGCCAAACCAAGAAAATTGGGCAAAATCCAAATCAAGAAAAAAGAATTACATACCTACTGTGTAAAGGAAATTAGAGTACCGACTGTCGCGAGATGATGAAAACTGCTATAACCTCATCAATCAAGAACCTTCACGAGAACACGTAATTCGCAAATCATTATAGCCAGACGAATGAACGAATGTCAAGAGTAAAAAGAATATACCGGAAGAAATGTAAATGGAAGGAATAATGAAGACAGTTGCAGATGCAAAGTTAAGACGGTAGCAAATGGGTGACGTGAAATTTGATGGGAACGATTAAAATTGTGAAGGTTCGACAGACGAAGGGAACTTAAAATTTAAACCCTAATTTTACCTTGGATGAATTTTTTGGTGAGATTTGTTTGAAGGCAGTTTTTAATTAAAAATATTTAAATATGTGCCATAAAAGGTTTTTAGAGGGAATTTGAGGATAATATTATTGTATAGATTAGTGGCAGAAAGTATGACATAATAAGTGCCACTAAAACCTTAATTTTAAATCTTAATCGATAAATGTAACTAAAAGTATGGATCCGTCAAATATGGCACACGTAAAGTCCCACTAAACTGCATTTTAGTGGCACAAAAGCTAAATACCATTAAAGGTGTGCACACCTAAATGAATTTTTTTGTAGTGACTATTTGGCGGTAAGTTCGTTTGTATTCGTTCGTCAGTTAAATGAACAAGTTAAGCTCCTTAATGAATGAAAACAAACAAGAATTTTCATTTGGTTAACGTTCGTGAACCGTTCATGAACAAGTTAAAATTTAAAAGAACGAACACGAACGAGGGCTCGTTCGTGTTTGGTTGGTTCGTTTACAATCCTATGGAATGAGCATCCTTACTTGAAGTGTTTTGTTGCAGTGTTTTGTTGATCTGGTTAATGACTAAGAAAGAGAATTTTGAGAAAATTATGTAAATCGAAATGAGGGGGATTTTTGATGAAATTTTTTTAGTGAATTTCGAGAATGAATATTGATGATGAAAATTGCTAACTTGATTAGTGGCATAAAATTAAAAGCCATTAAAATGTATATTAGTTAATTGTAGCACATTTAAGTGCCACTAAAAATATAATTTAAAGGCATAAATAATAAGTGCCACTAAAATTATGGGTTAAGCAAATGTGGCACACAAAAGTGCCACTAAAACCTATATTAGTGGTACAAAAGTTAAATGCCACTAAAAACGTGTGCCACTAAATGGCATTTAATTTGTAGTGGATATTGCTCGGCTGACTTGGGAGCTAAAGTGGGCTGATGACAGGATTGAGCAGGTCGCACAGGAGTTTAGGGATGCTAACGCTTGACACACAGAGCTTCATAGCGTAGTCAACAGGATGGAGACTAACATCACTCAGTTGACTGCACGTGTACAAGAGGAACAGCACCGAGCGGAAATCGCTGAGGGTAGACTGATAGAGCTAGTGGAGCTGGTTGCATCTAACTTTGAGGAGGAAGAGGAGGAGGTACCAGCAGAGGATGCTGATTCCGATGCTGATTCCACGATTGAGGATGCTTGATTTATTTAGCTTAGACCTATCGGGGGCGGGTTGTGCCTCTGTAGTATATGTTTTGAAAATTATGTCTTGATATTAAAAACATTGTAATCAGTTCGAATTATTATCTATTGAAAACCATTATCTCTTATTAACAATTGTGTTCCTTCATACTATATTTGTTATATCATTTGCGCATTTCATATTGGATCTTAGTAACACTCTAACACTTGTTCTCTCTAGGAAGATTATGGCTGGTGAAAACATAAACATGACTGTTGCTGAACTCAACGAACTTATCAACAGTAAGGTCGTAGAGGTTATTGCAAACTATGCTCAAACACACCCGACAGGACCACATGGACCAATGGGAGGATTGGTAAACCCTCATGTGTGCACGTTCAAGACGCTCTTGGACTGCAAACCGCATAACTTCAAAGGATCAGAAGGAGCCATTGGACTTCTTCGATGGATTGAAAAATCAGAGTCGGTGTTTGAGATGTGCAACTGTCCTTAAGAGAGCAAGGTTAAGTACACTACTGGTACTTTGGAGAGTCCAGCATTGACTTGGTGGAACTCCAACATGCAGACATTGGGATTGGGTGAGGCCAATTCCCTTACATGGAATGGGTTCAAGACACTAATGCAGGAGGAATATTGCCCCCGCAATGAGGTGCAAAAGCTGGAGGACGAGTACTGGCATCTTAAAATGGAGGGGTCTGATATCTAGGAGTTCACCACTCGATCACATGAATTAGCCAGCTCTTACTTCATATGGCAACTCCGCCTAGCAAGTGGATTGAAAGGTACATTGGAGGATTAGTACCTCAGATACAAGGGTTAGTCACTTCTGCAAATCCCACAACTGTTCAACAAACTGTTCGGTAGGCGCATCAACTGACTGATCAGGCAGTGCTACAAGGAACTCTGCCTAAATGGACAGCAGCGGCTAAAGTGGGAGATCACAAGAGAAAGTGGGAGAGCAGCAACTCAAAGAGTTCCAATCAACAATCATTTCAACAGAACCACAAGCATGAGTCAAACAAGACTCATCACAATTCGAACAGTGGTCAACAGTCATCTGGGGTATATTGGTAAATACCCAAAGTGCAACAAATGAGGATTCCATTATCTAGGGAATCAATGTGACAAGCACCGATGCCGACGGTGTGGTAAGATGGGTCATGCAGCCAAAGACTGCCGTGCGGAGCTGCAGATAAATTCCACTAATCAGAACAACACACAAAGGGGCTGTTATGAGTGAGGAAAGTTGGGGCATTTCAAGAAAGATTGCCCACAACTCAAGAAAGGAGGGGCTAATGATACAAATGGCAACGACAACGGCACCAATAACAACAATAAAAACAACAACAATGGTGCTAAGGGCAGGGTGTTCGTGATTGGAGGATGTCAAGCACGGGAGGATCCTAATGTCGTTACCGGTACGTTCCTCTTAAATAATCACTCTGCCTCTATGCTATTTGACACTGGTGCAAACCAGAGTTTTGTATCTAGTACATTTTCTAAATTGCTAAATGTTAGTCCTACTACTCAAGAAGACCCTTACACTGTAGAACTAGCTGATGGCAAGTTGATTGTAGTAGAACATATCCTTAAAGAATGTATCCTTGACTTGATGGGTCAAACACTAGAAATTGACCTTATGCCTATAGCTTTAGGCAGTTTTGATGTAGTTATTGGCATGGACTAGCTGTCAAAACACCAGGCTGAAATAGTATGCTAGGAAAAGATTGTCCTTATACCTCTTCCACATGGAGAGACAGTGTATGTACAAGGTGAGAAGAGCAGTACGCCACTGCGTCTCATATCTTGTATGAAAGCACACAAATGTCTGCGTAAAGGTCATACAGCAGTTATAGCACTTATAACTGAAAAGCCGGTAGCTGAAAAGATGATCGAAGACATCCCAGTGGTTTGCGAATTTCCTGAAGTATTTCCGGAAGATCTACCATGGTTACCTCCTACCAGGCAAGTGGAATTCCGAATCGACCTTACACCAGAAGCAGCACCGATTGCTAGAGCGCCTTATCGACTTGCACCATCTGAAATGCAAGAGTTATCTACACAACTGCAAGAGTTGTTGGATAAGGGCTTTAGTTTTTCACCGTGGGGAGATCCAGTCTTATTTGTTAAGAAAAAGGATGGGACTTTCCGTATGTGTATTGATTACCGGGAACTTAACAAGGTTACCATCAAAAACCGGTATCCGTTACCTCGAATTGACGATCTGTTCAATCATTTACAAGGTTCGAGTTACTACTCGAATATTGATCTCAGATCGGGTTACCATCAACTCAGAGTCCAAGATAAAGATATTCCAAAGACAGCATTCAGAACGTGTTATGGCTGTTACGAATTCTTGGTCATGCCATTTGGGTTGACAAACGCTCCAGCAGTATTCATGGATCTCATGAATCGAGTCTGCAAACCCTATCTTGACAAGTTTGTCATTGTTTTCATTGATGACATTCTCATCTATTCTCAGACTGAGGAGGAGCATGCTGAACATCTTCGATTGCTGTTAGAATTACTGAAACAAGAACAATTGTACGCTAAGTTCTCGAAATGTGACATCTCATGCGAGAAGTTCAATTCTTGGGTCATATAGTCAATGAAAAGGGCATACATGTTGATCCAGCAAAAATTGAGGCAATTAAGAATTTTGAAGCACCAAAAACCCCTACCGAGGTACGACAATTCCTAGGGTTGGCGGGTTACTATCGAGGATTAATTGAAGGTTTATCAAAAATCGCTCAACCACTTACTGCTCTCATTCACAAAAGGACGAAGTATGATTGGACAGATAAACAAGAAGCTGCATTCCAGCTATTGAAACAAAAACTCTGCAGTGCACCGATTCTGTCAACGGAAGATTTTGTGGTGTATTGTGATGCATCTGCCCAAGGTTTGGGATGTGTGTTGATGCAACGTGATAAAGTGATTGCTTACGCATCACGAGAACTGCGACCACATGAAAAGAATTACACTACTCATGACTTGAAGTTAGAAGCAGTGGTATTTGCTTTGAAGATTTGGAAGCACTATTTATATGGAACCAAGTGTACCATTTACACTGATCATAAGATTTTGCAACATATCTTTGATCAGAAGGAGCTCAATATGAGACAGCGACGGTGGGTTGAGTTGTTGAACGACTATGAATGCGCGATCTTTTTATCATCAAGGAAAAGCTAATGTGGTAGTTGATGCTTTAAGCAGAATAGATACAACACCAACAAGACGGGTTCACGCACTTATGTTAACGATACAAACTGACTTACCTGACAAGATACGCAGTGCTCAGCTTGAAGCCTTAGAAAAAGACAACTTGGAACAATAATTCTTACGAGGAATCGAAAAACGAATGGAAGTCATGACTGATGGAACTCGTTGTTTCATGAACTGACTTTGGATACCTTTGCATGGTGGCCTAAGAGAACTCGTGATGAATGAAGCGCACAAATCCAGATATTCAGTCCATCCGGGAACAGATAAGATGAATCATGACTTAAAGGCACTGTATTGGTGGCCTCACCTGAAAGACGACATTGCTAAGTACGTTAGCAAATGTTTGGCTTGTTCTAAAGTCAAAGTTGCATATCAAAAACCATCTGGTTTATTGCAAAAACCAGAGATACATATGTGGAAATGGGAACAGATTTCGATGGATTTCATTACTAAGTTACCCCGTACACCAAGTGGCTGTGATACGATATGGGTAATTGTTGATCATTTAATGAAATCTGCACATTTCATGGCAATTAAAGAAACTGACAAAATGGAGAAGTTGACTCGTATTTACATTAAGGAAGTGGTATCGCGACATGGCGTACCAATTTCATTCATATCAGATCGAGATGCTCGATTCACTTCAAACTTTTGGAAATCACTCCATAAGTCATTGGGAACTCGTTTAGACGTGAGTACCGCATATCATCCACAAAATGACGGTCAGAGTGAATGTACAATCCAAATGCTCAAGGATATGTTACGAGCTTGTGTCATTGATTTTGGTGACAGCTGGGAGAACAACTTACCGTTAGTGGAATTCTCTTACAACAACAGTTATCATACAAGCATTCAAGCAGCACCATTTGAAGCTTTATGCGGTCGCAAATGTCGTTCACCAGTTTTTTGGGCTGAAATTGGTGACAGTCTATTAACAGGTCCTTAACTAGTACATGAAACGACAGAGAAGATAGTTCAAATCCGGAACTGTATGGCAGCGGCTCGGGATTGACAGAAGAGTTATGCTGACAAACGTCGCAAGCCGTTGGAATTTCAAGTAGGAGACTGAGTTCTTCTAAAAGTATCACCTTGGAAAGGTGTGATACAATTCGGCAAGTGCGGGAAGGCTAGCCCACGCTACGTAGGACCTTTTGAGATTTTGAAAAGGATCGGTCCGGTAGCGTATCAACTCAAATTACCGGATGAAGTCAGCGCAGTTCATGATGTCTTCCGTGTTTCAAACTTAAAGAAATGTCTTTCTGATGAAACCTTGGTAGCGCCACTTGAAGAGATACAAGTGGACAAACAGTTACAGTTCATCGAGGAACCAGTTGAAATCATGGACCGAGAGGTCAAACAACTCAAACAAAGTAAGATTCTGATAGTCAAGGTTCAGTGGAATTCAAGACGTGGACCTGAATTCACATGGGAAAGGGAAGATCAAATGATGAAGAAGTATCCCCATCTATTCAAAATAACAACAACAAATGATGAGATGACACTTTAAATTTCGGGATGAAATTTCCTTCAACAGGGGGATGATGTGATACTTCACACTTCAACACTTCAGATTTCAAACTGTAAGCACAAACATTTTATACAATTGGTTTTGTTACAAACATTTTTGCCACATTACATTTTATGTGCTACATTTTATGTGCTACATTTCATATGTTACATGGTATGGTAGTACAAACATGATTAGTTTCAAACATTTGCTATGTGCGAGGTTACATAGTACAAACAGTTGCGAACATTCACTATGTGCAAGGTTACATAACACAGTATGATCAAACACAAACATTCACAGTTAGGTGTACTAACTGGTGTGCACGCAAACAGTTACAAAGAACGATCACACTTAGGTGTGATGTTGCAAACGTTGAACTTTGTGTGTGAGTACACACAAGTAAACAGAATGATCAACTATCGCACTAATATTTAACAATTTTCGGGACGAAAATTCCTTCAACAAGGGGATGATGTGGCAATCCGGCATTCCGGATTAACCCCGTTAATCAAGAATTATCATAAACGAGACGAAATTATACAAAATCAAACTAGAAGGACTAAACTTGAACAAAACAAGCTTACAAACATTTAAATTATAAGAATTAATGTTAAAATTATATAAAATGATCAATTTTGACTATTAAAGTCAAAATTTGAGTTGTTATCAAAATGAAATTCGAAATTTACATCAATAATCAGTTACAATCGAATTAAACGAAATAATAAACACAAAGTGAAAACCGTGAACTGTTACATTAGAAATCACATCAATAGACTTCAACACTTCGAATTGAGCATTCAAACGATCATTCGAACCTCGTGGGTCGGCCGAACCTCAACCTGATAGTCGAACTACACCAAATCGACATCAAACAAGGTAAAATTTCGTTCCTACACAACCTAAATGGGCCGATTAAGCAAAGCCCTATGCTTAATTCAGGCCAAAACATCGAATTTCATGAATTATAATTCTAGGGTTCATCATTTTTGATGTTTTGGGGCTTTCGATCAAAATGAGTTCAAAATGTCACACCCCCACCTCTCATCACCTCGTGTATTATGTCACTGAACTGGTTGCGGAAGCATAGTGATGATGTCTCGGAAGTGAGGGGTGACTTACTTGATCCGATATCACAAGCACACATATTAATTTAAAGTAAATACATTAGAAGGTTCGTCATTAACATACACACTGCAGTCTACAACTAAGTTTATTACATAATCTAATACATTTAAGTTCAACTAAGTGAAGTGCATCCTCACCGAGTCGTCACCGTTGTCATGCAAAATGTTGAGTTTAAAACGTCAGCACAAAGCTGGTGAGTTCGACAATTCAAATTTAAAACAATATGATATGATAAGTATGTTCTCAAAAGTTCAGTTCCGGATAACCATGGGACCCGTATCTAGTTCCTTTCGGACAGTTGTACGTTTCACGAAGACACTACTCGTCGGTAAATATCTTAATGCCTCATTATCTTAATGTCTATAACTAACATTAAGAAAGTGTTTTGGAGACAGGTACCAAACATTCACACCAGGGGAGATGCAATCCTCCCAGCAAATGGGTTGTCAGCCAATAGTACTATCAATGATTCCTGTTCGGCCCCACATGTGTTCACTAGATACAGTTCAAGAGATGAGGACTTTTTGATACTGTGATAGAGATACAAACGGCAAAATCCCATGAAATCACACAAAAGTCACATGTAATCACACAGATAACAGTGATGCATATCATATGTTCAGAAAAGGTTTGCAGAGTTACCCCGATGTTTATAAAACACTAAAAAGAAAAGGGTTGTACGAAACTCACCTGATGATATAAAGGTAGAAAAATATCTCGAAGCTGATGACAAAGAGATGATTCTGCATTTAGTTATATTTAATGAGTTATTTATGTTCTAGTTTACTGATTAGATCTTTCTGAACGCTCAATGTCAAAGACATTGCTTTGTAAATCATCAAACCGATATTAAATGTTTAATTAGTTACTTTGTTATCATATCATACAATGTATGATAATGTAGAAACCTACATTGCATTAGATTCCTAATACAAGATTGATGACACTTTTGATTAATCAGAATAGTCTTGGATTAACCAAATAGTTAATGTTGTTGCTTATAATGCTAAAACAGTTTCTAGATGGCTTAATGGCTTAGGAATGATCAATCCTTGTTATTGATTACCCAAATATCATGAAATATCACAATGTAGCATTAGAATAGGTGTAATAACCAAGTTTAACATACTAATCTGACTGTTATCATAAACATCAGATAATCATTCCAATGAGTATGTTAATGGTTGTGATTAGTTTGAAACACTTGGATTTAACCTTGCATTTAAAGGATTAATCCAAATAATCACCTACATTGTTATAATCAAATGGGTTAAACCATTATAATCATGGGTATGGTTTCATGCAAACCGGGCATTACAACGGATCAAAACAAGGATTTAACCGTTAAAACATCGTGTTCTTTGTTTATAATCAAATGACGTAATCCTCGTATGCAACTGTCACAGTCTCCTCCTGTTAGAGAAATTTCGTACCGAAATTTAGTGAAGACTTACTGTATGACAATCGTTTATTAGAATAGATGTGGGTACTTTGATTTCATTTGATCTTCACGTTCCCAAGTATATTCGGGTCCACGTTGCGAGTTCCATCGCACTTTAACGATTGGTATGCGGCTACGTTTCAGCACTTTCATTTCTCGGTCCATTACCTCTACTGGTTCTTTGATGAACTGAAGTTTTTCATCAATATGAATCTCTTCTAGAGGTACGATCAATGATTCATCAGTTAAGCACTTTTTCAGATTGGATACATGAAAAACATCGTGAATGTTACTAAGTTCAGGAGGTAACTCAAGTTTATAGGCTACTGATCCAATTCTTTCAAGAATTTTGAATGGCCCTACAAATCTTGGTGAAAGCTTACATCTTTTCCCAAATCTGAAAATGCCTTTCCAAGGTGACACTTTCAACATTACTCGATCACCTATTTGGAATTCTAACGGTCTACGACGATTATCAGCATAACACTTTTGACGATCGCGTGCAGCTTTGATTTGTTCCTGAATGAGTGCGATCTTATCAGTTGTATCCTGAATGAATTCTGGGCCTATGATTTGACTTTCACCTACCTCTGACCAATAGATAGGTGATCTACACTTGCATCCATAAAGTGCTTCAAATGGAGCGCATTGAATACTTGTATGGTAGCTGTTATTGTATGAAAATTCAACAAGTGGAAGATGAATATCCCAGCTACCTCCGAAATCAATCACACAGCTTCAGAGCATGTCTTCAAGAGTTTGATTTGTCCGTTCAGTCTGCCCGTCGGTTTGGGGATGATAAGCTGTGCTCATATTGATTTGCATGCCCAGAGCATTCTGAAGAGTTTGCCAAAATCGTGACATAAATCGACTATCTCTGTCAGAGATAATAGAGATGGGTACTCCGTGTCCAGATACAATCTCATTAACATAGAGTTTAGCGAGTCGATCCATAGAATAATCCTCTCGGATGGGTAAGAAATGCGCAGATTTCGTAAGGCGATCAATGATAACCCATATAGAGTCATGACTACGTGAGGTTCTGGGTTATTTAGTGATGAAATCCATAGAGATTTGATCCCATTTCCACATGGGAATCTCAGGTTGTTGTAATAACCCAGTGTCCAAAACTCAACAACAATACTGATGTTGCTCGTGCCTTTGTTATCGGAGCTGCCGAAGCACGCGAGGAGCCAGCAGTTGTCACGGGTACATTTCTCCTTAATGGTCATTACGTTTCTATCATATTTGATACTGGTGCTGATAAAAGTTTTATCTCTGCCCATACTGCTTCTTTGCTTAACCTACAACCATCGATACTTACTGCCCCCTATACCGTAGAAGTAGCTGATGGTAATACCATACTCGTAGATTCTATAATACATGGTTATGAATTAATATTAAACGACCATTCTTTTCTCATCAATCTTATTCCTATGACACTGGGAAGCTTCGAAGTTGTGATAGGAATGGATTGGTTATTTAAAAACAATGCTGAAATCGTATGCTCGGAGAAACTTATTCGAATTCCTTTACCATCCGGCGAAACGATGAAAATCTATGGTGAGAAACCCTGCCGCGGATTGAAGATCGTGTCGTGCATCAAGGCAAGGAAGTACTTGAGAAAGAAATACTACGCATTCTTGGCTCACGTGGTAGAGAAGAAACCTGAAAAGAAAGCAGTCGGAGACGTTCCAGTCATTAGAGATTATCCTGACGTGTTTCCAGAAGACTTGCCTGGATTACCACCAATCCGACAAGTGGAGTTTAGAATCGATCTCGTTCCTGGAGCAAATCCAGTGGCGAAGTCACCGTATCGGTTAGCTCCATCTGAGATGCAAGAACTGTCAAGTCAGCTTCAAGAACTTTTAGACAAAGGTTTCATAAGACCGAGTTTCTCACCATGGGGAGCTCCGGTTCTCTTTGTCAAGAAGAAAGACGGTTCATTTCGTATGTGTATCGATTATCGTGAGCTAAACAAGTTGACAATCAAGAATAGATATCCTCTGCCCAGGATCGATGATTAGTTTGATCAATTACAGGTAGCTACTTGCTTCTCTAAAATTGACTTACGATCCGGGTATCATCAATTACGAGTAAATGATGAGGATATACCAAAGACTGCGTTTAGGACTCGATATGGACACTATGAGTTTGTGGTTATGCCATTCGGGCTGACCAATGCACCTGTAGTGTTCATGGACTTGATGAATCGAGTCTGCAGACCATACTTAGACCAGTTTGTTATTGTCTTTATTGACGATATACTGATCTACTCAAAGACAGAACAAGAGCACGAGGATCATTTGAAGAAAGTCTTAGAGTTACTAAGAGCTGAACAACTTTATGCTAAATTCTCCAAGTGTGAATTTTGGCTAAAGGAGGTTCACTTCTTAGGACATGTCATAAACAAGGATGGAATACATGTAGATCCAGCAAAGATTTAGGCGATTAAGAACTGGACTACTCCATCTACTCCAACAGAGATTCGTTCGTTTCTTGGTCTGGCGGGCTATTACAGGAAATTCATTGCAAATTTCTCTAAGATTGCTTTGCCACTTACCACACTGACTCAGAAAAGTCAAGCCTTTATATGGGGACAGAAACAAGAAGATGCATTTCAACTTCTTAAACAGAAGTTATGCAATTCCCCTATCCTTAGTCTTCCAGAAGGCAGTGATGATTTCATTGTCTACTGTGATGCTTCAAACCTTGGTCTCGGTTGTGTACTTATGCAACGGGACAAGGTCATTGCGTATGCTTCAAGACAACTTAAGGTTCACGAGAAGAATTACACTACTATTGACCTTGAGTTAGGGGCTGTGGTCTTTGCATTGAAGATTTGGAGGCACTACCTTTATGGTACTAAATGTGTCATCTATACAGACCACAAGATCCTGCAACACATTCTCAATAAGAAGGAACTCAACATGAGACAACGACGTTGGGTTGAGCTTCTAACTGATTACGACTGTGAGATTCGTTACCACCGGGGAAAAGCCAATGTGGTGGCGGATGCTCTTAGTCGTAAGGAACCAGTCAAGCCAATTCGTGTCAGAGCCATGGAGATCAACACACAACCAAACTTGAAAGACTTCATTCGTATCGCATAACAACAAGTAGTAACAGACAATCAACTCAAGACAGACTTGGACTGCGGCATTGAGAAGAAACTAGAACCTCGAGCTGATGGGGTGTTATATCTCAATGGTCGCACTTGGATTCCAAATTCTGAAGAATTGCACACACTCATCTGTGATGAGGCTCATAAGTCATGATACTCAGTTCATCCTGGAGCAGATAAGATGTACCAAGACTTGAGGACATCTTACTGGTGGCCGGGAATGAAGAAAGACATAGCACTGTATGTGGGAAAATGTCTTACATGTTCAAAAGTCAAAGCAGAACATCAAAAGCCTTCGGGACTTCTACAGCAACCTGAAATTCCCCAATGGAAATGGGAACAAATTTCCATGGATTTCATAACTAAGTTGCCGAGAACTCCGCGAGGTTTCGATTCGATTTGGGTGATCGTTGATCGACTCACCAAATCTGCTCATTTTCTCCCGATCCGCGAGGATTACAAGATGGAGAAGTTATCCACATTGTACAATAACGAAATCATTGCACGTCATGGTACACCAACATCAATCATATCTGATCGTGATAGTCGTTTCACTTCTCGCTTTTGGCAATCATTGCAAAAGGCTTTGGGAACTCGTGTTAATCTTAGCACGGCGTATCATCCCCAAACCGACGGTCAAAGCGAAAGGACTATCCAAACACTCGAGGACATGCTTCGTTCTTGTGTCATTGACTTCGGTGGAAGTTGGGACACTCATCTTCCACTTATCGAGTTTTCGTATAACAACAGCTACCATACAAGCATTCAATGTGCACCATTCGAGGCTTTATATGGTAGAAAGTGCCGATCATCGGTCTGCTGGACCGAGATTGGTGACTCACAGGTCGTAGGACCCGAACTTATTCAGGAAACATCAGACAAGATCACAATCATTCAGTCACGGCTTAAGGCCGCACGAGATCGGCAGAAGAGTTATGCTGATCGACGTCGGAAACCGCTTGAGTTTCAAGTCGGTGACCGAGTCTTACTCAAAGTTTCTCCCTGGAAAGGCGTTGTCCGATTCGGGAAGAAAGGGAAACTTGCACCAAGGTACGTTGGACCTTTTGAAATCCTGGAACAGATTGGTCCCATAGCCTACAAACTCAAACTTCCAGTGGAGCTAAGCAATGTTCATGATACTTTTCATGTATCAAATCTTAAGAAATGCTTAGCTGATCATGATATTCAGATTCCACTGGAAGACATTCAGGTTCAGAACAACATGCAATTCATAGAACGTCCGGTTGAAATCATAGATCATGGGGTCAAAAAACTTAAACGCAGCCGTATCCCGATCGTAAAGGTACGATGGGAGGGCAAACGCGGTGCTGAGTTCACCTGGGAACGTGAAGACCAGATGAAGCTTAAGTACCCTCATCTTTTTACAGTACCTTCGGCTAGTTAATTTCGGGACGAAATTCCCTTAACAAGGGGAGACTGTAACATTTGTACATTTAGTCATGATAGTCGTAAACAGTGTTAGAACAGTGTGTGTCCATGTTCAGTTAATCAATGTGATTCATGTGTTCATAATGTGTTTGTGTGTTACAGGATCTTATTTATTAGGAACAAGTATGTATTATTTATTTACAGTCGAGTTCACTAGGCAAGAACAGTATTGTGTTATCTCGAAACAGTGGTGGGCAGCGAGAGTGAGCCCTATATATATACTGCGTTCGGTGTAACAGGATAGTGTTGGTGCGTAGTGTTAAGACGAATATTATGACAATTAATTAATTCAACAAGAATCGTAACACGTAAGCGAGACTGAGTATAGTTATGGGTGACGATCCATAATGATACGAATGTTGAACTTATAATTATGATTAAACGACTTTAAATGATTAATACGATCGAAAAACGTACGCGATTGCGGGTATACACGTAATTGTATGTGTTTAACGATCTGACAACGCACGAAGAGTAAAAATAGTTAAAATAATTATTTTATATTTTACAATTTTGAAACTCATCATTTTATTGAGTTTAACAACTATTTTTATTTTAAATAGCGTAAAATACGCGTTACGTTCCGGAAACGCGAACCGAGCGACCAAAACGGACCCGAATATCACACGGGCTATAAAAGCCTTGAACAAGGTTTAATTCCTCATTTATGTCACCAACAACCCACTCTCTCTCTACAATTTTCGTCTACTCTCTCTCTCTCTAGAAAACTCACTTTAAACGTTCGTATCTCCTTCGTTTCTTGATGGATTCCGGTGATTCTTTAACCTACGCGAAGCTCTCGACATTCCCTACACAGAAGTACAACTGATCGGAGCTGTTGTCCAACTGAGATCGAGGTATTTGTGCTTGAATGTTCACGAAATTAGGGTTTTCTATGTGTGTGTGTTTAAAACAAAGACCTAGCCGGTTCTACGCTTAACCGATTGAACCTACAACACTTCGAGATGAGTTCTGCAAGTGTCCATGGCCTACAGGTGGTTAGATAGAAGGAAACAAGCTTGGAAGAATGGTGATGGTAACAGGTTCGACGGCCGAACCATTAGGGTTTTCTGGCCGAACCCTTTTGAGCTATGGCGAGCCCTTGCCGAACCAGTGACCTAGCGAACCTTCATCAGCCTAACCACAGACGAACCATGTTCGACCCAACAAACCCATGAGCTCCGGCGAACCAATAGGCGAACTCTGGTTCTGTGAGTTGCAGGTTCGAACCCTAATGGGTCTCACGAACCTGCACGAAACTGACATGCTCGCCATGAACCCTCCATGCATGCATCACGAACCATCCCTACCCGAATCTCCTACCAGTTTGAGCAGGTCATCGACGAACCATTAGTTATGCTAGACGAACCATGCTGGTAACGAACCCTCGATTTTGGACGAACCTAGTTGTTTGCTTTCTGCCGAACTCTTGGACCATGAACTTAGCCGAACCTAGACTCTTGAACCTAATAGGTTCGCTGCCTAAGGTGGCAGCCCAAGCTCAACTCGGCCCAATCCATTTTTGCAAGGCCCAATCTTATTAATACTAGGCCCAGGAGTTAAGCTCAAGCTCAATTGAAATAGCTTGGCCCATTAAGGTCTTTAGATGGCCCAATATCACCTTGGAACCTTACATGGCCTACATATACATGGGTTGGCCCAACCAAATTCCTTAGGCCCAATCAAAGTGCATTCAAACCACTAACATCTTAAGCGGTTTGATATTGTCTTGGCATGTTACAAGGCTTATATACATGTTGTTGGGCCAACATCACATTCACTTGGCCCAACACCATATTCAATCGGCCCATTGCTAAATTAAATGGCCCATGGCCTTTGATTAAGCCCACCATGAATCTATGGGCTTAAGGCCCAAATGTTGGCTCACAATTTGATTGTGGAGAATTGATCATGATTGGGTTAAGTGTTAACTTAACCTAATTAGGAGATCAAGTCACAATCTCAAGGACTTAATCAATTAAACACCTATTCACAGTACATGGAAATCAATGGCTATCAAGTTCACAAACAATTATCATTTTATGCATAAGATTTGTGCACAAAAAGAACACTACATATTCTTTTCATGGACCCATGATCAATCAAGTGATTCAAAATCATAACTTTCAAGTTTACACAACAATCATAACCATGAGATCAAGTATTCGAAAGTTAATCAAGTTCAAGAGAAAACAAGTCAATCAATGAATCAAAGTCTATACAACTATAAATCTTATATCTTATGTATGATTACAATGATATAGGAACCAATTAGAAGTCCTGTTTGCTACTTGCTATCTGTTTTAGTTCAGAGTCTACTGCAGACAGGTGAGAACTTTAGCCCCTCTTTTACTGTTTTACAACTGTTTTGGGGTGGAACACGTGATCAAACTCTATATTTACAATCATATTTCATGGTTCAATATGTGCTCTACTTTACGAATATTACAGGTTCATTGCACTAATTTAAGGGATTCATCAAATGTTATAAAGGATTTTATCAAATATTAAACTCTTTTTATTAAAAAGGTTTTATAAAGGTTCTTTGAACTGTTACATAACAGATTTACTCAAATGTTTTTTTATAAATGATAAACACTTTTAAATAATGGATTTTATAAACTCTTTTGTTATAAACCTTGTTATTATACAAGGTCACTATTTCATGGTATTCAAATCAAGAGGTTAATGTCATGGTATTCAAATCAAGAGGTTCATTTCATGGTATTCAAAACAAAGGATTTAATTCATGGGATTAAATCAAGGTTTTTAATTCATGTTATAAAATAAGGCATTAACACGTTCGGTTAAATTAAGGTTCATAAACATGGTGTCTATTGTTGTAAACAAACTTGTAAACGCATCAAGTATCGCATTCATTAGCGTTAGTACTGGGTGATCACAACAAGGGAAAGCAGACACATTGGTTCTTATCCAGGATGGAGTTAGCTTTTAAATTTGTTTTAAAAGCTAACTGCAGGTCTGGTGTCATTATGGTTTTCAAAATTGCTGATACATTATCTAACTCCAAACGTGGTTTGGGACTTGATATTATATATTGGCTTTCGTGCAAACAGTGATTGGACTGTTTACACTCATTTTCTTACTTGATGTTAGTTTGGGTTGCATCTCATCCATGTGAATCATTTATTGCTTTAACATACCTATGCCTTATGTCACTTATTCATGTTTACAAATGTTAAACCTATTGTTCTCACCAACTACGTCTGTAGTTGACAGTTACTTTTCACGTGTTTCAGGTAATCAGGTTTAAGACATTCTCAGAGACAACTAAGGAGACCATTCTAAGATAGAACAAGATGAAGAAACATGCTAGGATGGAATAGAAACACACTAAATCCTAAATGTTTAATTGTCTTGTTTGAAGTCTTATTTTGTAACTATATTTTGGGTCTGTAGTTGTCTTTCTTTTGGTAGATAGATGGTCTGTAACTAAACAACTGTCTAAATATTTTGAAACATAGTAATCCATTGTGGTTGTTCTTATTCAATACTTGTGCATGATTCAACTGTTCATACGTCACCGCGCCGTGGATTCCGCACGCGGCGCAGGGGTGTGACAGGGTAATCCTGAGATGTCCTCAGGAAATACTTCAGGAAAATCTTTGACTACTGGGATGTCTATGATTCGTTTGGGTGAAGAGTTGTGCTCAGTTACATGTGCTAGGAAAGCATAACAGCCTTTCCTTAAGAATTTCTCAGCTCGCATACAAGATATGATACCAAGTTTTCTACCGGCTCGTTCTCCTTGAACTATCAGTGTATTACCGTTAGGTAATGGAATACGGGTCATCTTGTTTTGAGACACAACTTCCGCTTGGTTATCAGAAAGCCAGTCCATACCGACAACGACATCAAAGCTTCCAAGCTCAATAGGAAGTAAATTGATATTGAAAAGATGATCATTCAGATTCAAGGAACATCCTTGAATAACACTGTTAGTTTTGGTCAACTTGCCATTAGCAAGTTCAATGACATAAGGAGTTTCTAGATCTACCGTAGGCAATGAAATTAATGATGCAAATTCAGGAGAGATAAAACTCTTATCTGCTCCTGTATCAAAGAGAACGGATGCGTAAAGATTATTAAGTAGAAACGTACCATTAACAATATTTGCATCATGTCTCGCCTCGGTTGCACCAATTTGAAAATCTCTCCCTCTAGCTTCAGTTCCCGGATTGGTGTTATTGTTGGGACAGTTTCGCATGAGATGGTCAGGGCTTCCATATTTGTAGCATGACCGGTTGGTTTGAGTGGTTTGTCGTGGTGCTTGATTTTGTGGTTGAGCAGGAAAATTGCAATATTTGGTGAAATGTCCAACTCGATTACAGTTGGCACAAACAGGACACGGTCCCGTTTGATGAAATGGACATTTATTGCATTTGGGTGCCTGCCCGGTATAAGTTTTCCTCTCAGAAATAGCAGCACCATAATTTTTCACAGTAGGCTTGCTCTGGCTAGTCTCAGCTGGAGCTTTCTCCTTGGTTTTGCCAAACCACTTTCGTTTAGTACCTTTAGAAACATTAGAGGTACCGATATCACTACGGCTGTGAGCCGTCTGAGGTTTCAAAGACAGAGTACCACTCCTTACCGCCTCATTTGTAAGCTTAGTGGTCAAAAGAATTGTATGTTTCAGAGTTGTAGGTTCAGCTGCAGTAACCATTCCCCGAATCTGGGGAATCAAACCCTTAATGTACTTCTCGATCAAGGCTGATTCCGTAGGAAACATATCGGGAAGTAAGCAAGTAAGTTCGTGAAACCGATCGGTGTAAGCCAGACAATCAGCATCGATCATAGAGTGATTCCAGAATTCCTCCTGGAGTTTTTGAATTTCAGTGATTGGGCAGTACTCTGATCTAATCAGAGTTTTGAAATCATTCCAGCCCATCGAGTCAACTGTGGCTAAAACCAAAGTCTTGGCCTGAGTATTCCACCAGGTCAAAGCTGAGTCTTTCAGAGAACAGGCAGCATAAGACACCTTATGCTCTGCCAAACATTGGCTGATTTTGAGTTTGGTTTCCATCTCCTCAATCCACCGTAAAAGACCAGCCGCTCATTCCTTGCCTTTAAAAGTAGGAGGGTTGCAAGAAGCAAAGTACCTATAGGTACATTCTTGCTGTGGTGGATTAGAAACAGTTGTTTTTGTGGTTGTTGTATCGGTGGTAGTATGAGTTTCAACGTGACCACCGGTAGCATTATGTTCAGCATGATCGTGGTCCCCACCAGAACCTGCGGTGATATGTGGTTGGTGTTGTGTCAAAACACCACAAGCAGATAGTTGTTCACGCACAATTCGTGCTATCTTAGCTTCGTTTGTTTTAGATCCACTTGTACCAGCAGGTGGAACAGTGCTTGCTCCGGGGTTCACTAGTGGAGCAGTGTTTGTTTCCAAGTTCACAGGTGGAACCACGTTCACTTCCGGATTAACATGCGGATCCGGATTTGATTCAACATTCAAAGGTGGAATTTGATTCTGTTCAGGGTTCGTAATGTTCTGGGTAGCTCTCTTAGCTGGTCGACCTCGTTTAGGAGCCATTAATCTGCTCACAAGCAGACAAACTCAGGTCAGTTTAAGAACATTAAAGATATAACCCGTTCTATCACATAAATTCAATCATATTCAGTTACACTGAAAATTTATATTGAAATGTGATTATAAAGAATACAGTATAACTACATGAATTTAGTCCAGACATGTTCTCGATACACACAGATCATACAGATATTCGTAGTTATACTCAGTCATGATAATTCAACAAAATGTCAAAATATTACATAGGACTTTGAAATGTTTCCACACAGGACTTTGATATGATGCCACACAGGACTTTGATATGATGTCACACAGGACTTTGAAATGTTGTCACACAGACAATTGAAATGTTGCCACACAGGACTTTGATATGATGCCACACAGGACTTTGATATGATGCCACACAGGACTTTGAAATGTTGTCACACAGACAATTGAAATGTTGCCACACAGGAATTTGATATGATGCCACACAGGACTTCGAAATGTTGTCACACAGACAATTGAAATGTTGCCACACAGGACTTTGATATGATGCCACACAGGACTTTGATATGATGCCACACAAGACTTTGAAATGTTGTCACACAGACAATCGAAATGTTGCCACACAGGACTTTGATATGATGCCACACAGGACTTTGAAATGTTGTCACACAGACAATTGAAATGTTGCCACACAGGACTTCGATATGACACCACACAGGACTTTGATATGATGCCACACAGGACTTTGATATGATGTCACACAGGACTTTGAAATGTTGTCACACAGACAATTGAAATGTTGCCACACAGGACTTTGATATGATGCCACACAGGACTTTGAAATGTTGTCACACAGACAATTGAAATGTTGCCACACAGGACTTTGATATGATGTCACACAGGACTTTGAAATGTTGTTACACAGACAATTGAAATGTTGCCACACAGGACTTTGATATGTTGTCACACAGACAATTGAAATGTTGCCACACAGGACTTTGATATGATGCCACACAGGAGTTTGAAATGTTGTCACACAGACAATTGAAATGTTGCCACACAGGACTTTGATATGATGCCACACAGGACTTTGAAATGTTGTCACACAGACAATTGAAATGTTGCCACACAGGACTTTGATATGATGCCACACAGGACTTTGAAATGTTGTCACACAGACAATTGAAATGTTGCCACACAGGACTTAGATATGATACATTGCCATACTGGCAATAGATATGTTCTCAAGTTGAAATGTTCTTACTTGGAATTGTTTTTAATCTCTAGTTGTTGATTACATGAATTTGATATTAACACACCAATCACACACAACATACATAACCCATTACACAATTAATACACAAAATAACCATTTATTAGCACTATCATAGAGTTTGATACAAACGAGTGTTACTACAACATCCATACAGATACAACATATCCATCTACGGTATGTACAATGACAAGTCCCAAAATGAGTGATGCTCAATCACACTTACCGCAGGAAATACGGTAAGCAGGCAAGTATAATAGCTATAGTAGCCAATACTATAGCTAAACATAAGAGTCTAGCCTCAGTGCTCAGTGTACCAAGCATCCAAATCCAGCCTTGCAGTCTCCCTCTCTAGACTGCAACTTGTTGCCAACATGCAGCAACCAGTGCCTGTCTCCAGGTCCTACTCAAACGCTCCTCTATGGTCGCCCTCCAAGTCTGGGCATCAGTACCCATGATATTCACCTGCTCCATCAAAGTCAGGTGTGAAGTAAGAATCTCAAGTACTGTGGTGCGGGTATCCTCCAGGGTAGTCTGATGGTGATGAAGGTCCTGCCTCAGGCCCTGCAGGTCTTGAGAGACCTTCTGTAGTTGGGCCTGCAGCTCAGCTTGGTGGGAGGATTCTCCCACCTCATGTATGGTCTGTGGCTCATCTTGGGGAGCCATCTGATGTCTCGGGGGTAGCCCCGTGGTCTTGCGGGCTTGTCCCCGCATCCGTCGTAATCCGTCCCACGCAGGGACTCTCCGTGGAGAGGAGCTCTGTCTCCTCTCAGCAGAAGTATGAACCAAGGGTGAATGTGGAGGACTGGGTACAATGGGGGCTGCTGGTAGTAGTACTGGTGATGGTGGTGGTGGTGGAGTAACAGGTCTGGGGGATGATGGTGTATGCGGTCCGGTAGGGGTCGCCTGAGAGGCTGCAGATGAAGCCTCACTAGGATCCGAGTCTGCTCCTGTACTAGAGCTCGGGGTGTCGTCCAACCTCAGATAGGGAAATCTCTGATAAATATATTGTTCGGCTTGATCGGCCATCGCTGTACAATCAAAATCTCTAATCAGTATCATGAAGTAAATATTAAATAACGATATTTAACATAAACATGAACATGATATGATGTTCTTTCCTATCTCAAAACAACTATTCGTCTTTATAGTTATTAATGTTCTGCTTGAATTAAATTAAACTAGAACGCACACGTGTTGCAAATTTCAGTTATGCTGGCCACTCATAACTGGAATTTGTACCACCTGATTATTCTGGCTTCATTCAAAACAAGTGTTGTTCGTTAATAATGTTCAGTGCTCTCTGTGTTACTATACGAGCCTATGGTTATAGTCTAGGTCTCTAAGTCCACCTAAATTCTATAACATGTGGCTCTGATACCACCCTGTCACACCCCCACCTCTCGTCACCTCGTGTATGATGTCACTGAACTGGTTGCCGAAGCATAGTGGTGACGTCTCAGCAGTGAGGGGTGACTTACTTGATCCGATTTCACAAGCTCACAGATTTACTTAAAGTAAATACATTAGAAGGTTCGTCATTAACATACACACTGCAGTCTACAACTAAGTTTATTACATAATCTAATACATTTAAGTTCAACTAAGTGAAGTGCATCCTCACCGAGTCGTCACCGTTGTCCTGCAAAATGTTGAGTTTAAAACGTCAGCACAAAGCTGGTGAGTTCGACAGTTCAAATGTAAAACAATATGATATGATAAGTATGTTCTCAAAAGTTCAGTTCCGGATAACCATGGGACCCGTATCTAGTTCCTTTCGGACAGTTGTACGTTTCACGAAGATACTACCCGTCGGTAAATATCTTAATGCCTCATTATCTTAATGTCTATCACTAACATTAAGAAAGTGTTTTGGAAACAGGTACCAAACATTCACACCAGGGGAGATGCAATCCTCCCAGCAAATGGGTTGTAAGCCAATAGTATTATCAATGATTCCTGTTCGGCCCCACATGGGTTCACTAGATACAGTTCAAGAGATGAGGATTTTTTGATACTGTGATAGAGATACTAACGGCAAAATCCCATGAAATCACACAAAAGTCACATGTAATCACACAGATAACAGTTATGCATATCATATGTTCAGAAAAGGTTTGCAGAGTTACCCCGATGTATATAAAATACTAAAAAGAAAAAGGGGTTGTACGAAACTCATCTGATGATATAAAGGTAGCAAAATATCTCGAAGCTGATGACAAAGAGATGATTCTGCATTTTTTTATATTTAATGAGTTATTTATGTTCTAGTTTACTGATTAGATCTTTCTGAACGTTCAATGTCAAAGACATTGCTTTGTAAATCATCAAACCGATATTAAATGTTTAATTAGTTACTTTGTTATCATATCATACAATGTATGATAATGTAGGAACCTACATTGCATTAGATTCCTAATACAAGATTGATGACACTTTTGATTAATCAGAATAGTCTTGGATTAACCAAATAGTTAATGTTGTTGATTATAATGCTAAAACAGTTTCTACATGGCTTAATGGCTTAGGAATGATCAATCCTTGTTATTGATTACCCAAATATCATGAAATATCACAATGTAGCATTAGAATTGGTGTAATAACCAAGTTTAACATACTAATCTGACTGTTATCATAAACATCAGATAATCGTTCCAATGAGTATGTTAATGGTTGTGATTAGTTTGAAACACTTGGATTTAACCTTGCATTTAAAGGATTAATCCAACTAATCACCTACATTGTTATAATCAAATGGGTTAAACCATTATAATCATGGGTATGGTTTCATGCAAACTGGGCATTACAACGGATCAAAATAAGGATTTAACCGTTAAAACATCGTGTTCTTTGTTTATAATCAATCCTAGCCATCATCTAGGCAATAATCAACAATCCTAACTATTCCATTACGTTCAAAATTAAGATCTAATCAATCAAAACCAAACCAGAAAGTTTAAACGGATCATTACCTAATCTGACGGATATCTGCGATTAAAACAACGATCAGAACTTGTAGAGATGATTCCTGGTGCGATCCACAGCTTCTGATGGCTTCAATTTAGAGTTTTGATGGTGGTTTGTGAGTATTTTTCGTCTGAAGATGGAACAGATGCGAGAGATGAATAACTTTTAAATTCTGCATGAAATCTGATGAAGTAGATCAGATTGTTGCACCGCCACACTCATCGCGTACCGCGACCAGAAGCCAATTTCGGCTTCGCGTACCGCGAAGATTTTCGGGAATTTCAGATATTTTCCAAGCATCGCGTACCGCGGAGGATTCTCAACCCTTCCATCGCGTACCCCGACGAGCCCATTCGATCAACACTTAGAAATTTTTCTTCGTTTTTTGATTTCGGGCAATCCAGGACTCCGTTCTGCACACGGTTTTCGCCTACGTTCATCATTTCTCGCATTCTATCGATCTGTAGTAATTTCAATTGCCAAATTAGCGCGGATTTCTAGAACGATCAAATGTGCTCACACCGTTAATGACGTAATCCTCGTATGCAACTGTCACACCAAAATCAAATTAAAGTATATACACAGATTCAGAATAATGCGTTTAATGAAAAACCTAAGTCAATTTTGTGAAACAATAATGAATTCTATGATCTCAGTTAGTAGGGTTCTTAGACAAAATTGTTTTGGGGGTTTCCATGTATTTGAATTCAAAAACCAAATTAAACCACACAGAGAATTTCGGAATCATGTGTGAAATGAAAACCATAAATTAATTGGATCAAACAATATCGGATTTTATGATCTCGAATTCTAGGGTTCATCATTTAAAATGATTTGGGGGGTTTCTATTCTAATGAGCATGAAACTCAAAATAAACATCATAGAGAGTTTCGGAATATTCTTTCTAATAAAAACCCTTTGTCAATCTCATCGAAGCATAATGAATTATATTAATTCAAGTATTAAACCATTTGGGGTTTTTGAGTTAAACGATCATAAAAATCAAATTACTTGTACAGAAAGGGTCGAAATCCTATGATTAATGAAAACCCTATGGTTTAGAAGTTTAACGTAAGCAAATTGAACGAGTTCGCATCAATGCATAAGGTTTAAGGTTCAAATACATGGAGGTTTATAAAACTAAAGGGATTGATCGAAGTAAGCAATTAAACATATGTATAGACTTATCTGCATCCCCAAAACAAAAGGACTAAGGTTCTAGGGTCAATTGAGATTGAATCATGGGGTAATTCGAGTCAATTGGTTCGGTTGGTTAAACAAAGGGGACCCGATGGTTGAAGGTAAAACAATTAATTCTGGAATCAAGTTGCAAAAAGAAAAACAGAGAAGCTGGTGGGAGCGTAGAGTCTGTGTTCAAAAGGTCAGGGGTTCGAACCCTGCCTCTGCCAGTTTTAGTATTTAAAACTCATTTTGATTTTAAAACCATAAATTCTTCATTTTAACTCCGTTTTAACCCGTTCGAGTTGCGTTGGAACAAGAAATTAATTCCGAACAAAATGAAATGATAAAATTGATATTTTGAACCGAAATCATAATCGCGTATAGGAAAGCGTGTTTAAACGAAAATGTATATGCTTATACATTTAAACAAACGAATTCAAAAATCATGTGTACTCTCGTATGAATATTTCAAACAACCTAATATACGTGTGTTGACATGTATGTGACCACAAACACAAATTGGACATTCCGAATAATGTAACGTTATTATTATAACACAAGTTATTCGTAGGAGATTATCTACACGATTTTCAAACACTTGATCATTCTGTTTGCTATCAAAGGAGTGTACACAGCCCCTTTTTACTTTTACTGTTTTGGAGGAGAAAACATGTGCAAACAAACATTTTAGATACCTATCACTTGCATGAGTTAGCTATTTACTATAAGTGTGAACATAACATTTGAAGTCCTTACATATCGAACCGTTTAGTTTGCCGTAGTGCAAAGCGTGGTAGTTGAAGATAAATCTATTGGGTTTGACAAACCTCAATTTGTAGATTGTAGGTCTACGCAAGTGTTTAACTAGCTAATTCAAACATTACTATTTTTTGTGCTAGACAATAGTGGAAAGGCAATCAACATTCTAACAGTTAGCTTCAGTGTCGACTGCTTATGTAAATAGTACAAATGACTAGCTATCATGACTATGCAATGTGTGATTTTGTTATCTGCAAACCTTACATTTCAAACAGTTGTTCAAACATTTATGATTACTCAAACCTGTGTGTGCACCAACCATTGTGTTGACTTTATTTACATGTTTCTCAGGACACTAAAGCACAAGTAAGGATGAGCAGGGACTAGGATGTTGAGTCTCATGTATACATTTCAGTTCAAGTGTTTTGGATTTGATTAATTAAGACATTGAATGACTTTGAATTTGTAATTTACATTTTGTAAACTGTTATGTTTTGTTATTGGTTTTAAAACGCTTCCGCAAACGTTAAAACTTTGATATTACAGTTTAGACCAAATTTATGTTTGAAAAGCATATAGAGGTCTTTCGTTATGTCTAATGCCTGAGATCCTGGTTTGTCACGCCATAAACGGTATGATTCCGTTAGTTGAAAATTGGGGGTGTAACAATCGTACCAGATGTTACACAATTAAACACATAAGTTCACATAAAACTTAAATCATGTATACTAAGTCTATAAGTTTGCAACATGTACATATTTTTGACTTTATAAACACCCTTTTGTATAAAGCATATGTATCATCCCTATTACAAAATGTAAAAGGAGGAGTAAGAATTAAGTCACTTGTGTTTGCCTAGCTTTGTCCAAATATGTATGAGTTTGAGGTAATGTAGATGAAAATCCTCACCCTAATGTTTATGTAAATTAATAAGCTTAGCATCCTAACATTCAAGCTTTCTCCTTTATGGAATTTCTAAGGATAGCTTGTCATTGGTAGTGTTTTTGTCTAGATTTAAGGGGTAACTTTAGAATATTTATTTATTAATTTAAATAAATATTCCTATAAAATTGTTAATTAAATAATAATAGAATATTGATATTAATTCCTATCTATTTATTTGTAATTATCTTCTCTATTGAAAAAAAAAATCTAATTATAATATTGTTTATGTGTTCAATAGGTGTTATCAATAAAAATATTTACACTATTAATTTATAAACTATAATATATAATGGTCACATAATTATTTAAATAATCATGTAAGATTAAAAACACATGTTTGTTAAATCTTTTGAATCTAAACAAAATTTTGAATTTTTATTTGAATATAAATAAATTATTTACAAATTTTTTTTCTGATTTTATAAGATCCATTTTTTATAATACTCATTCATGTTTTTTTTCCAAATAATGCATGGCTTAATAAAAGATTTTGGTTTTAAAAAAAATAATCCAAAACAGCATGTAAACATTACAATTTTGTTTTCTAGAAACTTCAACCGTATATTATAAATACTATACGAAATAAAATAATTTTGTCGTTAGTTTAATCATAAATCAAACTTTTTTAGGTATATAAATAAGTAAATAAAATAAAACAAAAATATTTTCTGATAATGTTGGCAAGATTTTAGTTTTATGATGTGAAGTATTTGTAATAAAAAAAACCAGAATAATAAAGACTTGAAAATCTTAAAATATAAAAAGGAAAGGAGCAAAAATCGGTTGGGGCTAGTCTCGAAACCGCGACCACCCGTGGCCCAAGCTCTAATAGCGCACCGGTTTACCAAGTAAAGTAAACTCATATATGAGACATCTGCTGAAATATACAAAACCTATGTTTTCGGTTTTGCCCAACTTTCCGAGTTCCCTCGACAAACTCGAAATCCTTTCCCTGTCAAATTTGAATGATTGACATATCTATAGTTATAATAATCATGGGGCTAATATTAATGACTGAAAATAGCATAGATTAATTCAATAATTACTTACGATGATGTTTGGATTCATGGATTTCCATGGTTTGACCAAGAGCGAAAGTATGGCGAGTTGCATATTCGATTCATGATGATTGGAAGTTAGAGAGTAGGTTTATATTTTACAGAAAGGTGCGGATAGACTAAGGGAACCTTGATCAATATATTAATTTGTGTATTATACTTGTTTGTATTAGTTTTGAATTTTGAATGAAGGTTCCTATTTTGAAATGTGATTGCACGTTTAAAGTTCGATTCACTTCTAATTTCTGATTATTATTATTGATTGACACAATCTGGGGTTGCCAAAACGTTTATCAATCGAGTTGGAAACTCGTTGTAGGCTAGTAGCTAGCTGGTAAGTGTATGTGTTGCGAGAGGGCCACTGGATTGAGTTTGGTTCAACTGGGCTATGAAGAAAATGATGTTTAAGCATGGTTGTAAAAATCCCCGACTAGGCAAATTAATCGGCTGATTAATCGTTAGTTCTCTAAGGCCGACTAGGCCCGACTATCCGATTAAGCCGATTAATCCCGATTAATCCCTAGTCCCCACTCCACCGACCGACTAGCGACTAGCGATTTCTACAACATTGGGTTTAAGGAGTTTGCATGGCAAAAACAACCCTTATAATTTATAGGTTATTCTTTTTTGTTTCAAAGTTACGCTCAAAATATAATTACTGATTTTGACAAGTTTAGCTCTCTAACTTTCTATGTTATTATTTTATGTAGGAAGGTTTGTATAAAAAAATTGTTATTAAATATTTTTAGCTTTTACATCTTATGTTAAATATATAACAAATTTTAATCCGAAGTTTTTATTGTATATTATTATGATAAAACTTTTAATAAAAATTAATTTGTGCATTAAGTCCTACTGAGTATTTTGTGTGTGTGTATTATATGTGTGTATTTATATAATATGTATGAATTTATGAATACCACCAATCACAACGGGAAAAATGAATTATAATCTGAGTTACTTTATTGGTTAAAAATATATAATATAAAAAAGAAAAAAATGTGGTTGATGGTTGGTATATTTTCTAGCTCCTGACCAGGATTACCTCAACAGAGGCCACGCCTTGGTCACACCCTTATAAAGGTTAGGATGTTGTGATGATTGATGACAACCACTTAGAGGGTGAGATTTCGTTAACATGTGTTTCAGGCTAGGATGTTCAAAATATCCGAAACTCGAAAAAATTCAAAATTCGAATCGTATCCGAAACCCGAAAAAACCGTATCCAAAATCTATTTCGGGTTTTTCGGGTCGGATAATATGATTTCAGATTCGGGTCGGGTTTCGGGTATGCAAAAACTGGTTTTTCCGGGTCGGATATCAGAAAAACCGGAAAAAAAACAGGGTTATTCGGGTTGGATAATATATTTTGAATTTCGGGTCGGGTCGGGTTTCGGATAGACCAAAAAGATTTTCCAACCCGAATAACTCGATATCCGACCCGATGAACATTCCTATCTCAGGCGGGTCTAAGATCCGACGTCTTCTGAACGGTTACATGGATTTATAGCCTTTTGTTATTTATATATATAGTTTAATGTTCAACTAAAAAGTTTATTTTGCATAAAAAGAATAAAAAATTTTTTTAGAAAACTCGAAAATTGACCCAAAAAAATTACAATTAAATTTATTTTTGTATCATTTAAACCTGCTTGTAGAACCCTTTAACCTTAAATCATAATTATAACCAATAAAACCAAATACTACTAACAAAACCTAAACATAAAAATAAAACCTAAAAGTTTAAAACAAGGCTTAAATTCCAAACTATAAAACTAGTTGTTAAATCTAAAACCTAAATACTAATATATAAGGCTCGATGAGACGTTCCCAACACTATCGAAATGATTTCGATCGGAGTTCGTTTGGGTATGTTTCGAATGTTTTAAAGATCTTTTTTATCCTTATTAGGCAAATAAACTTTTTATTTAATTTTTCCTATATATATATATATATATATATATATAGGAGCCGGTTCAAATACATATGCTTCTTAACGTACTAAACGTAGGATGGATTCTTGACCCTTTGATCAGACTAATCAATGGTTAAGATTTAGTGATCCCCACTTTATACAACTTTTTCCACAAATAAGTGTAAAATATAACTGGAAGGACAAAATAGGAAACAACCATATTTAATAATGTTACAACAAGTTCTACTCGTATTTTAAAAATTAAATAACTTTTACATGCTTTATTATTTTTTTAAAAAAAATTACAACATAAAATTGAGAATTTTATTATCTTTAATTTGAGTATAGTATTGTTATAATTTTTTTAAGTTTTTTTACGTGGTCCTCGATTTTTACGCTTGGTACGTAATTATTGGTACGTGATTATGCAGTTGATCCTTTGATCATTCATGTTAAATGACGGTCCGTGATTTTCATATAACATGGTCCGTGATTATTGGTCCGTGATTATACATTTTGCCCTTGATTATGTGTGTTAAAATACGGTCTGTGGTTGTTATATAATGTGGTCCGTAATTATTGGTCTGTGATTATCCCCATGGTCTGTGATTATGTGTGTTAAATGTCAGTCTGTAATTTTGTAAATCACGGTCTGTAATTTTATATGGACGATAATACCCTTTACCCTAATGACACATGGCGCGTTCCTGTGGCTTCCTACGTTTAGTACGTTTAGACTAATATGTACATTAACCGTCCCCATATATATCACGTACGTACGTATGTATATTTTTTATGATTTGGATTTTCAACCTTTTCTATTTCTTTTCTATATTGTTTTTTATTTACTTTTTAGAATATTTTTTGTTTTGGTTTATTTTCTTAAACGTTATGCTTTTTTTAACATCATGTTTTTTTTTTTCTTACTTTTTTTTTTCCATTGTGTTTGTTTTAATTTTTTTTTATAAATAGTATGATATCCTAACATGTGTATTTCGCTTTAATTAATTATGTTTTATAATCGAAGATTGGTTGGCCGCCCATCACAGAGAAGAAATATAGTGTTAGTTTATTACATTTACAAACGATTATAACATAAAATATATAATATGATATCCAAGTCCAATGATTTGATAGCAAGAATCATATCTTAACTCTTAGAAAGTTGATACGATGCCAATAATTAACTAAACCTTAATAATATTTTTTTATGGCTAGAAACGATGACATAATGTATACATGAAAAAAGCAATATCAGAAGTCCATGAATGAATAAAGCGATGAGATAATGATTAGAAAGGGGTGTTGTATTCAAATGAATATATAAACCAGTTACGACTCTTTATATCTTAATAAAATAAATGTCACACTATGATACACTTTATTATTTACCTTTTAGCATAGAATCTTAAAAGCAGGATCCAAATAAACTCTATTACATATTTTTACATACCTCATAATCTCATAAGTTGATTGTAAGTTTGTTTCAGCATGATGCACTTTTATGTTTATATCAGTATGTAACCGAAAACATTTTTAGTGACGAACATATCCAATAGAAATTAGCAAGTGAAGATGGGTTCTATCGATAATATATTTTTAATGATGTAATCTTTATGATTCTTGTAATTTAATTCTAAATATAATTGTGTCACAATTATAATAGAAGAAAGTTCACAGTAATTCTTTAATTCAATGGCCAGACATACATGCATGCACATATATACTGTGACAATTCGCAATTTCCACGTTAAAATTATGTGCATTAGTCTTAATTAAGTTTTATTAAGATTAAAATAATTGAAAAATAAATTATGAAAATACGCGAGAAATCGAGAACGTTGGTGAAAACCATGCAAAAAACCGAGTTCCTGATCCTCCGGAATCGTAAAAGCTAGAAAATTTTGAAAATATATTGTTCAGGGACTCTTCGCGATACGCCAAGCTCATTTTGGGTCCCCTTGGCGTTACGCAAACATCCCAAAATATCTGAGAACTCAGGATTTCTTCGCGGTATGCCAAGCCTTCTTCAGACATCCTTGGCGGTACACGACGAAAAGGTGGTTCGAATAAATGAGCCAGAAACTTCAGATTTCATGCAAAAATCAAAATTTTATTATTCTCTCAACTCCAACACCACAAAACACGATCAGATCGACTAAAAACTCAGATCTTCATCATTTGGAGCTGCAGAAACATCAAGATAAAGCTAGGAATCATTTCTACAACACTCGATCGTCGTTTTGCAACCGAAAATCCGTTCGAAAGGGTAAAAATTCGATCTCTCTTACTAGTTTGATAATGTGTGGATTAGATCTAGATTTTGAACGTGATACAATGGTTATTGTTGTTGATTATTGCCTATATGATGGTTAGGAATAGTTAGAAACGAAGAATTCGATATGTTAATTGTGAAATATTTGTTTTGATCCGTTATAATGTTCGGTTATCATGAAAACATGTCATAGATCATAATGGTTTTAACCATTTGATTATAACAATGCTTGTGATTGTCCTGATCACTCTTTTTAACGATCAATGATAAGGATTGACTATTCCTAAAACTGAAATCCATGAAGAAACTGTTTCGGTGATATAATGAAGAACAATACTAATTTGATTAATCTGGGAATGTCTTGATTAATCGAATGAGTCATAAGTTCCTTAATAAGAACCTAAATTATTATAGGTTCTCAGTTATCACACTTTGTGCGATGTTAAGTTAAGGAAACTGATTAAGTATTTAAGATCAAATTGATGACTAGAGTTGCACTGCACTTGGAATTAAATGTCAAGGAAAGTTCTGATAGTCAAATTAAGCATAAATAACTCATAGAACTCTAATAACATACATGTTTAGAGTTCAAGAAATAATGATATGAACGTCGTGCGCTGTTTATTGATTTAAATTAACTCAGGTGAGTTCACGAACCCCTTTTTCTGTATTTTGGCTTTTGAAACTCGGGGAATGAGAAAACATAAATACTCATTTGAAACATCTTGATTATTGTGAAGCTTTGAAACGCTTTTGACGCATTTTGTGAAACCTTAAACCTGATTGGATCACGTGAAACTTTGAAACGCTTTTAATGCATTTTGTGAAACATGAATCCTGATTTGATCAGGTGGAACTCTGAAACGCTTTCGATACATTTTGTGAAACATGAAACCTGATTTGCATCATGTGAAACGCTGAAACACTTTTGAAAGATTTTGTGAAACATGAAAACGAAAACGTTGTAAAACATTTGGTTGAAACACATGACAGTGGGGAGAAACACATGACCGAACTTGTCATCATTTCACGGGTTACACATTTGTCGCTAAGTCCCTATTATGTAACCGTTAATCATGGGGGAGCGTGATTATTGAGAATAGATTCTATTTGTAATTGACAATCCACGCCTGTGATTCATAGCTAAATCTACGACCAGATGTCGAGTGGGCGCTCAATAAAGCTAAAACACACAATGTCTTGCGACAACGGTATTGGGAAGGGGCTGTGACACCCGACAATTTCAAGTAATTGCAACTCTTACACTCTATGTATTTAACATTCATACTTGTTGCATTGCATTTAATTATGTTTAATTAGATGAGCCAAACACACACAACTACGAAACGAGAGTTCAAGGAACTATCGAATCGTACATTGCACAATGGTTTTGGAAACCAAGTGTGGCAAACACAAACACAAACGCAAAACAATAATTCGGGGAATTATTGGATTGTGCGATACATGTTGATTATGGTTAATCAAGCATGCAAATGGTTCGTAGCGACGAACGCAAACTATCAAAGATAATTCGAGGAATTATCAAAACACACACGAGTCTCACGAACGTTGGTGATCAAATAACTTATGTGTCATTATGTGATTATGTGTTAAACATGCATTAGATGTTTAGGATAAACGTTGGGAATCGAGCACGAGCGAAATCGAATCAACGAAATCGAAAAACTGGAAAATGGACCCACAGCGGTACGCCAAGGCCCCTTGGCAAAGGGCTTGGTGGTACGCGAAGCAAAGCCGGAGTCGGGACTCCCGAATTCCTCGGCGGTACGCGAAGACCATTTTAATCGGCCTCGGCGGTACGCGAAGCCCATACATATAAAAAAATTATAAAATCAACCCCATTCACTTTCTATCCGGTCTCTACCCATTTTCTTCGAACAACCTCACCTATTCTCGACCAAAACCCACTTATATCAATCCCAAATCCCCCTGGTAACATTCTTGGAGCTATTCCTTGCATTGGTGGACCATTTGGAGTTCTTGGAGCTTGGAGAAGAAGCTAGGAGGTTAGAAACAACGATCAACACATTGAATCACTATCACCAGAAGCTGTTACTACTCAATCTATGTGGATCTTAGCTTCTAAGGTAGTTTATTGTGCTTAACTATTGTTAGATCCTACATGTATGATGTAAAAACACACATGCAACTCCATGTGACTAGTTTACACGAATTTGTTGGTGATTGGATGTGTTATTAGAGTTAGATCTACTGATTTTAGTGTAGGATTGAGTTTGGTTAAGTTATGATTGATTTAGCTATGATTTTGGTACACTTGTCATAAAAGGAAACTTTTATGTTGCAAGTCATAGATTTGTGATGATCTAGACATGTTAGACATGTCTAGATGTTGTTGAATGCATATTGATGTGTTTAGAAACACATTTGGAAATTTGATTTTGTCAAAAACACGATTTTGTATAAACTTACTATAAATGGAAACTTTTGTAGATCAAAAGAGGGCTTTTGATGTTTTAAGGTGTTTTGGTGAACTTGGATTATTGAAATATGTTTGAAAATGGTTTTTAACATATTAGGAAACTTCGATTTGTGAAAACGGACCTTTAATCGGGTGCTTACTATCTTAGGAAACTTTATTTGTGGAGAATGCCATAAATGACAATTTATGCACAAACGACATATTTCAAAGTGTTTACATATGTTTTTACAAACAAACTATGGTATTAGCTTTATGAAATGGGATTTCACAACTACACTTTCCTAAAATAGAAACTTTCCATAAATGGTAACTTTTACGATTCTTACACGTCACTTAAGTGAACGTTCTACGATTCGAGTCGTAGGATACTTGTAGGTGTCCTACTTGCATTTATGACACATTGGATGGTCATAACAAAACAAACGTGTCACCAACGATTCATAGAGTCATCAAAAGTCAACACACACACACTCGGTTGAGCACACCGACACTTGGAGTTGTATGGGATACAACACACCACAAGAACACAAACTCACCACCTATATGGTTATAGGTGCTTACTAGCAGGATTGCTAGCATTCGCAACTAGCAAACAACACATACACACCGGAACTGCTTATCAGGTGAGTTCACGACCCCTTATTACTTTTTTCACCTTTGGGGGAGAAAACATTGCATGATAAACTGTTTTATGAACAACTCATTTTATTTACATATGGACATGCTTTATCACTATATGTATATGTGTGGACCACATCACAACTAAAAGTCCTCGCGATACTCCACAGACAGTTAGTAGCGCGTAGCGCCTAGCGTGGTAATCTTGAATAGTACTATTTGGGCCTGACAAGCCCCACCCATCGCGCCTGGGAGGCCAACCTGACTGGAGGTCGGAATGGGTGCAATATTGACCAACACTTTGCCATTTTCTTGTGATGGACATGGCGGGAGGCACAAATGTCAGCTTCGGTACGAACCCGCATATAATATAATTGTATTTACTAGCTATCAATCGATACTATATTGTAATGATATGTTAATCACAACTCTTACTTTAAACATTGGATGTTTACTTCTTATGAAAAACATGTGCTCTCACCAACCTTTGTGTTGACCCTTTTTACTCGCATGTTTTCTCAGGTAACTGAGGCACGCGCATGAAGGCTAGGATGCTAGGATGGAGTCCATACATCACTTTTAGTGTCTTAGGTCTTTTGAGAGAATTTAAACATTAGACTTGTTATGTAATAATGATTACTTAAATCGCTTCCGCACTATTACTTTTTATGACTCGAAAACTGTTTTAAACTTATGCTTTCGCAACCTATATTTGCAATGTTGTTTTGACAACTTAAACTTTTACTTCCGCTACTCTGATTTTATAAAAACTGTTTTGTCCAAGTATTTGGATTTACGTATGTAACCAGACATGTAGGTCTCGCAACTGTATGACTGGATACTGCGATCCTGCCCGATCTGTCTGTGCTCGCGCCCCGACAGGGCCGGGAGGGCCGGGGTGTGACAGATTGGTATCAGAGACCCCGGTTATTGCGAATTAGGTTTGCATTTAGTGATTTTAGTCTATAACCACTAGTCTCCACACAACACATAACACTTAGTATTGTGATACTTGCACACATGTCATATCTATTATGCATCACACTAATCACCGCATGTGACTACCCATGACGGGGATGAGCTGATAGCTCTACATGTTTCCTTACAGTACCTACCGCACACACTAAAGTTAGTCATGAGATAAACACTAACACTCATTCTCGCTATGAAGATCCTGGCCGGAAGACGCGGAGGACGCAGAAACACGGGAGGACGTGGGAACATCAGCTTGACACCAGCTGAACTAAATGCACTCATCAACGAACGGGTTGAAGAGGCACTTGCTGCACGGGAAGCTACCCGTAATCAAAACCCACTGAACCAAGGTGATGAGTCCTATTTTCACATTCACCTTGCATCATAATCACTCGTTTCCAACACAACGTGTTTATCGGATTTTGAATCCAACTTCTTTCCTTTCATATCTCAGGAGGAAACATCAACCAACCTCCATGCGCATTTAAAATGTTTATGGATTGCAAACCTCACTCGTTCAACGGCACTGAGGGAGCCGTCGGACTGTTACGCTGGATGGAAAAGGCGGAGCCGGCCTTTGCCATGAGCAACTGTAGGAACGAAGGCAGGGTCAAGTTCGTTGCAGGAACACTGGAGGGAGCTGCCCTCACTTGGTGGAATGCCAATGTTCAAAACCTTGGGCTCGATGCAGCCAATGCTCTACCCTGGGAAGAATTTAAGAGAATGATGAACCGCTAATACTGCCCTCGCGGTGAAGTGCAGAAACTAGAGATAGAATTCTGGAACCATAAGATGGTTGGTTCTGAGATCGAGGCATACACCACCCGATCGTATGAGCTGGCACACCTGTGCCCAGAGATGGTAACACCACCTTACAAGCACATTGAGAAATACATCGAGGGACTGCCACCTCAAATACAGGGAATGGTACTTTCTGCTGACCCCATTACCCTACTACAAGCCTTGCGACTGGCCCATAAGCTCACTGACTTAGCCGTCGCACAAGGACTCTTACCACCCCGTGGTGCCGTAACCACAACCACAGATAACAAACGCAAATGGGATAACACCCTGAGCAAAACTTCCACTCTCCAACCACCACCGTAGCAACGTAAGTTGGGATCATCCCAACCTTACACACCACCCATCCCAACCAATCAAAACTCAGGAGCCTATGCAGGCAAACACCCCAAGTGAAACAAATGCAACTTACACCATGTTTTGGGTCAATGTGGTTCTATCCGATGCCAACGGTGAGGCAAAGGAGGACACCTCGCCAAAGACTGCAGGGATTAACTGTTTACAAAGACCCCACAACCACAACAACAACAACTCGAAGCACCAAAGGGATGCTTTGAATGTGGAAAGCCCGGGCACTTCAAGAGGGACTGCCCACATATGAAGAACAACAATAATAACTTGAACAACAACGGTCCGAAGGGACGAGCCTTCGTGATCAGGGCTAAGGAGGCCAGAAACGATCCCAACCTTGCAACAGGTACGTATCTCTTAAACGATCACTATGCTTCTATATTGTTTGATGCTGGTGCTGAGAGAAGCTTTATATCTAAGGATTTTAGTGAGATAATCACCATAACCCCAACACCCTTAGAGGTTGAATATACAGTAGAACTAGCTGATGGTAAATTGATTGTAACTAAACACATTATGAAGGAATGCACTTTAGAGCTAGCAAACCATAAATTTAAGATCGACCTCATGCCAGTTACACTAGGCAGTTTTGATCTCGTAGTGGGTATGGGTTGGTTGTCTGAAAATCAAGCTGAAATCATTTGCCACAACAAGGTTGTGCGCATACCTCTCCCTGGTGGAGAAATCCTAGACAATAACGGCGAAAGGAGTGACACTCCTCTGAACATTATCTCGTGCATGAAAGCCCATAAATGCATACGAAAGGGATACACAGCCATTTTGGCGCTCGTCACTGATAAGACGGAAGAGGAGAAGAAAATAGAAGACATCCCAGTTGTATGCGACTATCCTGACGTAGTCCCTGAGGATCTACCAGGACTACCACCACCTCGACAAGAGGAGTTCCGCATAGACCCCGCGCCAGGAGCAGCACCTATTGCACGGGCACGCTATCGCCTTGCACCTTTGGAGATGCAGGAACTTTATAACCAACTCCAGGAGTTGCTGGACAAGGGTTTCATTAGACCAAGCTTCTCACCTTGGGGAGCTCCGGTCTTGTTTGTAAAGAAGAAGGATGGCATGTTTCGAATGTGCATCAACTACCGTGAGCTGAACAAAGTGACGATCAAGAATCGTTACCCCTTACCTCGTATTGATGATCTGTTCGATCAACTGCAAGGATCGAGTTACTATTCCAAGATCGATCTGCGATCTGGATACCACCAGCTAAGGATTCAAGAGGAAGATATCCCCAAGACTGCTTTCCGCACTCGGTATTGCTATTACGAGTTTTTGGTCATGCCATTTGGGCAAACTAATGCACCTGCAGTATTCGTGGACCTCATGAATAGAATGTGCAAACCATAACTCGACAAATTTATCATTGTCTTCATCGATGATATTCTCATCTACTCAAAGACTCAGGAGTAACACAAAGAGCATCTTCAATTGGCTCTTGAGCTTTTACTTCTGCAACTCTAATTTTATAAAAATTGTTTTGTCCAAGTATTTGGATTTACGTATGTAACCAGACATGTAGGTCTCGCAACTGTATGACTGGAGACAGCGATCCTGCCCGATCCGTCTGTGCTCGCGTCCCGACAGGGCCGGGAGGGCCGGGGTGCGACAGGGGCAAACACTGAACTCGTCAGCTCGGTTACGGGAGGCCAGGAGTTATAATTGGACAGTTGGTCCGGAAAAGTAAACACGACATTGTTGGAAGGAGCAATGTTCACACTGGATACCAATGTTTTATAGCCAGTTTGGGACAAGAATATTATTTAACTCTTTTTATACAAATATTTGATTTTTTTGAATACATTATACACATTTTGACATTTTGAACTTGTGAACTCACCAGCGACATGCTGAGGGTGGAGCTAGGAGCTCAATATTTGGAGACATATAGTAGAGTCTATGAGAATTTGACTCAACAGTGTAAAATATAGCGCAGTAATTATGTGAAACCCAGTTATAACTATTGTTATATTAGGCTTGTGACTAATGTAGTTGTAGTATTATTCTGTAATATATAAATGTATGTGTCTTTTGTTGTAAACAATGACTGTGAAACCTTGAAAGTCACACGGTATGCTTCCGCAACGACAAGGGTGTGACACATACATACATACATACATACATACATACATACATACATACATACATACATACATACATACATACATACATACATAGATGTGTGGTTATACACGTTCATGAATATTTATCTAATTATATTGAATACTTACCAATTAAGTGTTATTAAAATTTAATATAAACATAAGTTAAATACATTTTAAATTAGTGATAAAATTATTACACACACATATGTATATACACATAAATTAGACAAAATAAACATTATTAAGATTTATGTAACTTAAATAAAGTAAACATATTCTATTGCAAAGTTGGTGTATATATATAGATACACACACGCACGCATATATATAGGGGATGGTTCGAATGTTAACACTTCCTTATTACAATAATCCAATAACTAAATCTTATTACTTTGAGGCCCACATTAAAGTAAATATAAAGATGTAGGTTTTTTCTTGTTTTTTTATTAATGTAAGTGAGCTCTATATTAATTAAAAAAAACATACACCTTTAGATTTACTTTAGTGTGAGCCCCAAAGTAATAATTATTCGGTTAACGCAATAAACATGGGTTAACATTTGATCATCTCCTTATATATAAATATATAAAGGCATGAATAATTAAAAAGTTTATAAGCTCTGCTAAATATACATATTTTAGTAAGTTTCATATTCATAACAATTTAATTTCAAATTTAATATTACAAATAATTATTAATAATTTTTATTTAATTTTACTTGCATAAATTATATAAAATACAAATATTGAGGAACTGATAAGGTAAATAAGTAAACTAAAGTATGTTTAACAGTGTAAAAACAAAGAGTAAACTTGTGTATCTCAGAGGGCGAAAACTGTAAAAGTTCTAAAAAGAACTTCTCCACCGATCTCCTCTTCGAATCTCCATTTTACCGGCTCAATTTAACAATGGGTGTAGAGCGCGTTTAAAATTCAAAATTCAAAATTCAAACAGGAATATGTTTTGATCACATTCGAAATCATAACCAATAAATCAATTGATTCTTTAAACGAGATGTAGCATAATCGAACTGTTACAACATAACCATAAATCTAAAATCGATTATAACAATATTCTTAATTCAAATTGAATATACACAAACCTTGGTGATCTTCTAAATCTAACGACACCAAAGTTCTTAACTAAGAGCTCCAAATTGGTTGAATTTACATTCATTCAAATTGTTTTGATGAGTATAAAAATAGCCCTATTTATCCCAAGGCTCATACAACATATCTTGATCAATTTGGATTCGGTTCCAATTTAGGGTTTATGATAAATTTTTGAGGATTACAAGCAAAGTATAAGTTTAAACGAAATTTAATCAACTAGCGAACCCTCAAGGCAAATCATCATAAGAAGTTGCAAGCCTTTGAGGGTGCGGGTTCAAAACGCGCACCATACATCCAGAATCGAGTTTTTGAGGTGTTGGCTTTTTGATCATTTTAAAATTCCTAAATTTTTTTAAACAAATTCTAAAACATTCTTAAAACAATCTGAATAGATTTTTGGGAAATATATATATATATATATATATATATATATATATATATATATATATATATATATATATATATATATATTTCAAGTAGTCATTTTAATTATATAAACTTTATAATTGTAAAATAACGATATTATTTTCTTTAATCAAAATACGATACACAACTACTATTTTAAAACCTATATATGTCCATTAATTTTTTAAACTAATAACATAATTTTTATTTCATATTTGATACAATAATAAATTATTTCATAAACATTTAATTCAAACCTTCGAAATTTCAATATGCATTTTTTGTAACTTTTAAATCAAATATATTATTTAAAAATGCAAAGATTATCACAACACTATTATTTTAACTTAAAAAATAATCATTTTTTATAAAATACTTAAACATAGCTTGTTTTATTCAAAACAATTTTTTTTACATAAACATTTTTAAGCAATCACTTATCAAATTCTATATATATTTTATTTGAGGTAACTTCATAGAAATGTAACCAACTTTTCATTTTGTTCCAATTAAGTTACTCAAACTTTTTTTGTCTCAATTAAGTCATTAAATTATTTTTTTGTTTGAATTCTATATTTTTAACATGAATTGTAGGTAATACATGTTGATATAAGTTTTCATTTTGTAACCAACTTTTCATTTTGTTCCAATTAAGTCACTCAAACTTTTATTTGTCTCAATTAAGTCATTAAATTATTTTTTTGTTTGAATTCTATGTTTTTAACATAAATTGTAGGTAATACATGTTGATATAAGTTTGAGTAAATAATTTTTTTTTAAAAAAATGACTGAATTGAATAAGTAATTATTAATTATCAATTTTTTGTTCTTTGTCAGATATTAGTTAAAATTAATAATTACTTATTCAATTCAGTCATTTTTTTAAAAAAAATTATTCACTCAAACTTATATCAACATGTATTACCTACAATTCAAGTTAAAAACATAGAATTCAAATAAAAAAGTAACTTGAATCACTTAGCTGGGACAAAAAAATAAGTTTGAGTGACTTGATTGGAACAAAGTGAAAAGTTGGTTACATTTTTATGAAGTTTTCCCATTTTATTTTATTTTTTTATTTGTTTACAATCTTTATTTACATTACAAAATCTTAAGAAAATAAATTCTAAATACCTTCAAAGTAATTATTTACAATATTAATCAAATATTATTCAAATTACCAAATTATCGTACAAATATCATTCCTTTATCAAATATTATTCTTTTATCGTTTTTAAAAAAAACATGAGATTAATGACACATATTAAATTTAAATAATATGCATACAAATGTTAGTTAAATTGAGAATTCATTGATTCATATACAAAAGCCATCAAGTAATTCTTGTGTTAAATCAAACAAACATGTGAGTTCTCATACTCGTTTTTTATGTTTATATTCAAACATTAGAAATCATTCAAATATGATGAAAGCTTTAGATCTAGTTAGTTTATGTATTAATCGTTATCTGTGATACATGTACCAATGAGGCATTGCCTCAATAGTTCCTCATGATTCTTACAAATGGAAGTCTTGGGTTCAAAACCCTCTTGCAGCGGAATAGGGTCTGGGGGGGTTAGGTTAGGGGGTTTCCCCAGTGGGGTTTCCTCCTTGGGTGGTTGTGGTGGCTCATAGGAGGTCCATGTAACTAGACCTTGGTGACATAGCCTGCAAACAGTGGGCTCACACGATTGATACCTTCGCCATTCAAAAAAATAAGTGTGATACATGTATTGATTCTATGTTATTGCTAGTCAAGCAAACATTTGTACTCAGTAACCTAAGGTTGGTTAAATACCACATTCTCATTGTTTTGTCATTGTGTTAAAAAGTGTTGTATATTGGATATTCGATTATCGATAAAATTAATGTTGCTTTATCGTATTTGTAAATTAATCGTTTGTATCTGGATCCTGATTTGGGAATTGAATTTTAAATAAATGTTTTGTAACCTAGCACTTCCGCATATGTAAGATCAGATCTGACTAATAAATAAGATTAATCAAAATTCTGATTTTTAAAACCTCATTGGATCCAGTGGTAGTCTACATTCAAGATGTTGAATTGTAAACCCTAGATTAGTTTGGTTTCTATTTGATGGCTAGAACGAAACCATACAAATTAGATTTTGTCTTGTTTCATGTTTTATATTTTATTGTTTGTGGTTGCAAGATATTTGAGAAATATATAACTAAAAAAACAAAATATTTCACAATCATGGTAAAAAATTAAGTAAATATAAAAGGAGTTTTATAATTACATTAGAAGGTATTTTAAATAAAATTGTTTTATTTAAAATGGTAAAGACAATTAATAAAATAAAGAGTCTATCTTATAAGTTTAAACTTGTTCATTTAAAAATTGGTTCGCGATAATTACCGACTTAGTTTAAAATAAGGTATTTAAAGCTAATCTAGTCGAGTGTTGAATGGAGTTTCAAAGAATAACAAACCAAACATAAAATATGATTTTACTAAAAGAAATTACACGACTTGTATCATGCTTCAAGTCGTTCAATGGTTTTAAACTAAACAAAAATAATCAATAAGATTGATTAAGTTCGTAAATTCGAGATTACAATCAATTTAATTTTAATAAGGTATTAAAACAAATAGATTCAAAAGTTGAAATCGGATTTCAATTTAATCATGAATGTATAAAATAGGGATTTTAGATCATGCACAACTATATACATTTAAATTAGTTGTCCATAATGTTTTCAAAACATAAAAGAGCATATTAATTAAACTAATTAATAACCCATAGGTCAAAATGTTTTATTCTGTGAAGAACTCTAGAGTTAGTGCTTACCCTACAATAGGTTATAAGAGAATGAGAATAAATGATTGACAAATACCACCTTAGATTCAAGACACTTCATAACGATCTAACTGAATATCTAGTGTTAGTGTCTACCATGCACTAGGTTTATGTTTTTTCAACAAAAGGAATGACCGTGATTCCTAATACACTTAGGTTGGTCATTCAATTTAGAATCATACGACGAAAACTTAAGGATGTTAAGTAGGTGTAGTTGGGGAAAATGTAGAAAGTTAGAAATTTATAATCTAACAAACCCCAAAAATTGAAGATTATGATGGTCATAATCGATTATCGTAACCCTCCTGTGTAGCTATGTTCAGTAATAAAGTTTTTAGCAATTCATTGATCATGAATGAAACATGATCTCTTAATTCTAAGTTAATTTTGTTTGTTGGTCCTAATTAATTAGAATCTTTCAAGCATGAATATACTAAAAAGATTATCTTTTGAATTTTATAGATGTCTTTCTATGATGCGAGTAAACCAAACTGAGTCAATCTTTTTCGCATTAAATTTGATGGGAATTATTTTTCTTCATGGATCTATAACAAGGAGGTACTAAGGATCGAGGGAAAATTGTATGTCCTTTATGACCCTCTCTACTAACCCATTTTTTGAATCCACGTCTCGAAAGAGGATAAAACAAATTGATGAATATCAGAAAAGGTATCTCATATTATCATCTATTTCATCGATATTTATGGATGAGCTTATATATATCCCTAGTCATGAGATGATTCAGGAGATCAAAAAAATTTTTCTATCCAAATAGGAATTGGCTATATGAGATTCTTAAAAATATTTTGAAAAGGTTTGATATCTGGTGGTGATTTCAAGGCTATTTTGACACACAAGCTTCAAGGCTATTTTGATAGACTTGAAAAGCTTGGTATACCCTTAAGACTAGAAATGACTATAGATTTTATACTTCTTTTCATAATTGAGGAACATGAGCTTTTGTAAAGAGATACAAAAGGAATATCTTGGGAGGACCATTTCAGAGCTAAAGGTAATGCTCTTGGTTTAAGAAACAAAAATTAGGATTGAGATGAGTAAGAGATGGAAAAGACCATTGACTGAGGATGATGACATGAGTACATTGTTGCTCATTTTCTGAAGTGTTCAGACAAACCTAGATCTTCAGGTATGCTTATTATTGTCAATTATTCCTTAAAAAGCAAATTTTTGATAATAATGTGAGTGACACAATTATTTCAATCATTTGCAGGTGCTGAAGGAGGTTGATTTACATGATTTTGATAGCGTGGATTCCATGAGATGGATGACAAGATCATGGAAGAAATGTTCGTCTATTTTTAGTAATTTAATTTGTTTATAACATCTTATTAACTATTTTCTTTCTTAGTTGGACTAAGATTAAAACTTTTTGGTTTATTTTGCATTGGTTGAATGATTATCAATTTTTATTTATTAAATGCTTATATTAGCATGAATGATAAAAATATTTGACAATGCAAAAGGAAACCTATGAGATAGAATATCAAGATAAAAGCAATACTTGTGATTTATGCCATGAAACAGTTAAATGATTAAAATGTTGTTGAGACAAAAGTTGGACATTAAACATAAGTAACACTAGGGAACTCTAAGAAGACGTGAAATTCGTTGTTAAAATACTTTTAATAAGTGTATATCTTGTTTAAAGATGGTTAATAATATATATCCTTAAAACATATTTTGTAAGGACTAAGATTTATTTTGAAATATGTGCGGCGATGCATATGAACTAATTTTCTAAAAGGTATATAGATATTTTACAAAGATTTTAAGCCTCATGAAGTCCTTGTAAGAGTACAAAGAAGATCATAATAATATAAATATCTAAAGTGTCAAATGAATAGTGTTTGTAAATCCCTTACTTACTATTATTGATATTTAATACATAAGATGTAAAGTGAAAAGGTTTTAGAACTAAATAAAATTGATGTAGAAATTTCATGAGATGAAGTTGGAATAATATATATCAAATTTCCTTTGAGGTTGATTAAGTTTACATATCCAAATAAACATGTCTTAAGAATTTTAATACTAGCTCCAACTACAAGTAAAACACTATAATGATATGTTTTTGAAAAGGAAACCTGAAATCCTTTTAAGGAAGATAATGTAAAAAAGAGTTTATTAACCATGATAAGAATGGATACTCAAGATGATAAGGTTGTTATCATCAGATGTCCCAAAATAAATCGATATGATTTTCATTAGTTACTTACTAAAACCTAAGAAAGGTATAATTGAAATTAAGAAAGTAGATATTGAAAGAATTTTCTACTATAGTAGCCTCATATATATATATATATATATATATATATATATATATATATATATATATATATATATATATATGCTAATCAATAAGAGCAGTTGAAATCCATCTTAAAAGAGTTTAAGGTCCAAATGTTACACAAAGTGTCTACAAGAGTTCAAGGGATCATAATAGACCTAAAACTCATTGAACTAAAACTATGGACGGATAAATTTAACATATTTTTGAGAACCATAGACATTGAGATGCAATTTACACATAAAACAAGGCAAGAGACTTGTAAGATTTCTATCAAATAATGAATTGTTGAAATTATTGTTAAAAAACTTGAGAACTTAATGAAGCAAAACAAACAAAGATTACATCTAGATGTTGATCTTTAGTGTCTTTGCTTAATAGTTTCTTGAAAATTAATTAGGATTCTATAAGTTCTGTAAGAAAGAGTTACTTAGCAGACAAATAGTTAGATTAAAACTAAATTACTAAAAGAACACGTTGACTTGCAATTCATACAAGCAATTGGAGAAGTTTAGAAATCCTAATATGTCATACAAGTTATTTTAAATCCATAGATTGTAAAAGAATCTCAACTTAGAAATATGCATTTTGGAATGAAATTAAGAAGTTAGTTTTTCAAAAAAGACAAAGATGTTCAGTGTATATATATCAAGGCAAGTGGTAGCATAGATAATTCTATTGATAACATTATGTATGTATGTAGATGAGATATAGATTATAGAAATAATATTTTTATAATAAAGATATAAAACTTTAACTTGCGATGTTAAGCGAAATAGGTAATAATTTTATTTGATAAAATTGAGATGAATAACATTAATATAAGAATTAACCAGTGGTGAGTTCAATAGAGATTGAAGAGTAAATCTTATATAAGATTTACGTAAGATGAGGTTTCATCTGCAAATCTTCTAAAATAAGCATGGATGTTCAATAAAAGTTATAGAACATATAAAAGTGCATCAGAATGCTTAGAATGAAATGTCATTGCTAATCTCCATAAGATTCCTAGTAATGAGGAATGGATTGACAAATTATATGACAACGATGATATCCTAGCCAAAGCTACGATATCATGGTCATATTATAGTAGAAGCATTATTGGAAAAAAATTCGAAAATGAATAAAATTCACAAATTAGGATCTAGCTATCTAGTATTCTTGTTTAATAAATGCAATTATAAAGCTGAATATGAGGATAAGGCTAATAAATAGATACTCGATATTTCAGATAAGGAATTTGATTTAACTTTAGTATATGGTGATTTACAAATGAAATTAAGATACGTTTATTGTTCAGTTTAATTTAATGGTTAAAGGAGAAATGAATAATGTTTCTATGTTCGATATTTTGTACATTTTAGTATACTTGAATATATTATTCTAAATGTCTGTAGTCTATCAGATTCATGAGAATCAATCTAAATAAATACTACTTGAATGCTTGGTTGGTGTATAGTGATAAAAGCTCAAAGGTTAAGGACCAAGATTCATTGACATTAATTAGAGAATGATGTCAGGCGTAACTCGCTTCAAAACGTTCTTCATGGATCATTGTCATAAAAAATTTTGAAAAAGGGTATAATCATTCTATATCCTTAATTAAAGGTCACTCCTTTAACTTATCTAACGTTGTTTAGTAAAAGGTAATTATCAGGCTAAATATTGGGAATGTTTCTGAGATTAAGTGGGAGTTGTATTTTGTCGAAGGGATTCTATACTCTTATATTGAAAAGAGAATATGTTCACGCACCCTCAATTAATTTAAACTGATGTAAACACCTGGCCATGCTCAACTTAATAGTAGTTTCTTAGATCACTTATAATTGGGAATGAAAATGGGAATGCTTGAGCCATATATGAGATTGAAAGAAAATCAAAGTCTCATGTTCAAAGAATATCTCATATAATGAGATTGAATGAAATCCATGTCTCATGTTCAAAATATCTCATATAATGAGATTGAATGAAATCCATGTCTCATGTTCAAAGAATATCTCATAGAAGGGGTACATAGATAAAGGCTACCATGGTTATTACTATTACTTAAGTAAGGAGTTACTTAGACTAAAGAAATTAGTTAAGTAAAAAGTTACTTTAACTAAGGAGTTTAGTTGACTTTAGAAGTCATGCCTTTCTAAAGACAGTGTGATACAGCTAGGTGTCCAACATTGTCTACGTTGAAACACTTGATCCGTGAATCGTCTAAGTGGGAGTCTGTTGGATATTGGATGCCCAATTATCAATAAAATTAATGTTGTTATCAAGTACGATACAAAGATTTGCACTTTGGAGGAAAATTGTTAAGCATGTATATGCTCATGAACTATAGGTTTTAAAGGTCGGAATTTTATTATTTATGAAATAATAAAATGGTGGAAATTAATTATTGAGATGATTAATTGAATAAATAAATGAAGTTTAATATGTTAAACTTTAATTACTTAATAAGGTTTGTTAAATAAAGGTTAACTAAAAATTAAGGTTTAATTATTTAACAGGGTTTTATCCAATTAAAAGTTAATTGGTTAAAGAGACTTAAATAATTAAATGGGTTAATTACTAGAGTGTTTTTAGTGTAAATGTTACAAGATTAAGAGTGTAAATTTGTTTATTATCAATAAACTGTTTACATCTCATTTACAGATGATAAAGTGATTAGAGATCTAGAGATATGGGTTTTCAAAAAAACCCTAATCTCCGTACTCTCTAAATCATCTCCCCCTCTCTATTCTTTCCCTTGTGTCGTGTGGCTACACCAGAGACACTGGGCTCCACCAACACCGTAAGCCACAAGCCCCAGTTGAACCATTGGGCCATATGACCAGTAGGGTCCGCAGGGCCAAGACAAGCTGTAGGGCTAGCCAGGCCAAAAGCTTACCGAGCCACAAGTCCGCATCAGCTACTGAGCAAGTTGAACTGTTTAACCGTTCTATCACAAGGGCTAAACGTATTCAGTTTCTTTCAAGATTTGTTCGATGAGATCGGGGGATTGGGTGCTCATGATTAGTCACTAGCAAGATCGTTGTCACATCTATTGTGCGGATTTTGGATTTATTCATTGAGGTTGATTTATAAACTCCATACGGCTGTGTTATTGTATTGTAGATTGATCATTTGTATTTGGATCCTAATTTGGGAATTGAATTTTGGATATATGTTCGTAACCTAACATTTCCGCATATGTCAGATCTGATCTGACTGACTAATCAGATTATTCAAAATTCCGATTTTAAAACCTAATTGGTTAATATAATTCCCAACAAATAAGGTAAACAATACATTTAGCAAATTTGTTCAAATTCAAGTGATAAATATTGTTTTGTATGGATACTTGTTTGGACACGTTTGGGATGTTCATTCATATATATCGTTGGGGGCTGGATCCTTAACATATGGCTTCTTAAGTTTTTTTTTTTGCAACAAGGATCCTTAGATAAATGATCATATTGTTTTGGGATTCATATTATTGACGAACATCCTCTATATATCTCTATTATTTGTAACAGGAGCATGTGTTCATCGATAAGGAGTATGATTGGGTCTTATATTAGGGGGTCTAGGAGGAGTATTCCTGGTAATAATTAACATAAATATATGTCTATGCTTCCACATTTGTAGCACAACCTAAACGGAGGTGCAGAGATTCTAACTTTTCCTTAAAAGTAGGGAAGAGACCTGGAAAACACGTGGAGTCCGTCAGTTGAAATGGACTTCTAATGGATCAAAGAAGATTGGAATATCCTTCGGGAAAATAGGAATTGATTTGAATAGCCGTTGTATTTTCTTGACTATTGTTATGCACTTAAATTTTCCAAAGATATTTCAGGATCAGGGTTATTTCGGGATATATTATTGACTAACCAATATCTCTGTTTATTCCTAATCTGGTTTGCGAGATTTCAGGAAATGGCAAGTTGACATACAAATCAGCAATAATCACAGGAAGATTAGAATGAGATTCCAACTAACTAATCATGGAACGCGGAAAAAAGGAGGACTTTACGCCATTATTTTGATCAAGTCTCCTACGTTTGGAAAGTGCTCGAGATATTCGCAACGGCTTTATGAACGTTGTTAATCGTTTATTTGTATTTTCATTGTATATATACTGAGGTGTGTTGGGTAGGTGTGTGAATAACATAACCCTTGATTAATTATTTTATTTTATTTATATTTTTACACTATTTTTAAATACCTTTTTACCCTGTATTTAACCTAAAATTTCTTTTTTAAAAAACAATGCTTCTATCAAATTAACATTAATTAAAGAATTATTTACATATATCCTTCTATTGAGAACTTTAATTACATATTTACTCAACCCTTCAAATTAATTATGTATTTTTCATAGGGAGGAGGAAATGTGTAATTAACCAGTTTATTTGAAAGATAAAATATTTTTTAAAAAGGATAAGTATGTAATTGACTTTTTTATTTGAGTATATATGTAATAAATGATATTTTTAAATAAAATATGTAAATGTCCCTTAATAGATAAACAATGATAGAGTAGATTAAATTTTTAATTTTCTTCCCTTTAATTTTCATATTTGATATACCCACAAATAATACATCTTATTTATATGGGATAATTTGATATAATCATATAGGAAAAATATTTTCAAGCTAAAATAAATGAATAATTAAATAGGCAACTATTTTTAGAAGAGTATTTAATAGCCATATATTGTTATTCGCTAAAAATTTTACTCGTGATATTTCAGGATTAGGGATATTTAAGAATATTTATAGATATATAACTGACTAAACATTATCTCTGTTTATTCCTAATCCGGTTTGTGAGATTTCAGGAATTGGTAGGTTAGTATATGACTCAGCAAAAATCACGGAATGGGACTCTAACTGACTTATTTTGGGACGCGGCAGCAAGGAGAGATTCATGCCATTATTTTGAGCAAGTCTCTTATGTTTGAAAAGTGCCGAGATATTCACAACGGTCTTTCGAATGTTGTTGATTGTTTGTTTGTAAATCGATTGTATTTATACTGAGGCAATTGGTCGATACAACACACAGAAACCATATTGACATTCACAAAAGCTCAATTGCATTCTTAGCATCGATCATATTGTGCTCTTTCATTGTATTATGAATGTTTATTGTTAATAAAACTAGACAGAGTGACTATTGTCACCTCCCAAGATTTTTATACCGGCAATCCTAAGGGATTAAGTGATTTTCCTCGTATACATCTCGTGTGTAAGCTGTTTGTTTCATTTTTATATTTTGGAATATCCCTAGAGATCCTCAAGGATATTTTTATTGTAAACCGCATATAACCGATATCTTCAATATTAAAACACAACATCCCACTAATCTAATTCGGTTTTGCTAAGAATTAAGCTTGTTAATTTTTACCCGAAACAATTTGGCGCCACCATGGGCAAACTTGTGTTTTTGATAACAAAAATTTTGTTCGAAGGCGTTTTCAAAAGAAATATAGTGAAAAATGGCTTCACAACCAAGATCAACATCTGCATTACCTACTGTTTCTGCTACTACTACTAACGTATCTTTGCAGATTCCTGTCCTCACCAAGAAACCAGAAAATCCTAGAAAAAAGACTTCCTTCGTAGCTGAAAGTGTTCCTTTTACTAGGACGACCACTACTGCCCCTATACTTGTTTCTAACAATGATATTTTGAGTATGTTTCAACTGGTCTAGCAACAAATGATAGATCAAAAACGAATGAATCAAAGACTTATCAGGGAAATGGAAAACTTAAAAGCTGAGAAAAACATGCAAGTTGAAGTTACTACACCAATAGCTCCAAGAATCCTTGATTTTGGAACATCGGGATAATATTTTTATGCAGACCAGCATCGGCACTTCGTCAGGAGCCCAAGATCTGGGGATATCTCAGGATAATATTTTTATTCCCAGGACATCACTCCCAACTACCATTACTGGTAACACTTACAATTATTTTCTGATCGACACTGCTAACTTTGGTTATTCGCAGGAAACAGGAATAACTCCCCAAGTAGCTAAAGAAATACATAAACTTTGGGATATGATATCAAGTGTTCTAGGAGTAGTTAAACCTATCCCGGAAGTACCAGTGATCACTCATAGGATATCCATGATTTGCTCCACCTATGTGTGATGCCAAGATGCTGAAAAGATTTCAAACTCCTACCATGAAGCTATATGATGGAACTACAGATCTGGAAGAACATGTAGCCCAGTATTGAGAAAGAATGGAGACCAATCCTATTCCTCCACACCTAAAAGAAGCTTGTTTGTGCAAAGGATTCGGTTCAATACTGATAGGAGCAGCCTTGAAATGGCTACTCAATGTTCCCCCTTATTCGATTACATCATTTTCCCATTTGATTAACTTATTTAATAATCAGTTTTTGTGCAACAGGACATTTGAAAGATTAACTAGCGATTTATAAAGGATAATACAGGGACCTGATGAATCTCTAAGGAGTTATGTCAACAAGTTTGGTAGGGAATCCTTAGATATCTCTAATATTGACATTATTACGGCTTTCCAAGCATTCAAGATGGGTTACAGAGAAACTCACCCTTTTATGATGACTTGGTTATGAATCGTTGCAAGAATGTGGATGAAGTACAAAATTGTGCACTGAGATTCATTAGATTGGAAGATGATAAGAAGATCCAGAACATGATTACTACAACACCTCCTAATGGCCAGAGCACAAGGAAGTTGGACTCGCCTACCAACAAGTCATTTAAACCCAAGCCATACTATAAACCCAACAACCACAAGATCAATTCTGTGGATGACGATGAAGATGATGAAGACTATCTCAGGATATCTGATTATTATTTTTCTATAGATATCCCTGAACTAATGTGTGCCATGCAGGATTTAGGGTGAAAAGCCAGATGGCCTCCTAAGGATAAGAAGTTTGCTGCGAAAGACAAGTCCAAATAGTGTGCATTTCATGAAGACTTTGGACATGTGACAGAAGACTGTATTGCCTTAAGAATAGAGAAAACTACCTGCTTAGCAAGGGCCACCTTAAGGAACTGCTTGGCAAAAGGAAAGAAAGGAGACAGGATCCCGATGGATTCCCAAAAAGAGCTGCATCCCCACCGAAGGATGCCAAGGTAATAACTTTATCTCTGGTGGATCTGACATATGTGGTACCTCTTATTTTGCAGCCAGAAGACATACCAAAGAAGCTAAAATGGAGAATGGGGAGAGACCAACAAAGACATCAACCTTGACCACGGATACTGTGATATCCTTTGAAGAACAAGACCGGGAAAACATTATGGGTCCTCATCACGATGGGTTAGTAATTACTTTGTACTTTGCTAACCATTATGTCCGCAGGATACTCATATATGGAGGAAGTTCAGTGAACATCAACCAATTAGAGACGCTCAAAAGGATGAATATCCCCGAATCCGAGATAACAAATAAATCTTTGGATCTGGTTGGATTTAGCGGGGAAGCCAAAACTACTATTGGAGAAATTAAACTGGCAGTATATATCGAGGGGGTAAATTATATGCAACGCTTTTGTATTATAGATTCTTTGTCCTGTTGCAATATCATATTAGGTAGGCCATGGATACACGATATGAAGGCAGTCCCTTCGACCTACCATCAGTATGTCAAACTGCCTACACCATGGGGAGTGGTGAAGATCAACAGCGATCAGCAAGAAGCCAAGGAATGTTATTCATCCTCGATGAAGGCAATAACGAAACCATCATCAACATAGCAATCAAAGAACAACCTTGGGGATAATCAGGAATCCCTGGAAAAAGAAGTAAAAGAAGTACTACTAAATCGGGAGGATCCCGAAACCAAAGTTCTCATAGGAACTGATATCCCCGAGGATATTGAGGAGAAATTGATTTCTTTCTTGAAATGAAGAATTTCTACCTTTGCTTGGAAACACAAGGATATGACAGGAATATCCTCAGACGTAATTACACATAAGTTAGGAATAGACAGAAGCTTTAAACCTATCCACCAAAAAAGAAGGAAATTTGCCCCTGAAAGGAATATAATCATCCAAAAGGAGGTGGAAAAACTTCTCAAAGCCAAGATGATTAGGGAAGTAAAATTTCCAAGGTGGCTAGCAAACGTAGTTGTGGTTCAGAAGAAGAATGGAAAGTGGAGAGTTTGTGTAGATTACACTGATCTTAACAAAGCTTGTCCTAAGGACCCCTTTCCATTACCACACATATACTCTATGGTAGATGCGACAGTGGGACATGACATACTTACTTCCATGGATGCAGCAGCAGGGTTTCAGCAAATCCAAATGGAACCTTCGGATCAAGAAGACGCCGCCTTAATGACACCAACATGAATTTATTGCTACACAGGAATGCCATTTGGCCTAAAGAATGCTGGAGCCACTTATCAAAGGCTTGTTAACATGCTGTTCAGGTATAAGTTGGGGGACACTATGGAGGTATATATCGATGATATGGTAGTCAAATCAAATATTACCAAGGATCATCTTAAGGATCTTCAAGAATCATTCTATATCCTAGATCAATACAATATGAAACTTAATCCTTCTAAGTGTCATTTTTGAGTGAGATCTGGAAAGTTTATGTGATATATGGTCACAAAAACCAGAAGATGGTGAACCACTATCACTCTACCTAGCTATATCCCGAGCTACAGTAAGTGACGTATTAATTAAGGATCACCAAGGATCATAACATCCTATATACTATGTAAGTAAGAGGATATTAGATGCTGAGACTAGATATTCTTATCTCGAAAAGGTAATCCTAGCTTTGATCATGGCCTCAACAGAACTTAGGCATTACTTTGAGACACATAAGATACATGTTAAGACAAATTACCTATTTAAATCTGTGCTAAGAAAACCTGAGCTATCAGGAAGGATGGCTAAATGGTAAGTAAAGCTTAGCACTGATGATTTAATTTACAAACCAAGAACAGCAGTCTCAAGCATTAGTAGACTTTGAGGCATATTTTAGTAGTGATATTCAACCAGAAGTAGGTTCAGAAGTAAAACTTCTGGATGAGGACACTGGTGAATGGACCGTAAATACCGATGGGGTCTCAAATGTAAGAGGGACCGGTTTAGGGATCATACTAAAATCATCCCAGGGGGACATAATACCCCAATCGATCAATTGTGAATTCCAAGCAACTAATAATGAAGCTGAATACGAAGCCTTGATAGCAAGACTACAAATAGCTAGGGATATGGACATAAGAAATCTCCATGTGTTTGTCGACTCCTTACTAGTAGCAAACAAGTTTAATGGTTCCTATATGGTTAAAGGGGATAAATTGGCAAAATACTTAGAGATAGTCAAGGATATAGTGGGATATTTCCAAACTTTTGATATTACGCAATTTCCTAGAAAAGAGAATGCTGAAGCAGATGCATTAGCAAACCTCGCATCATCTCTTAAAATCTCAGATGATATTAGTATCCCTATCCTACATATTTTGAATCCAGCAATAGACATAGAAGATTCAAATGAAATTCTTGAACCAAAGAACGTTGATACGCACGAAATATCCTAGATTATCCCTATCATGCGTATCTCCAAACAGGAAAAATACCTGATGGAGAAACAAATCATAGATTTTTTAAAGCTAGAGTATCTAGATACACAATCATTCGGAATATCCTATATAGAAAATCAATAGCTGGTCCATATCAAACTGTTTAGAAAAACCAGAAAGTCTAGAAGTAATGAAGGATATTCACGAAGAAGATTGTAGAAATCACACCGAGGGCAGAGCATTACTTTCAAAAATCCGAAGAATAGGATATTTCTGGCGCACTATAAGAAAGGATACGATGCTTTATTCCCAAACATGTGATGCTTGTCAAAGATATAACAATATTCTTCATCAACCGGCTGAACCTTTATATCCGATAGTCTCAACATGGCCATTTATGAAATGGGGAATGGATATAGCAGGTAAACTACCAAAAGCACTAGGAGGAAAGGTGTTCATGCTTGCCTTGCCCGATTATTTTTCGAAATGGATTGAAGCTGAAGCTTTCGTACACGGTAGAGAAAAAGAAGTAATTTCATTTATAAAGAGAAATATCCTGACCAGGTTCGGGATACCTGCTGAAATAACCTGCGATAATAAAGCCAGATTGGTAGTGCAATGGTACTGCCAAGAGGAAGGCATCTATTATGATGAGACCTTTACTCCTATGGCCAGACTAGAAGCCATGAGACTCTTCCTAGCATTTGCTATATCTCATAATATAAAGGTATATCAAATGGATATAAAAAGTGCATTCATGTATGGGACTATAAAGGAGGAAGTCTATGTGTGTCAACCTCCAAGGTTTGATGATGTTCATCACCCTGATTGGGTGTACAGACTAGACAAAGCACTTTATGGTCTGAAACATGCACCCAGAGCATGGTATGACACTCTTTCTCAATTTCTTCTTTCTAATAAATTTTCTTGGGGAACCATTTATAAGACTTTTTTCATCAAGAGGGTAGACAAGGAACTTTTGCTGGTCCAAATTTATGTGGATGATATCATTTTTGGATCAACAAAATCTTCCTTGTGTGAACAATTTTCTAAATTAATGTCTTCTAAGTTTGAAATGAGTGCTTTAAGTGAACTAAAAACATTTTTAGGACTCCAAGTCAAACAAACCTCCAATAGGACTTTCATTCATCAATCTAAATATGTAAAAGATCTTCTAAATAAATTTGATATGAATGATTGCAAAATAATCTCTACCCACATGGCAACAAGTCCAGGACTAAGTCCAGATGAAAATGGTGAACCTGTAGATCAAACACCCTCTACAAGTGCATGATTGGATCTTTGATGTATCTTACTGCATCAAGGCCAGACATCATGTATGCAACATATATCTGTGCAAGATACCAGTCTGCCCCAAACAATCCCATTTGTTATTTGTGAAGAGGATACTCAGATATCTTAAAGGCACTCCTGTGCTAGGTATCTGGTATCCTTCTAATCAAACTTGTAAGCTTGTTGGTTTTTCAGACAGTGATTATGCTGGATGCTCGCTCACAAGAAAGTCTATTTTGGTAGGATGTCAGTTCTTTGCAAATTGCTTGGTGTCAAATTCAACTGCTGGGGCTTAGTACATTGCAACAGCCCATTGCACTGCCCAAATCCTTTGGTTACAATACCCAACTGCTGGATTTTGGAATAACTGAACTAAAAACACCTCTCTTAATAGACAGCAAAGCTGCCAAAAACATAATAAAGAATCCTGTTTACCATTCAAAAACTAAGAAAATAGAAATAAGGCATCACTTCATTAGAGAGTGTTTTGAAAAGGGATTAATTGTCCCAGAACATGTCTCTACAAGTGACCAAATAGCGGACATATTTACCAAACCCTTGGACACTTCAACCTTATCTAAGTTTGTGACCAAATTGGGAATGATAAATATGAGCCAATAAACATGGTTAAGAATATGTTTCTTAAACCTTTAAATAAGTATATAAAAGGATAATCTACAATAATTATCCTAACAACGGATATTTGATAAACCACTGATGAAGCGACCTTGGTCTCTCTCAGTGGTTATCTCAAAACACGGATAGGATTAGTGGGTATGCTAGCCATTGCTTCATATCTATCCATGGTTAAAACCTTCCGTTGTCACATTTTAAACCTTCCGTGGTTTCTTTCCTTCCGATGTCTCTATTCCTTCCGAGATTTTTAACCTCATCACTTATCCATGGTTACTTTTCTTCCGAGGATAAAGTTCTTTCGATGTTATAGATCTCTTCTGTGGTTACCTTCTTTTCTCTATAGTTAACTAATTCTTGAGACTTGCGTCTGATTTGACCTTCACTAATCACTCTACAAGATTAGACCCCCTACAATTAATTGAATTGACCTTCATTAATTATTCTCACGGCTCGATAATATCTTTGCATTTTACCTTTATTATTTATATCAGTGGTTACCCTCTTAAGCCCTTCAATTCTTTCACAATAACTCAACAATGTTTCTTGATCTTCATTTGTTCAAGAAAACCCTTTGTTCAAATTTGAATCTTCTGAATGCTGCTCATGGCGTAGGACAACTACTTGTCAGGCATGTCGCCTGGCACGACGCACTTACACTTATTTCGTCTGATCTTGATGCTCATGATGATGGTGTAACGACATCGGACCAGGCTTCATTCCTTACAAAGCTTTTCATGTACTTCAGGGTGTGCATGAATGTACTTCTTGGTCGTTTGTTCTACTCTCTCTTGCTCATAGGTTTGTCCAATGGGTAAAAACCCTAAGGTAATACTGCAGGTATGTTATAAGTAGTGGAAGTTTTTATTTTTGAAACCGCCCTTGTGTGCTAACGGTTAAACTTCCTCTTCTCTTTTTCTCTAACTTAAAGCAAAGTTTTGTACTCACCCTTTGCTCTCATAACTGCTTGGTGTTCATCATTGCAAGAATGGCATCTGCAGCTTTGAAAATCAAGCCGATTCATAACCTCGGAGCTTACTTTGTTAAATCTTCTGAGTACACCCATTACAACGAAGCAATCGACATTCTAGTAAATTCCTTCTTTCATACTGCTCTCATTCAAAACCCTCCTATCTCGGAAGTTGCTCTAAACCAGTTTTGGGCAAACTCCTCCTTGGTGACAAAGGAAGACTCTATTGAAAGCATCGCTTCGATGATCGCTGGTCAACAAGTCACCCTCACCCCATACAAAATAAGTGTTGCCCTAAACTTGAACGACACTGAGGCTCCCATAACTGTTTCTTTAAAACTTCTTCATAATGCCTTTATACAATGTGATTATCAGGGTGACCTGAAAAACAAGACCTTGTACAAAGCTTTCTTCTACCCTAAGTACAAGTTCCTGTATCAGACAATCTTACAATGTCTTTCACAAAAGTCGACGAGTTGGGGAGAAATGCCATATGACATGCAATATGTCAAGTATGCTTTTCTATCCAACAAAAAGGTCAACTTGTCCCAAATAATTTTTGACCATCTGGTACAACACCAGAAAAGTCCCAAGTTTCTACTGTACCCTAGGTTTGTGATGGCTTGTCTCTTTGCCGATCTTGATAATGTTTGTCATATTGCTCCTCTTTCTACTATCAAGAGCATTGATAAACAGGTGTTCACTAGATTGAACACTGATGCAAGACAAATGGATGACACTAAGGAAACACCCATCCTTAGTGAACCCACATCCACCTCTTCTTCCATATCTGTACAGGTACCGGCCAAAAGAAAAGCTTCTACCAAATCCTCTACGCCTAAAAAGCCCCAAAAGATTGTTCAGGAAGATGAGATCCCTGAACATGTCTCTGCCCCACTGGGCAATTGGACACATCTATTCCATCCCGACAAGGTGAAAGCCATTCAGGAGATGCCGATCCCCTACGACACAAAAAAAAGCGGGCCGAACTTCTAACTTCGCTTCTTTTTCGTCATGTCAGTAACTCAGGCTCTGGCACCCAGGACCAGGAATCATCCTAAAAGAAAGGCCTTTTTCGAGAAAAATGCCAACAGCAGATGATTTCAAAATGAGTCAAAGAAGATCTTTTTGCAGCGGCCACAGCGGATGCTCACAGATGAATCAAGCATCTCCACCCCACCTAGCTCCTCATCAATCCTCTCAACAGGATGGTGTTGTATTCCAAAGATAACCCTCTCTACCAATGAAATGTCACTTGACACTCAGATGGAAGTCCACTCTCCCAAGGACATCTATGTTTCTTCCCCACAAATAGACCCTCACTCTCCTACCCATGTTCTCCATGAGATTGATTCTTTTTTTGAGCAACTTGCTTCTCTTCCACCTCCACCTATAGAGGAACTGCCCCTTCAAACCTCTACTCAAACTCATCAATCTCCTACCCATGGAGAAGAGGATGAGATCAGGATGTCCAGTCCATCTTGACCTCTTGATCATATATCTGGAGCATCCATCTCATATGAGAATCCGATGGGCTCTCATTTGAATGGACCAGGCAATAAAACTCGTGATATGGCAACAACCCATGAAGTTCTTAAAACTGAGGCTGGAAATCCCTGGAACCAAGAAAAAAGTGTTCATGACATTCATGATATGGACTCAGGTTATGATAAAACTGACTCTCTAGTCAGGGATTCGGATGACATCCGTAAAAGGATGGATGAATCAGATCTTAAAATAAAAGAATTGACGGATTCCGTTGCTCATATTCAGGCTGATGTGACCAAGCTCACTGAGTTAGTCATAACAGTCTTGAATAATCAAGTCCTGCAACCCAAATCCATCCCCATGCAGGCACCTTCACTTGAAGGTCCTCCAAACACTTCACCTACTTCCACTGCCCCCACCTTCTCAACTCTTGCTTTTCAAGAAGCGTTAAACCCACTTCTTATTGCCCATCTACCTAGCCTGCTTCAAACCTTTACCCAAAAATTCCTCTCCACTCAAAAGATCCAATTGGATCTACTAAAAATTTCAGTAGAAACCAACATCTCCTCCTTACAACACGAAGTTTCCAACCTTACTCGTTTTCTTGAGTCTCTTACTGGGATTGCTCCTCCTTCTCCCTGGATCAAGAAACGGTCTGATGAAGCCAAAACGAGGGAGAATGAAAGGCTCTAGTCTACTGCCCAAGCTGCCAAGAGGGCAGAAGACAAGACTGAGCAAAGGAGGATGAAGCAAATAAGATTGAAAAATCAAGAGGCACTCCTCAAAGCAGCACTGGATCAACAGTTTCACACTGAAGCTGCTAAGGCTAACTCAGAGCAAAAGCAAAAGGAAGCTGATGCTCAAATAAACACTGGAACATCTGGAGTATCCAGAAAACCCAAACCTTCTAAATCAGCTCCCACTGAGAAAATAAAGCTCATAACTATTGCCCCATTTTCTTCTGCCTCAACTACTGAGGACATACCAATTCCAACTGGTTCTGTCCAATCTGAGCACAACCCCATACTTCCTAAAAATGTCTCTCCCACCATATATATCCCCTCTTCACCCATACACACAAATAAAGAAAGCTCACCTACCCTTTCTCCAAATTCTGTCTCTCAAACCCTTCTAGAACTATCCTCACAATCCTCCCTTCCTACTACTCTTAATGCCTCTAATCACTCGGTCTTTCTCAAGAAGACAAAAGAGTGTGGTCAGAAAAACCAAAACACTCAATAACATACTTCAGAAACCTCTAACCCTTACTGTAACACCAGTGCCGGAATCGTAACCGGAACAGTAACTTGCACAGTAACTCAGACATAAACTATGTGAAGTATTTGTATGCTATTATCATGTAATGCTTGACACAAAACTATTATGCCATTGTTTCAGTAATCTGATTCAAACTTACAGTTCAACAGTCTGAAACATATCAGACAACACTGAACTAACACATGAATGCTTGTTGGGATGTTATTATGTATAAACGTATGTGAGGATTTATAGAACCAAACAACAACGGATGTCGTTACTAGAATGCTAAATGGATGGATTATTCTGTAGGTGACGATCTGTACGAATATATCTGAAAGTTTAACGTTCTGAATGATATCCAATAATTAGAAAACCATCTTGAAAAGTGTAGTTATCATCGTATTCGTACGGGTGACGATTTGAACGAATACGCGCGACGACTATATGATTCAATTTAAACGGTAAATTAAATGTTTTCAGGAATTTAAAATAAACGATAAATATTTACTTAATATATTAGGAATTACCACCTAAATTAAATTTATAAATATTACTTTTAAAACCGTAACATTTCGTTTCGAAAACGAAACGAAAATGACGTCTTCACGCAAAACCGAGCGGAACCGAACGGACCCGAACACCAGGGTATGTTGAAAGCCTTTAATGAGGCTTTTAATCCCTCATTTTCCCCACCACCACTTCATCTTCAACCTCTCTCCCGTCACTCTCTCTCTCTTCTTTCTCTCTCTAGAATCCCATCTTCTATCTCACTCATTTCTCAACCGATTCAAGTGTTTTTGGTGTCTAAACGACCACCACATCACGTAGATCACAAAAGTACTCAAGATCTGAGCTTTAAATCATCCATTTTGAGGTAAAATCGAGTTCTTAGTCGCGATTTTAGGGTTTTCAAAACCCTATTTCGAACCCTTCTTGAAACCGACCAACACACTACAAAACTATAGGGAATCACCATGGGATACACTTAGAATAGGTTAGGAACTTGCTATACACCAAAGGTTAGCCCCTAGATCAAAGATTGAGCTGCCATAGTGGAGAGGTTCAAACTCCCGAATGGCAAGGTCACCAGCTCAACGAATGAGCACATTCGGGCCACCTTCGGCAGAATGGCCAGGCTCAGTCGGCTAGTTCTTCTTCGCCCGAACCAAGACTCAGTCCGACAGCCTCATTTGATCGGCTCAATGGTCATTCTGTCGGCCCATGCTATTCGGACAACCCTATTCGGCCTACCTTAGGCCAACCTATTCGGCAGCACTCCTTCGGCCAGGCCTATTCAGCCGAGTTGATTCGAGTTGCCTCTTTCGGCTAAGGTTGGGTTGGGTTAGAACCATCAATCACGATTCGCGAACCTCGGATGCATGGTGTGCATGGATGAGGTACGTAAACCTCATGCATGTGTGTGAGTGTGCATAGGAAATTATTAGGGTTTCCTAAACAAGAAACCAACTTAGGTTTTAAACAAGGGTGATAAGCTTGAAAACTTTTCATGCTAAAGTTTAGTACATCAATATTTTGCTAAACAAATGCTAAACCTATATCTTGTCGATCACATGGGAAGGAGGGTAAGCAAGGGTTATGCAACAACACTAAGGATTTGAACTATTACAAACATAAAGCATGAATTACAAGAATCAAGGAATTTAACTAAGTGTTAGTGCTAGTTATTAACACACGATACTTAGTGAATGCAATACTATATACAACTAATTTAGATGGTTCCGTGGACCTTTCTAATCAAAGTTGTACACATGAATAATCCAAGAAACAAGGAAAGCTAAGACTTAACCCTAGGCTTAGAGTTGACCAAATGGGATCAACTTAAGTCTAACTAGCTAATTTATGACTTCTTAAAATAAATTATAGTTTTAATAAATGAAATTGATTTATAAACCCTATTAAATTGAATTAAATGTTTTTTAACTAAATGTTTAACTTAAAATGGATTATTTTAAAAACGTTGTAAATAAAGATTTATAATGATTATTGTTGGGATTAGGGTTATAATTGGGTAATGAGTTTAGACTAGTTAGATGAAATTTTAGAAACACATTAGTAACATAGGACACTTAGTTGCACACGGATACCAAACCCTAGTTTGCGACTATTATAAAGACTTATAGTATTCGAATCTCTTAAAATAACTCAGGTGTTGAAGATACTTAAGCTACAAGCAACGAGCGTGCATTATCTGTTGTAATTTTTACTTAGCAACACAGGTGAGTTCATTTGTCCCTGTTCAAACTATTTTGATTTTACTTCGGGACTGAGAAGCGTGTTATACATTTTAAACAAATGTTTAAATGCTTTTAATACTTATTCATAATGCTAATACTAATGCTTATTACACTTATTCTAAATGCTAAAAGCTAAGGTTTTATCCTAAATGCTAACGCTTAATACACTTAACCTTAATGCTATATGCTAATGCTACATGCTAATGTTATATTCTAAGGCTATATGCTACGTGCTAATGTTACATGCTAACGCTGCATGCTAATGTTATGTGCTAAGGCTATATGCTACATGTTAATGCTACACGCTAATGCTACATACTTTTATACTAGTTTGCTTAAAACCTTAGATGCCTCTAAAGTGAAAAAAGTACAAAGACTAAAATGTTGAAATGCTTTTATAAACTAACTTTAAAAGCTTGAATGCTCAAACTCAGAAAGACTTATATGCCTAATATGCTTGATATGCTCGATTGCTCTAAATGCTTGGAATGCTTTACACTTTTGAAAGCTTGATATGCTTGAAATGTTAAGATAACGAATTGGCCTCTCAGTGCTTGCCATCCCCGTTGTGAGGCTAGTACTTGTGCATGAAATACGTAAATGCTAAAATATGCTAATGCAAAGCTAGTATTGGTGCACAGGATACGTAAATGCTAAGCTATTGTAGAACATACTGATTGGCCTCTAAGTGCTTGCCATAGGGTGTTCTTCATAGTTAGGACCTTAAGGGACAGACTGTTGGCCTCTCAGTGCTTGCCACACAGTGCTTCCTCATTGTCCACCCATGTTTTAACGCTATAAACTTGTGTGCTATGAACTTGTATGCTAAAGCTATTGGCTAGTATAGAATGGACTGACTGGCCTCTCAGTGCTTGCCAGAGGGAGTTTTTTATAGCCAGGACTATTGTAGAACGGACCGACTGGCCTCTCAGTGCTTGCCAAAGGGTGTTCTTCATAGTCAGGACTTTGAGGTACATACTGTTGGCCTCTCAGTGCTTGCCATACAGTGAATCCTCATTGCCCACTCATGTTGTAAACTTAAACAGAATGCTAAAGCTATGATGGAAATGGATGGTAGGTAAGATGCTTAATTATCATTAGCAGCAATGTCCTATGTGACTTAGTATATGGTGGGATGGCGTCTGGGTAGGTTGTAGGCTCGACCCTTTAGTATGCCCTATATATAAGCATACCGAGTTGGATGATACAAGTGATGTTAATGTGGTTAAGGTTGTTACCGAAGAGGTTTGTCAATGCTATTGCGTGCGTGTTTTAAACTCCTAAACAGAATGTCTTAAAGCTGGGATGGGAATAGAATTGAATGGTAGGTAAAATGCTTTATTATCATTAACAACAATGTCATATGTGGTTTAGTATGTGGTGGGATGGCGTCTGGGCGGGTTGTAGGCTCGACCCATTCGTATGCCCTATATATAAGCATACCGAGCTGGATATTACAGGTGAAGTTAATGATGTTAAGGTTTTACCTAAAAGGTTTGAAAAGCTATTTTTCAAATACTAAAACCATATGAACTCACCAACCATTGTGTTGACTTTGTTTTCTTACATGCTTTTCTCAGGTGACGTACAAGAATAAGCTTAGGCTCAGGATTGCATGCTAGGATGCTCAGTTAGAGGATCTAGTAGTTTTTGGAGAGCACATCTTTTGTTGATCATTGTGAATCACTTTTGATATCTTGTACAGTTACAAGATAGTAGACATTTAATTCTTTTGATAGGTTTACTTAGTTAAATTACTAAACATTGACAATTGTAATTTAACTTTGTAATCCTAGTTTAATGTTAATTGTTCTTTAGTTATTCTCGATGTTGATGCTATGTAAACAATCTAATCATCATGATTATCACTCACTATATCGCGCCCCGAGAACCTTCCGTCCAGCGGGACACACGATCAGGCCCGCCGGCTCGGGGTGTGACACTTGCTCAAGAACCCAGCTCAGACTTAAATGATGATCAGCCCATTGCCTTACTTATTTCAAGAAAGAGAAGGCTCATATTGACTATTGATGATGAGTCTGACTTACCCGGAACCACCATAGCTCGCTCACCAATAAGGTCAGCAGATGCTGAGAAACCACAAAATTCTCCAATAAAGGAATCATGTTCATCTGTAAGGACATTCCCTTCCAATGACGACCTTTGAAAGATAAAGAATGAAGAAACAAAGAAGGAAAACATGATTCTAGCTGGTCTAGAAGCCATTGGTCTCTCAGGAGATGAACTGGTAAGTACCTATTAGGAACAAATTGCCAGATTGGATCAGCAGCAAGATAAAGCCTATCACGCTGAGAAGGAGCAGCTGATTAAGTTCTTACCGGATGAAAGTTGAGAACTTTAGCAACTGAGATATAACTAGCCTCATAAATGAAGCTGAAGTCTTATCCAAAAGAAAAAAAAGCTGAAGTCAAGAAGAAAAAGACCATTCAACAGAGGAAAAGAATAAAACACATCCTTATCCAAAATCAATGGAGACCAAAGAATACAATAACAAGATGGAGAGATGATGTTCTGTTTGATGAATGGTCAAAGTTCAAAAGAGAGAACAGTGATCATCCGGAGCTCTGGAAAGAAGTCACTTCCCCTTCCCCTTCTATAGTGACTCAGCTCAAGGATGCCAACCCAAGCACAATGCTTGATCACTTGCTAAATGCACCTATGGGAAGCCTAGGTGTTGGGTCGGCAGAATCTCCATCAGCTGTCAAATTCAGACCATGGGTTGATGTTAATAAGGAAATCCTACATGATCTTCTGATAAACTATGAGCCTCATCAGCATGCTGTAGTAAAGAAGATACTTGATTCAAATGATCAAGTGATAAGAAGAGAAATAATGCATTGGCCGGCTGGAGCTCCTCTTCCTTCGGGTCTACCTTCTAAATCCCAGACTCCTCAGATCAAAAACTCCAAAACCAGAATAAAAAGATGGTTCTATGACTCTGTCTCCAAGAGCATGGCCATTGAAAGATATAATGGTTCAAGAACCTTCTTCTCAAATTGGGATGAGATTCTCACCCTACCAATTGATGATATGAAGGAACTGCAACACAAGACTCTGGATAATGTTGATACAGAGTATGAAGCTCTGAACTATGTTCGAACTCTCAGAAATAAAATTGGTCTGGTTTTAAAACAAAAATAAATGGTTTTGGCTTCATCAGTCCAAAGGGAGATTGTTGGAAAATAATGACTGATGAGCAAAACCACTGAAGCTAGACAGATGAATAAACTGCGGATTGACTAAACCGCGGATGCTTCTCTTCCGACTGGAGAACTGCTTCAGCATCAGAAGATCAACAACAGAAGATTTACCAAAAATAACTACCGCTGAACTCTTCTACCTCAGAAGACACTAGCTGACTATGACACCTTCGGAACACATTAAATGACTCGGAAGATAATCTCCTATTCCGAAATAACTGATTGCTTAATCAGCTTTTGATGATCACCTTCCTAACATGTCAAAACACAAGAATGTCCAATTCCTTACTAAACCCAAATCCGGGTGTGATTCGTTTTTAAGTTTGAACTAGAAAAGTTACCCGCGGCTACCGCGGGCGAACGATTAAAACTCGCGCGTTACAAAATGATACAATTAAAATAAATGTATAAAGTTTCAACTAATCAATTATCAATTATGAATATTAAAACGTAGATAGACAATATTATTGAGTCATATTCATCGCGGCATGTGAATTATTAGATGAATTAAAACATAGATATATAACACTATTGTGGTACCCAACTAACTCTTATAAGATCAACACAAATCTTTAAGGGTATTTTCAATGACTTTTATTATACATGTATAAGATTATATTTATGCGTATGCGCTAATTCGTAGATGTCTAGGATTTAAAACAAATGTAATTTGTGTTACACGGAATATTGGAAAGTTATGAATAAATTACATCGAAAAGCTAAAAAAACTAAAATATAAGTTGAATATCATGTCTTTGTAAAAATTAAAATTTTGAAACCCGAGCGCATATTTAAAAGAGGAAAAATATATCATATGTAACCTGACCAGTAATACAGACAATATCGGTTTTGACTAATATTTATAAAAGTAAAAATATATTTAGACTTAAGCCAATCGAAAACATAGACAAAATCGATTTTTCATGATATTTATATTGAAAAGTATTTATCAAAATAGCGTTACAACATTAATCTAAATTAAGTAAAATATTATATTTGAAGAGAAAAAGAAAAAAGAAAAGAAAGAAAATGCTTCGGAAGGATTCGAGCCCTTGAATATTCAAATAATCAAACCGGGATTTACCATTTCTTCAAAATGTAATTTGTTTGAACTACAACGATGAAATATATGTATTAGATCATAAAAGAGCAAAGAAACAGAAAAAAAAAGTAAGGAAAAGAAAATACGGGACTCGAACTCTTGATCCTTCAAAAAAACTGTGTTGTAAAATAAGGACTGATGAGCAAAACCACTGAAGCCAGACAGATGAATGAACATTGGATTGACTAAATCGCAGATGTTTCTCTTCCGACTGGAGAACTGCTTCAGCATCGGAAGATCAACAACGAAAGATTCACCAAAAAGAACTACCGCTGAACTCATCTACCTCAGAAGACACTAGCTGACTATGACACCTTCGGAAGACATTAAATGAATCGGAAGACAATATCCTATTCCGAAATAACAGATTGCTTAATCAGCTTCCGATGATCACCTATCGAAAGAATAACCACTGAACATCAGCACAACTACTTCAACCTCGGAAGACCTGAAGACTCCTGAAGACTCTTGTTTCCGTTGTTGTTGACTTTGTAGTTGTGCTAGTCTGTTGATTCAGTGTCTGTAACAGTGTCAGCTGTTTGTCTTATTGCTTCTTGTCTTGTATCTCAGAATGTTGGGTATTTAAGTCCCAACATTCTCTGAGTAATTTGAATTTTACTTCCCAAAAATTACTTGTGCTTTATATCTGTTCTTTTCTTTCTTTTTAAGCAAGAAACTAAACAACAAAAATAATCTTGTGCAAAACTTTAGAGGGAGTTAATACCAAAGCTTTAACTAAGTGTCTAAAGCCCTTGTTCCTGGTGAAACAACTTCTCCTCGGGTCTTTGCCCGTTTCAACAAACAGTCTCAGCTTTACCAACTCTTCTAAATATACATTGATTTGAAACCCAACCAACAAATATTAATATTAGATTTAAAGTTCATTTTTCCTTTTACGTGGCTAACACCAACAAATATATTATAGATTATATAATTCTTCTATGTGGGTAACCAACGAATGAAGAGTTACTAGGCCTAGGACAGCTAAAAAAATTGGGTCATCTTAATTCTAATAAACATTTATGTTTATATATATATATATATATATATATATATATATAATAAAAAGGAAAAAAATAAATTTTCAGGCACCTAAAAAATCAGGCCCGAGGCGGTCAACCAATTTGCCCCTCCCCCAATTTGGCTCTGTATATATTGGAAGAGCTAGTATTAACGGATTAAATGGAGTTAAAAGTGGTGTTAATCGTGTCAGGTTAACGGGTTAACATCTTGCGGATTGGTGGGTTGAATTTTGCAACCCAAACCAAACTTATATATTTATCTGTGTCAAAGTATTCAACCCTAACCCAAATTGTCATAAATTCAGGTCAACCTGAACATGACATGTTTAACTAATTTATATAAATAATCAAACAAATTTATAGGTTGTAATCTAGTTGTGTGAGAAATCACATCAATTGTTTAGTATGTGTGTATGAATAACAATAGTTAATATAATATTTCTACAAAACAATTAATATAATTACATAAATCAATATCATAACATGAAATATAAAAAAAAAACTCTTTTGTATAGCTACCCGAAAAAGATATTAAAATAATCTTTGTAAATGAAAAAATATATATACTTTGCTAATTAATCAATTAAATTATAGTAAATAATCAAAAGAAAAACAAATACATACATTTTACAGTAAAAAATAAATTCAAAACTTTAAACAGGTTGATGGGTAAATCCGTTTATAAATGTGTCATCTCGAACCTGCCTGCATTATAAATAGGGCAACCAAAAACAACCGGTTCTTTTAAACGGATTATACCTGTCAACCTAAAATCCGATTATTTTCGTATCATGTCAGAAATATTCAATCCCTAGTTAGAACTTAAAAGTTGGGGAAAAAATAAGAGAAAAAATGCTCCTAAATAATCGAACCTGAGTTCATCATGTGACTTTAGTTCTTCAAAACCAACAAAACAATTGACTACAACGCTAATTAAATGAGCGAAGAATTTTAGGTATCTACTTGGTCAGTGGCTTTTGCCACCGACATTGGTTTTTAAGTAGGTATAGAATTACAAGTCATTTAATTTTAAATTATTTTCATAATCAAGTTTGGTTTTTGCAATCCAAATCAAAATTCTCATTTTTCAGTTCTAGTTTCATTCTTATGTCAATTAGTTAAATAATTAACACAACAAATAACACTGACCACATGCTCCTTATTGATACAATACCTGACTCAAGTGATAGGACGATCATGAGAAAACACATAAGGGTCAACATTTCAAGTATAAAGATTTTATAGGGAATATGGTAGGTAAATGATCGCTTAAACCACCATGAGATATAAATCAGGTTAGGTCTGGTTGATGACCTGAAACTTTGCGCTATTAGGGAGGCAACCCGAGAACTTTGTTGGTGTGTTTATAAAAACACTCACGAGACTTCACTCGTCCACCCGGGCTACCGGGAGGTTTAAAAGGCTTGTTGCATATGCCAAATGCAACCGTGATTCCTACGAAAGTGAGTTAGATTTTGTTTGTTTGTTTTGTTCTTCATGTTTTTTGTTGTCTTGTTTTGTATAGGTTTAATTATTATGTTCAAACACTCATGTGTGGGGAAGAGCAATGGACTATCCGTTTGACATATTTTCCATGTGCCTCGCGATGAAGATATATAAACCGGAGGTTGCTAATCATGCGTGTATAACTTATCAGGTCCATGTGTTTTTCCTTTCTCACTTTTATTATGACATGGTTGATGAGTCAATCTTTGTATATGCAAAACGGATTCGGGTGGATCATCCCATTAATTTCATTTTGTGCTCATACGTAAAAATAAAATTACATTGGGGACAATATAAGGTTTAAGTGTGGGGATGAGGGGAAAACTTTCAAATTTTATTTTTCAAAATTGTTGCCAATGAGGTCTTTTAGTGTACGAAAAACAAAATTGTTTCAAGGGAAATCATGGAGGTATCTTTAACTAGTGTATATGTTAGGTCCTTAGTTATGCGCAGTTCTTTAAGTTGTGGAATAAAGTTTTCTTTGCAAGTTTATATGATAATTTGGCACGTAAGTTCCAACTAAAAATAAAAAGCTAGATAGTGGTTAAACATGTATGCTTTACATCCAAAACCCTTTACCATCGTTTTTTTGATAAATTGAGCCTATATTGAGCATGAAATATATTTAGGATTGAGTGTTCATTTTCTTTTGATGTGTGATTACCATATTGTTATATTCATTTTAGAACTTAAATAGCCAATAAAGGTTAAAACCGTGAGCTAGGGTGTGCACAAAAGTGATAGAAGCACTAAGATAAACCATTGTTTCAGCCTTCTTCATTTATTTTACCTACCAATAACAAAATCCCTTAGTAGCCGTGTTGAGCCGATGAACTATTCATTTGCTAAACCCATGACATTAACAAAAAATAGCCTTTCTAGCCTTTTCATTTTTAAACCTATGTGGTGAATCCAAGTAGAGTAGTGTTAATGTTTTGATGTCATAAAAAAAAGAAAATAAAAACAGAGAGAAAATATTGTTAACAGTGACATTAGTAATGTTCAGAAATACAAAGTAATCAATTATGGGTCAAGATGTACCCTAGTGGTCATGTGTAGTATCTTTGTTTGTCTTAACCTAATTAGTTTGGATTTCACCAATTTTAGCCATTTTACATCTTTTTTTCACACCTTAATCTATCCACACAACAACCTTGAAACCTTCTTGATTTGTGTATAATTTTGTGCATAATGGTTAAGATTTGATTGCTTTGTAAGCATATAATAATTGTCACACCCCGAGCCGGTGGGTTGGATCGACTTCCTCGTCGGGCGGAAGGTTCCCGGGGCGTGATATCGTGAGTGATAATCAGAAATGATCAGATTGTTTACATTGCACATGATCTATATATAAATGAGAAACTGCTAAATGAAAATAGAATTACAAAGTTAAATTACATCATTTAGTTCATAATTTAACAATGTAAAACTACTATCAACATCATAAATCTTCAATCTTGTATCTGCACAAGATATACAAAAATAATATGTGAAATGATGTTTCCAAAAATATGCAGATCCAAAAAGCTAGGTCCTCTAAATGGTATCCTAGTCCAAAAGGAATAACTCAGTTGACCTATTCGTCACCTGAGAAGTCATGCAAAAATAAAGTCAACACATGGTTGGTGAGTTCATTAAGTTTTATAAAAACGAATTTGAATGACCTGAATGACAACCTTAACCACACCATTAACCACCTATATCATCCAATTCAGGATGCTTATATATAGGGCCTATGTAGGGTCGAACTTACCGCCCGCCCAGCCACCGTCCCACCACATACCAAACCACATGATATATTGTTCCTAGTGATAATTAAGCGTTTCATCCCACTTCTTTGATTCCATAACCTTTGATTCTTAGCATTTAATTACCCTGAAAATGTTTACCTTAATCCCCCGAAATGACAACCTTAACCTCACCAACAACCACCTATGCTATCCAATCAAGTATGCTTATATATAGGGCATATATAGGGTTGAACTTACCGCCCGCCCAGCCACCGTCCCACCACATACAGAACTGCTTAGCATATTGTTGTTAATGATAATTAAGCGTTTCATTCCATTCACCTTCATTTTAGATTCTGATTTCCACAAATAGACTTACCTCTGATCTATTGAGTTCATCATGTTTTCATGATTACCCTCAAAACACATGTAGAAATATGATATCAAATGTTTAATTAATTAAATAATAAATCATTTAAATACAACTAAGACATGATGATTGGGCCTTATTTGACTCAATCAATTAGACTTAGTTGTTGATGGTTGTCCAAGTTGTACCCTCTCACACGTGGCCCATATCAGCCATGACCCACAAGGAGTCTACATGTATGTGTCGGGACTTTAATGATGCCCATATCAGCTTGACCCACTAGTCTACTGTACATGCTGGGACTTTAAGGATATCCTTTGATTCTTGATCTTCTTTGATTCTCCTGATTTTGATTTTATTTAATAGTTTCCGTTATTGCCCATATAGCTTGACTACAAGAGTCTACTATTTATGCCGGGACTTTCCGTGTGTTACACGTGGTCTTGATTTACATACAACTGACATCCACCTTAACTTAAGCATTAATGATTTCATTAGATTTTAATGATTTCATTATTTCCATGATTCACACACAGTTATAATTCCCATGATTCTCTTGATTCTGATCTTTTGATTTCCATGATTCCACAATGATTATAGATTCTTGATTAGGATCCTTAGTTTACTAATCACACACTGGATTAGATTCCATTGCATTTGATCTTAGGATTTAATTCTTTTGATTTCACTTTGAATTTAGATTCTGGAATTTGAACTCGATGGACTAAAGGTGTGTTTAGAGTTTAGAATTAAGGTATTACTCATAGAAGTAATTAATTAACTTGATAGTTCATCTGTATAACAATTACCTAAACAGGAGTCTAGGAGTATAACAATCAAATATAAAGCATATAATAAGTAAAAGCATATACGTAAAACAGTTTAAATAAAAAGATTTGCGCATGCTTCTCAGCCCCGCATTTGAAAACAAAAATGTTTAGAAAAGGGGCAATGAACTCACCTGTGTCGCTGTGCAAATGATTTATCACAAAATGCGCTCTCGATGTTTGTAGACTATGTATCTTCAGTTCCTGAGTTGTTTTAAGAGAATTCGAATACGATAAGTATGTATAATAGTCGTAGGGTCTAAGATTTGGTCTCGGTGTGCAACTAAGTGTCCTATCTTGCTAATGTGATTCTAAGCTTTAATCTAACTAGTCTAACTTAATTACCCATTTGTAACCCGTGTCCCAACAGTTTAATTATAACAAGTCTTAATTAACATGTTTTAATTTAACTCATTTTAAGTTTACATTAATTTAGAAAAATCATTTAATTTAATTTAAATAAGTTTACAATTTAACTTCTTTTATTAAAACATAATTTATCTAAGAAATGTGATGTTTCCCCATGATGGGCTTGGGTTGAGCCCCTTGGGCCAATTGCGGGCCCATTACCAGATTCTTTTGATTATGAAATGATTCCTTGTTTGATTCCTTGTGCAATCCATCTTAGATAGTTCATATGACCATCTAATGAAATTATACATTATCATAAGTTGTTTAAAGATTATTGTTAGTTGTAAAACCAATAATTTATCATTAAACCATGATTTTTGATTCTTAGGAATATCCCATGCATGTTAAGCTCAATTGATGATCACCATCTATGTTTAAGTAATAACAAGGTTTACAATATCCCTTGTTATTCCAAACCCAAGTCTCTTAACCCTTATTGTTATTACTATGGCCATAGTATGTTTCACATGTACACATACTAACTTCCCATGCATGTTGATCGTAACCCATCCCATTCGAAAGTTTAGGATCGAAATCCCCAAATCCCTAGGTTCACTGCCATCCCACTAGTTTAAGGGGCCTAAGGTTCGGCTAATTAGGGTTCACACTAAACAGGTTGGCCCACAAAGAGTAGGTTCGCTGCCCCTGGGTTTTAACATAAGGTTCGGCCATGCATGGAATTGGTTCGTTCATCATCAGGTTCGTAACCATTCATAGCTCCCAGGTTCGTGGCAACTCAGGTTCGGCTAAATGTGGATAGGTTCGTGGTCTCACTGGTTCACTCGAGGAAATAGGTTCGTGAATGCATGGGTTCGGCTTACATGGGTTCGTTGGTCAGACGTTCACCACCTTAGGGTTCAGCTGTCATGGTGCTTGGTTCATGTATGGGAGGGTTCGGCTAGAACACTTGGTTGGCAGCATGTAGGTTCGTGGCCAGCTGTTTCTTTCAAGGGTTCGGCCAACATGTAGAAGGTCCGGCTAGGTCAAGCGGAGAAACCATAGGTTCGTGGGTCAAGTGCTTTGAAAGAAGGTTGGTTCGGCTGATAGAAGGTTCGGCCATTGCTGGGTTCGCCGACCTGCACCCTTGAAATCCCACTATTCATCATCTTTTCCATCGCTTCTACCTGTTACATATCCATTCCTAGAGCTTTCTAGTTGTTTACCATGGCTTATTTCAAGATTTCTAAGTGTTTAAAACCTGTTATAACAATATTAACTACAAGGATTGTGATTTCCCTATAAACCGAAACAAACTTGAAATTTACCTCGAAATTCGATGGATAAAAGATTGAATCCTCTGTACTTCCGTGATCTACGTGATGAGATGGTCGTTTTGACACCAAGAATGCTTGAGATGGTTGAGATTTAGATGAGTTCTTGTAGAGAGAAGGTAGAGAGAGATGCTAGAGAGAGAGAGTGACGAAAATCTTGAATGAAAATAGGTTGGTGGTGGTGGGTGTGGACATAAATGCTTCATTAATGACTTAGGAAATACCCGGTACCTTCGGCCTCGTTCGGTTTCGCGTAAAATGTCGGTTCTTCGTATTTTTCGTAACGAAACGACGCGGTTTATAAAATAAGATTTATAAACTTATTTTAAGTTGTGATTCCTAATAAATTAACTAAATATCTTTTCTTTATTTAAAATTTTCAGAATTATTTAATTTACTGTTTAAAATCGAATCGTACGGTCGTCGCGCGTATTCGTTTGAATCGTCACCCGTACGAACACGGCGATAACTATACCCTTCAATATTGTTTTCTAATTATCGGATATCACTCGGAACGTTAAACTTTCAGATTTATTCGTATAGATCGTCACCTATACGAATAATCCGTCGATTTAGCATTCACGTAACGACATCTGTGTTATTTTGTTCTGTTAAGCCTCACATACATTTATACATAATAAAATCCTAACAATTAATCACATGATGGTTTTGTATCACCAGATAATTATCTGATTGTTGAACCATAGTTCTGAACTTTGTTTCTCTAAAATGATTCTGAAATTGTTCTTTGATAACACGAACTGATAATGATATATGATATGAACATGACATAAAATGAAACACGTATCGTTTGTACCTGATCACTGTTCATAGTACCGTTGAGATCACTGTTCCGGTACGGTTCCGGCAATGATGTTACAGTCTCCTCTGGTTAGAGAAATTTTGTCCAGAAATTTAAGAGTCGTTATCATGTACGTCTTCCTCTGTAAACAGTTGGGGATACTTGGACTTCGTGTGATCTTCACGTTCCCAAGTAAACTCATGTCCGCACTTTGAATTCCAACGAACCTTTACGATCGGAATACGGCTTCTCCTTAGTTGTTTAACTTTGCGATCCATAATCTCCAAAGGTTCCTCGATAAAATGTAACTGTTCATCAACTTGAATTTCTTTAATCGGGATGACAAGTGACTTGTCAGAAGGCATTTATTTAAGTTTGAGACGTGAAACACGTCATGCACACCACTAAGTTCATCCGGTAATCTCAGCCTATACGCCACAGGACCAATACGCTCGATGATCTCGAACGGTCCCACGTATCGTGGTGCTAATTTTCCTTTCTTCCTAAAACGTACTACACCTTTCCATGGGGATACCTTCAACATGACACGGTCTCCCACTTGAAATTCCAACGGCTTGCGCCGTTTATCGGCATAGCTCTTTTGTCTGCTTCTAGTAGCTTGTAACCTTCGTTGAATCTGAGCGATTTTGTCAGTAGTTTCCTGAATAAGCTCTGGCCCAGTTATTCGATTATCTCCCACTTCAGTCCAACAGATCGGTGATCGACATTTTCGACCATACAAAGCCTCGAATGGTGCACATCTGATGCTACTGTGGTAACTGTTGTTGTAGGAGAATTCAATCAGTGGCAAATGAGAGTCCTAATTTCCACCGAAATCTAACACACAAGTTCTCAACATGTCCTCCAGGGTCTGAATCGTATGTTTGCTTTGACCGTCCGTTTGTGGATGGTAAGCTGTACTCAGATTTAAGTGCGTCCCTAGAGATTTCTGTAATGATTGCCAGAACCTTGATAATCTGCTATCTCAATTCGAAATGATTGACAATGGCACACCGTGACGCACCACTATCTCATTAATGTACAGTCTTGCCAGTTTATCCATCGTGAAGGTCTCACGAATTGGCAAGAAACGAGAAGATTTTGTCAAACGATCAATGTTAACCCATATTGTATCATGACCACTAGAAGTGCGGGGTAGCTTGGTAATGAAATCCATAGCTATCTGTTCCCACTTCCAGAGTGGAATTTCAGGCTGTTCCAGTAAACCAAACGGTTTCTGGTGTTCCGCCTTCACTTTCGCACACGTAAGACATCGGCCGACGTACTCGGCTATGTCTCTCTTCATTCCCGGCCACCAATAAAATCCACGCAAATCTTGTTACATTTTATTAGCTCCCGGATGCACGGAGTACTTAGTCTTGTGCGCTTCATCGAAGATAAGTCTTGTCTGCACAGTCATTCCCATTGCTCTAATGCGCAAGGGTTTGACCCGTTCCTTCCGGCTCAAGGCATCAGCTAAAACGTTCGCCTTTCCCAGATGGTACTTGGTTACACAGTCTTAATCGTTCAAAAGTTCAACCCAACGACGCTGTCGCATGTTGAGCTCCTTCTGATCAAAGATATGCTGCAGACTCTTGTGATCAGTATATATGGTACATTTGGTGCCATATAAATAATGTCTCCAAATCTTCAATGCGAAGATTACAGCTCCCAGTTCAAGATCATGAGTAGTGTAGTTCTTCTCTTGAATCTTCAACTGTCTGTATGCACAAGCGATGACTTTGTCCTGTTGCATTAGTACGCAACCAAGTCCCTAATGGGAGGCATCACAGTATACAACAAAATCATCACAGCCTTCTAGGAGAGATAAAATTGGAGCATCACATAACTTTTGTTTCAATGTCTGGAAAGCATCTTCTTGTTTCTACTCCTAGACAAATGGTTCACTTTTCTGAGTTAGCTTGGTGAGAGGCAAAGCTATCTTAGAAAATTTTGAGATAAACCTTCTATAATAACCTACCAGTCCCAGAAAAGACCGTACCTCCGTCAGTGTCTTCGGAGTATCCCAGTTCTTTATTGTTTCGATCTTGGCAGGATCTACATGTATTCCCTCGCTGTTGACTACATGACCCAGAAATTGAACTTCTCTTAGCCAGAACTCACACTTAGAGAATTTGGCATAAAGTTTCTCTTCTTTCAATAACTCCAAGATCTTTCTGATATGTTGCTCGTGTTCCGTTTTGCTCTTCGAACAAATGAGTATGTCATCGATGAAGACAATGACAAACTGATCTAGATACGGCTTGCACACTCGGTTCATGAGGTCAATGAAAACCGCTGATGCATTCGTCAATCCATAAGACATCACCATAAACTCGTAATGCCCGTATCTGGTTCGGAACACCGTCTTCGGTATGTCTTCATCTTGAACCCTGAGCTGATGATATCCAGACCGCAAGTCAATCTTCGAGAAGTACTGGGCTCCTTGCAGTTGGTCAAACAAATCATCAATCCTTGGCAACGGATACCGATTCTTGAGAGTCAGCTTGTTCAACTCTCGGTAATCGATGCACATCCGAAACGATCCGTCTTTCTTTTTCACGAACAAGACCGGAGCTCCCCAAGGTGAGTAGCTCGGTCTGATGAAACCCTTATCAAGTAATTCCTGTAACTGGTTCGACAATTCCTGCATCTCTGAAGGTGCTAACTTGTAAGGAATTTAGCAACAAGAGTTGCTCCAGGAACTAAGTCAATACGGAACTCTACCGGTCGCATAGGTGGCAAACCTGGTTGGTCTTCAGGAAATACTTCCGGATATTCTTTCACTATCGGCATGTCTTGAATCTTTTTCTTGTCCTCCTTTTCCACCACATGAGCCAGGAATGCTACGCACTGCTTCTGTAGACACTTACGCGCCTTTATGCAAGAGATGATTTTGACACTTAGTTTTGCTTGATCCCCTCTAACTTCCAATACACGATCATTCGGCAATGGAACTCGAACCAGCTTTTCAGAACAGATGACTTCCACTCGATTAAAGGAAAGCCAATCCATTCCCACAATGATGTCGAAACTACCCAACTCCATTGGTATCAAATCGATGGTAAATGTGTGACCATTAAGTGTTAATGGGCAGTTCCTGTATATAGTACTAACTGTGACCTGTTTCCTGTGAGCTACTTCTATAATGTAAGGGGAATCTAACTGTTCCTCTATAGAATCTAGTTGGCATGCAAAATCGGTAGAGATAAAACTCTGATCCGCACAGTGTCAAATAAAATAGATGCATAAAAGTCATGTAAGAGAAATGTACCAGTGACCACATTCGGGTCTTGGCGTGCAGCTGGAGCTCCTATGGAAAAAGCTCTTCCACGGGGTGCCAGTTGTGCCTTCTTCGGGCAGTTCTTTGCAAAGTGGCCCTGTTCGCCACAGTTATAGCATCCACCGTGGTTTTGATTGTTGGGTGGAGGGAGAGCCAAAGCAGCATTGTTGACTGCTTGGTTTGGTGTTATCCTGCATTGCTGGACCCAGTGTCCATATCTTCCACATCCCGTGCAATGACGGCATTGATTGTTAACAGCATGATGATACTGGCACTTAGCACACAAAGGGTATGGGCCAGTATATGGTTTCTTGTGCACGTTCTGCGGTGCCATGGCTACTTGGTTGAGGGGAGTAGCCATTGTGTAGTTATTGATGAGTTTCTGCTTCTTCTTTGGGTGTTGGTGGTGATGAGGTTTCTTAGAAGACTCTTCCTTTCTCTTACCAGAATCAGCCTCTTTCTTCAAAGTACCTAAGGCTACCATCAAATCAGTGAGTTTCCCAGACAATCTCACAGCAGACTCCAATGTAACAGGGTTTGTTGCTGCTACTAAACCATGAATGCAGGTGGGAAGTCCACATACATATCGATCAATCCTTTTCTCTAGGGTTGGTACCATGTCTGGCACCAAGGCTACCAAATCATGATAACGGGTAGTGTACCCCAGATGATCAGCTCGTTTCATCACATGATTGGACAGTTCAACTTCCAATCTTTGCAGCTCGTTCTTTAGGCAGAATTCATTCCTCAATAGTGTCTTGTATTCTTCCCATGACATTTCCATAGCTTCCTCTCTTCCTCTAGCATTAATCTGTGAGTTCCACCAAGTTAAAGCTCGCTTGTTGAATGATCCAGTAAAGTAGCAAACTTTTTGGTGCTTTGGACAACTGCAAATGTCCAGAGTAGTCTCCATTTTCTCTATCCATTGGATTAAACCAATGGCTCCCTTAGTGCCACTAAAGCTTCGCGGCTTCCATCCCACAAATGACTTGTAGGAGTAATGCGATGCGCCGCCCGTGTTCCCACTAGCTTCTACTGATGAATTTCCAGTGCTGTTGTCATTCCGGATACGGTTGAGCATATCCGGTATTACTTCTTTCAGCTGATTAGTTAGCTGGCTACTCAGTAAAGTTACTAGTGCAATGGTAGCAGGATCTAGTATCTGAGTCGTGCTCGGACTTGGGGGTGGATTAAGTGGAGGAGGAGGAGGAGGCGAAGGAGGAGGTGGCGGTGGTGAATCAGGTGGTGATGGCATTGACGAGTGTGGAGCCAAATCTTGCGGTGGTGGTAACAGGGGAGGTTGTCTTCGTGGCGGCATTTTGATCATAACCAAAAGAATATTGGTTAGTACAGTGATCGAATGCTGAAGACATAATGCATGTATACAAATCCTATGTTCTCTACATGAGGGTCCCTAGGTTATAGTCTAGGCCAAACCATTGAAAAAAATATGACCTATGTTTCTCTATAATCATGGCTCTGATACCAATATGTCACACCCCGAGCCGGCGGGTTGGATCGACTTCCCCGTCGGGCGGAAGGCATCCGAGGCGCGATATCATGAGTGATAATCAGAAATGATCAGATTGTTTACATTGCACATGATATATATATATATATATATATATATATATATATATATATATATATATATATATTTGAGAAACAGCTAAATGAAAATAGTATTACAAATTTAAATTACATCAGTTAGTTCATAATTTAACAATGTAAATCTACTATCAACATCATAAGTCTTCAATCTTGTATCTGCACAAGATATACAAAAATAATCTGTGAAATGATGTTTCCAAAAATATGCAGGTCCAAAAAGCTAGGTCCTCTAAATGGTATCCTAGTCCAAAAGGAATAACTCAGTTGACCTATTCGTCACCAGAGAAGTCATGCAAAAATAAAGTCAACACATGGTTGGTGAGTTCATTAAGTTTTATAAAAACGAATTTGAATAACCTGAATGACAACCTTAACCTCACCATTAACCACCTATATCATCCAATTCAATATGCTTATATATAGGGCATATGTAGGGTCGAACTTACCGCCCGCCCAGCCACCGTCCCACCACATACCAAACCACATGATATATTGTTCCTGGTGATAATTAAGCGTTTCATCCCACTTCTTTGATTCCATAACCTTTGATTCTTAGCATTTGATTACCCTGAAAATGTTTACCTTAATCCCTCGAAATGACAACCTTAACCTCACCAACAACCACCTATGCTATCCAATCAAGTATGCTTATATATAGGGCATATCTAGGGTCGAACTTACCGCCCGCCCAGCCACCGTCCCACCACATACCGGACTGCTTAGCATATTGTTGTTAATGATAATTAAGCTTTTCATTCCATTCACCTTCATTTTAGATTCTGATTTCCACAAATAGACTTACCTCTGATCTATTGAATTCATCATGTTTTCATGATTACCCTCAAAAAACTAGTAGAAATATGATATCAAATGTTTAAATAATTAAATAATAAAACATTTAAATACAACTAAGACATGATGATTGGGCCTTATTTGACTCAATCAATTAGACTTAGTTGTTGATGGTTGTCCAAGTTGTACCCTCTCACACGTGGCCGATATCAGGCATGACCCACAAGGAGTCTACATGTATGTGTCGGTACTTTAATGATGCCCATATCAACTTGACCCACTGGTCTACTGTACATGCTGGGACTTTAAGGATATCCTTTGATTCTTGATCTTCTTTGATTCTCCGGATTTTGATTTTGTTTAATAGTTTCCGTTATTGCCCATATAGCTAGACTACAAGAGTCTACTATTTATGCCGGGACTTTCCGTGTGTTACACGTGGTCTTGATTTACATACAACTGACATCCACCTTAACTTAAGCATTAATGATTTCATTAGATTTTAATGATTTCATTACTTCCATGATTCACACACAGTTATAATTCCCATGATTCTCTTGATTCTGATCTTTTGATTTCCATGATTCTACAATGATTATAGATTCTTGATTAGGATCCTTAGTTTACTGATCACACACTGGATTAGATTCCATTGCATTTGATCTTAAGATTTAGTTCTTTTGATTTCACTTTGAATTTAGATTCTGGAATTTGAACTTGATGGACTAAGGGTGTGTTTAGAGTTTAGAATTAAGGTATTACTCATAGAAGTAATTAATTAACTTGATAGTTCATCTGTATAACAATTACCTAGACAGGAGTCTAGGAGTATAACAATCAAATATAAAGCATATAATAAGTAAAAGCATATACGTAAAACAATTTAAATAAAAAGATTTACGCATGCTTCTCAGCCTCGCCTTTGAAAACAAAAATGTTTAGAAAAGGGGCAATGAACTCACATGTGTCGCTGTGCAAATGATTTATCACAAAATGCGCTCTCGATGTTTGTAGACTATGCATCTTCACTTCCTGAGTTGTTTTAAGAGAATTCGAATACGATAAGTATGTATAATAGTCGTAGTATCTAAGGTTTGGTCTCGGTGTGCAACTAAGTGTCCTATCTTGCTAATGTGATTCTAAGCTTTAATCTAACTAGTCTAACTTAATTACCCATTTGTAACCCGTATCCCAACAGTTTAATTATAACAAGTCTTAATTAACATGTTTTAATTTAACTCATTTTAAGTTTACATTAATTTAGAAAAATCATTTAATTTAATTTAAACAAGTTTACAATTTAACTTCTTTTATTAAAACATAATTTATATAAGAAATGTGATGTTTCCCCATGATGGGCTTGCGTTGAGCCCCTTGGGCCAATTCCGGGCCCAATACCAGATTCTTTTGATTATGAAATGATTCCTTGTTTGATTCCTTGTGCAATCCATCTTAGATAGTTCATATGACCATCTAATGAAATTATACATTATCATAAGTTGTTTAAAGATTATTGTTAGTTGTAAAACCAATAATTTATCATTAAACCATGATTTTTGATTCTTAGGAATATCCCATGCATGTTAAGCTCAATTGATGATCACCATCTATGTTTAAGTAATAACAAGGTTTACAATATCCCTTGTTATTCCAAACCCAAGTCTCTTAACCCTTATTGTTATTACTATGGCCATAGTATGTTTCACATGTACACATACTAACTTCCCATGCATGTTGATCGTAACCCATCCCATTCGAAAGTTTAGGATCGAAATCCCCAAATCCCTAGGTTCACTGCCATCCCACTAGTTTAAGGGGCCTAAGGTTCGGCTAATTAGGGTTCACACTAAACAGGTTGGCCCACAAAGAGTAGGTTCGCTGCCCCTGGGTTTTAACATAAGGTTCGGCCATGCATGGAATTGGTTCGTTCATCATCAGGTTCGTAACCATTCATAGCTCCCAGGTTCGTGGCAACTCAGGTTCGGCTAAATGTGGATAGGTTCGTGGTCTCACTGGTTCACTCGAGGAAATAGGTTCGTGAATGCATGGGTTCGGCTTACATGGGTTCGTTGGTCAGACGTTCACCACCTTAGGGTTCAGCTGTCATGGTGCTTGGTTCATGTATGGGAGGGTTCGGCTAGAACACTTGGTTGGCAGCATGTAGGTTCGTGGCCAGCTGTTTCTTTCAAGGGTTCGGCCAACATGTAGAAGGTCCGGCTAGGTCAAGCGGAGAAACCATAGGTTCGTGGGTCAAGTGCTTTGAAAGAAGGTTGGTTCGGCTGATAGAAGGTTCGGCCATTGCTGGGTTCGCCGACCTGCACCCTTGAAATCCCACTATTCATCATCTTTTCCATCGCTTCTACCTGTTACATATCCATTCCTAGAGCTTTCTAGTTGTTTACCATGGCTTATTTCAAGATTTCTAAGTGTTTAAAACCTGTTATAACAATATTAACTACAAGGATTGTGATTTCCCTATAAACCGAAACAAACTTGAAATTTACCTCGAAATTCGATGGATAAAAGATTGAATCCTCTGTACTTCCGTGATCTACGTGATGAGATGGTCGTTTTGACATCAAGAATGCTTGAGATGGTTGAGATTTAGATGAGTTCTTGTAGAGAGAAGGTAGAGAGAGATGCTAGAGAGAGAGAGTGACGAAAATCTTGAATGAAAATAGGTTGGTGGTGGTGGGTGTGGACATAGATGCTATATTAATGACTTAGAAAATACCCGGTAGGTTCGGTCTCGTTCGGTTTTGTGTAAAATGTTGGTTCTTCGTATTTTTCGTAACGAAACGACGCGGTTTATAAAATAAGATTTATAAACTTATTTTAAGTTGTGATTCCTAATAAATTAACTAAATATCTTTCGTTTATTTAAAATTTTCAGAATTATTTAATTTACTGTTTAAAATCGAATCGTACGGTCGTCGCGCGTATTCGTTCGAATCGTCACCCGTACGAACACGGCGATAACTATACTCTTCAATATTGTTTTCTTATTATCGGATATCATTCGGAACGTTAAACTTTCAGATTTATTCGTACAGATCGTCACCTGTACGAATAATCCGTCGATTTAGCATTCACATAACGACATCCGTGTTATTTTGTTCTGTTAACCCTCACATACGTTTATACATAATAAAATCCTAACAATTAATCACATGATAGTTCTGTATCGCCAGATAATTATATGACTGTTGGACCATAGTTCTGAACTTTGTTTCTCTAAAATGATTCTGAAATTGTTCTTTGATAGCACGAACTGATAATGATATATGATATGAACATGACATAAAATGAAACACGTATAGTTTGTACCTAATCACTGTTCATAGTACTGTTGAGATCACTGTTTCGGTACGGTTCCGGCACTGATGTTACAATAATGATGCCTCATTAGTGAATTGAGAGTTCAGAAATACTAGAGCATCATTGCTAGTCAATATACAAAACCGAGTGGAGTGTTCATTGTGAGAGGTATTAATGCACGCATGTGAACCACTTGAAGCAAGGTATCCTTGATCAGGGATTTTCATGTTAAATATGTCATATTGCTTGTTTCGATGTAAATTTATTGCACGATGAAAGTCTTGGGAATTGGGTATAGTTTTGGATTTACACTATCAGCCGATAAATAGATGTTTAAACATTTTTGTTGAATTATTTGCTATTGTGTGCAAAGAACTTTTCTTGTGACAAGCAAAAGACAAGTGTGGGATGTGATGATTTGGGTATTTTCATGTGTTTTATGTAGGTAATTGTGCGTTTTTATTTTAGAATTTCATGGAATATAATGATTGTTGTTATGTTTAAATGATTTCAGGTGCTCGGATGAAGTTTATATATTTTTGAATGACAAGGATTGAAGGATACGTGAAAAACGAAGTCCGGAAGCTTAAAATGGAAGAAAATGAAGTTTTTCCGGAAGTGGCGTATCAGTCTTGCGTATTGGTGGCGTAAAACAGAGTCAAAATGGTGTACAAGATGATGCAAGAGTATGATACGCCAGTTACCAGCGTATGGTATGTGGAAGCCCGGAAAAAGTCACGTTATCACGATTTTTAGAACTTATTTAATCCCCAAAACCAAAGGTTTCATATAATCAACCTTTGGGACTACTTTTCATGATATTAGGTGAGTTCCAAAGCCTAGAAAATAAGAAATTGACTCTTCTGATTGCATTAGAGACTCCTGAATCAAGATCAGATCAGTTTATAATGCAGATTCAAGGCTAAATCACCTGTAAGCATACCCAGGTGAACGGTTAGTTTAGGGTTAGGTTTTCTTGTCGTTTCATCTGTGATTAGATTCAAACATTAATAGATCTCTGGGCCTGTTTATGTTTTTATGTTTGAATTCGTCGTGGTTGAACGATTTGTGTTAACTATTTCAATTGAATGTTCAACATTTATTAGTTTTGTATTGTGAAACATTGAATGTCATTTGGATTAATAAACCTAATATATAATAGTAATTGGATTCTAGCTTTTTCCATTAGTTGGTTTAGATCAATCAATTTACAAAATCAGAAATGTGAGTTTCAATTATTCTTCAATGATCATGATTCTAAACAGGTTATGTCTATGTAACTTCCTAACGGGTCAAAGCACAAGAATGTCTAATTCCTTACTAACCCAAATCCGGGTGTGATTCGTTTTTAAGTTTGAATTACAAGTCATTTAATTTTCAATTGTTTTCAAAATCAAGTTTGGTTTTTCAATCCAAATAAAAATTTTCATTTTTCTGTTTTAGTTTCATTCATAGGTCATTTAGTTAAATAATCAACACAACAAATAACACTGACCACATGCTCCTTGTGGATACGATACCTGACTTACCCTAGTGATCTAGGTTATTTAGGTTTTTGCATGACCTCATCGACTGGTCATCAAAGAAACTATAAGATTTTTTGATCTGATGCGGTTAACCAACAAATCAGAAGAAGATGTAAAGACATTGTATCTGTTTCCCATTTTTTGATGTTACTGATATGGAACAAGCTCTTCAATTCACCAGAGTTATTCGGATTTTCTTTGGTTTTCACATTCATGCTGATGCAGATTGTAAAGTTCAAACGGAGAAGTTTGTTAGGAACAAGACTAAGAATGTATAGAACTAGGTCCAAGGAGGAGTATGTAGATGCACTTTATGTACCTAGTTCATTGTATAGGTCCTTTATGATACAAATGGTTTATAATATCAACGAAATCTATTTTTATCTGTTGTTTGGTCGTTATGAATTGTTTAAGTATGCTTTACGTAGAATGTTAAGCCATTCGTATGAATAGGACTTAAAGATGGACCGTTCGTACGAATGAACGCATAAGAATTAACTTGTTGTACGAATGAGTCACTAGCATGAAATTCTTAAGACAGTTCCATTTTACAAGAGACTTATGGCCGAATGAATACATTCGTTCTTTCATTCGTATGAATGGACTCATACTACAAATGCCAGACAAACAGAACGTTTTAGCAGAGGTAACATCAGCAAGTACTCTCACCTACGTTTCTGTGTGCCGCCCCTGTCGGTTTTCCTGTCCAACTTCAGTTTACCGCACGTGATCAATCGTATCTGCACCCGACGCTGATACCCAACCCACGGTTGATCATGTGTGTCATCAAGATTGATTAGAGAGCCTCCGAATAGGATTCCGCACTATTCAGAGGCTGCCCGCGTGGAACCGTCACAAGTCCAATACAATATTCAAAACTTCAAAAAATTTCTAAGTCATGTTTTTTAGATACTAACGGTGTCTAAAAAGTCAACGTTGATACTAACAGTTTCTATAAAAGTCAACATTGATACTAACAATATCTACATAGTACCTCTGATACTAATGGTATCAATAAAGATTCCCTAACACTAACAATATCGAAAAAGATTCCTCTGATACTAACAGTGTTGGAAAAGATTCCTTTGATACTAACATTATCGAAAAATATTCCTCCGATAGTTATAGTATCGGGAAAGGCTCCTTCAATACTATTAGTACCGATAAAAGAAATGACAAGAAAATCTAAAAACTCCGAACAACTCGAAAATCCAAAAATCTTTGTAAAATCTTCACTTTTTCAAAGACAGAATTCGAATTTTATATCAATCTCTTCGTAAATTAATAATACACAACCCTAGCCGGTCAATTCGATCAACAAGAGAGCTAAAACTAATCAATGTCCATAAAACATGGCTACAAACATTCATCTTCAACAAACTTCCAAAAATTCAATCTACAACAATATGAATATGTTCAAAACACACACTGTGATCTCAGAACCAAGCATTAAGGCTCTAATACCACCTAAAGGTCCGTCTGAGTACAATAACTAGATCAAACCGATATCACCACGATTGTAAAATTGTGGAATCCATAAACAATATTGTGTGTTGTAATCAAATGAAAATAGAAGAAAGATTCAAAAATGGAATGAATTTCATTGATCAATGTTCAATCAAAAAAATACAAGACCATAATCATAAAAGAATGAAGTATGAATCTTGAATAAACTCTCTCTAAAAATATGAATGAAAGCTCTGTCTCTAAATTCAAAAACAATCTTAATGTTGTGAGCTAATTTCTCCTTCTGAAAAAACTTGACTAACCTATTTGTAAGTTTAGAAGTTCAATAGTATCAATACTAATAATATCGATACAAGGCTCTTCACAAAAATTAAGTATGTGTCGATACTATTAATATCGACTTAAATGATAACGATACTAGTAGTATCGGCAAAACCATGGAAACAAAACTTAGAATTTGAAACAAAAAAACAAAATACAATTCAAATACATGATCTAGACTAATAACAATGTATTCAGTAACCATCGAAAGATGTTGATAAATCTGTGCACTAACAGAGAGAGAGAGAGAGAGAGAGAGAAAGGATTTTACCTGATGTAGATGGTTACTTTTAAATGTTAGTGTGATGATTCATTTATGCAGATCATGGAAGGTCAAGGACCATGTCGGTTAATGTGAGCAATCATGGTGATACACCATTCACTCACACTTAGCGGTCAATTTACTCTCTGTGCACTTGTAATTTTTTTATTTTTATAAAACAAACAAGAAAGCTAGACTTTGGTCAGCTCATGAACTTTTATGTCGTTCATCTTATTAAGGATATTATGCCTATACTTGTAAATCTTTCATGTGTTTGTGTTTAATTTGTTATTTTTTGCATTACATGTTCAATATCCATGATCATATTAAGGATATTATTAGTTCTTTGATTATCATGCAAGGGCTTTATCATTTACTTAATTATTTTTAAGTATTCTCATCATATATTTCTTATTCAATCTTTCATAACTTGATATTTTCATAAGTAAAAGCATTTACCTATGTTATCTTAAATTTGGATTTGATAAAATTAAGGCTAATTGATTTTACCCAAAACACATATCAACTTGTTATTATACATGCCTTAGATACATACTAGTTAGATTTATTTTTGCATCTTTTATACATGCAAACATACATGCATGCATGCATGCATGCATATATATATCAAATGTAGGTCACACTCACCAATTAATCAAATAATTGATCACAATTGTATTTTACATGTGTAACATGTTAAAGATTTACGTGAAGAACATTCAGGAATATTTTGAGACCTAGTTTATTAATAAACAAGTTATTGTATATTGAATTATGATGTAATTGTTTGGGTGTTTTGTAAGTTGGATGTTACTTTGAATGGATTTATGTTTGAACTAAATGAGATTTTTAATTATTGAAACTTAGAAATGGCACATGAGCTTTTGTACAATTACAAACCATACCTCATTATATTCCGTCATAGATTGGGGTGTGACAAATGATACTTCACAAAACAATGTGTGGATAATGCATTTTCTAATGGACTACTGATGAAATTTAGAGGGATAACCAACAGAATTGTTTCCAATGAACTAAAAAAAATTAACAATAGGTAAGTGATGGGATGTTGGTCACTAATAGATAATATGTAGATATATTGATACAATACCAAATTAAATTTAATTAATTTAAAACAATAAGTTAATCTCATACTCCCTTTTTACAAGTTTAGTATCTTTTGTAGATGTTACACATGTTTATATTCAAACATCTAGTTAGTCTTTGTATTCATAAATATGAGTTATACATGTGTTGATTCTTAGTTGTTGTCGGTCAAGCAAGTATAGTATTTAGTAACCTAATAATGGTTAGATACCACCATCGGTTGGAGTGTGACACCAAGATAGTCTAGCCGCCAAGCACATGCACGCATGCCCAGAGCGATGTGCTCTAGGCCTTCTGATCGATTGAATCCCACAATAATTTAATATATCTTGTCGAGTTCTAGTTTCCCCAAATTCCTTTCAAAACCCGACGAACCCTAATCCAATCCTCATCCAAATTGAATCACAATGAACTCGATTAAGGAATTAAACATAGTGCTTTTGTTTCTTATGAAAAAATGATTAAGATGAACTTAATACTTACGTGGATTGGTTTCGATTGGAAGGGTTTGATTGTGGCTCAGTTCTTGCAATTGTAATTAGTCGTTCTGACGTTTGAAGGCACCTCAGAGAGGTTTCTTGGTCTCGTTCTTCTCAGAGAGATTTCGTAAAGAATGTTGTCTAATCAATTTAGTTTAATCGTATCTGATTTTGTCAATTAAGCTTAAATTCATCAATTTATTTGACAACTATAGTTTATGCGTGATTGTGGAATATTTTTTAATTTGTTACACGATTAGGATCGTGATTGTAACAAGAATGTGTTATTGTTCAAATTTTGAATTTAAGATTTTGTTTTGCCCCCCTTTGGCTTTGAACCGCAAGAGAGGGAGGCTTGATTGGGGGTTCCATTGGGAGGGAAGAAAGAATTATGGTTGGCAATCCAAGCTTCTCTCTTTTATGTATTCTAATATTTCTGTAATTGGCCCCTCCATCTTATGTGTTTTATTATTTTATGCATTAAACTTTACGAAAGTTTATAGAACATTTTCATTATATGTTTATAACTAATTTTTCTCATAAAATTTTATAATTTTAAGATAAAAATAAATTTTGTGATGCTTTATATACATTATTATTATAATTATTATTATTACTTTTATTATACGTGTATATATATATATACACACATACATAAATACACACACATAATAGTCCTCTTAAAATTTCGTTAAAATGTTTAATATATTTTGTTTAGTTTATTTATTAAATCATAATAAAGTTTTTTGTTATATAACATGTATGTGTTTATATATATAAAAGAAAAGATTCAATTGTTAACACTTTCTTATTACGATAACCGAATAACTACATCTTATTAATTTGGCACCCATATTAAAGTAAATATAAAGGTGTATGTTTTTTCTTCTTTTTTAATTAATGTAAGTGGGCTCACATTAATTGCATTAATTTAAAAAGAAAAAAACATACAACTTTAGATTTATTTTAATGTGGGCCTCAAAGTAATAAAATGTGGTTATTCGGTTATCGTATTAAAAAGGTTAACAATTGATCATATCCATATATATATATACACATTTCTATATAATATATATTAGGAAGACAAAATAGTAATTTGCTTAAACATCTTAAAATTAAGAGTTTTACAACTGTTATAGCATATGGTACAACTTTTTAATTATAATATAAATGTTTGTTTGTATTTTTATTTTGTCTCACATTGGTAGATTTTAAGAATTTAAATGAGATAGAGTGATTATAAAAGAAAACAAATCAAAACAGATGAATCACTTCTTGGCATTTTTGGTGTATTTGGTCTTTTACGTTAGTAGTTAAAGTCACTTTTTGTTAAGTACAAGTTAAAGAATTGTTTTTGTTATGATTATGACTCAAGAACAAACCATACAAACCTTTAAAACATCCAACTTAATTGTTGTGTTTTTTCTGCTGCACCGCGCGGGTACTAGACTCGTATATATATACATATATATATAGGGTAAGGAGTGAATAATAACCCACCTTAATTGAGGTAACTCATTAACCCTGGCAAAAAACGCTCAAATCGCAAAAAAAAATTTTTCATGGTTTTTTTTATGCAAAAATAGGGGGGCTCCTTTTTTAAGCGTTCGCTAATTCACAAGCGTTAAAAAGTTAAACGAAATGTAAGTTTGCGTTACATTGCGAACATTTATTTAAGTGTCGCAGTGTAACGCAAACTTACATTTCGTTTAACTTTTTAACGCTTGCGAATTAGCGAACGCTTAAAAAAGGAGCCCCCCCTATTTTTGCATAAAAAAACCATGAAAAATTTTTTTTGCGATTTGAGCGTTTTTTGTCAGGGTTAATGGGTTACCTCAATTAATGAGGGTTATTATATGATCCCTTTCCTATATATATATATATATATGTATATATAGGAAGATGATTAAAAATTAACAATTTCTTATTGCGTTAACCGAATAACCACATCTTATTATTTTGTGGCACACATTAAATTAATATAAAGATGTAGGTTTTTTCTTCTTTTTTTAATTAATGTAATTAATGTAGGATCCGCTTACATTAATAAAAAAAAGAAGAAAAAACATACATCTTTAGATTTACTTTAATGTGGATCCAAAGTAATAAGATGTAGTTATACGATTAACGCAATAAATATGGGTTAACAAATGAACCACAACCTATATATATATATATATATAGGGGATAGTTCGAATGTTAACCCTTCCTTATTGCGTTAATCGAATAAGTACATATTATTACTTTGGGCCCACATTAAAGAAAATTTAAAGGTGTAGGTTTTTCTTATTTTTTTATTAATGTAAGTGGGCTCGACATTAATTAAAAAATAGAAAAAAAGCTAAACCTTTATATTTACTTTAGTATGGGCCCCAATGTAATAAGATGTAGTTATTCGGTTAACGCAATAAAAATGGGTTAACATTTGATCCTCTCCCTCTATATATATATATATATATATATATATATATATATATATATATATATATATATATATATATATATATATATTTGGTTCAAATAAGAACCCTGCTTAATTGTGGTAACCCAAAATAACCTTGCAAAAAATGGCCGAATCTTTGATTTTTTTTCATGGTCTTTATTATACATATTTAGGGGGGTTTCCTTTTTGTGTTTTGGCTAATTTGCAATGCAAATCGAATTTGCATCGGTGTAAAGTTTTTGCACTTTTCTAAATGTTTCTAAATGCAAATCTAATTTACACCGACGCAAATTCGATTTGCCTTGCGAATTAGTCAAAACACAAAAAAGAAACCCCCTAAATATGTATAATAAAGACAATGAAAAAAATCAAAGAGTTGGCCATTTTTTGGACGGTTATTTTGGTTACCACAATTACAGTGGGTTAACAACGGAACCTTCCCCTATATATATATATATATATATATAGGGGAGGGATATTTCGGAAACCTGGTTGAGGTAAAGAAACATTGAAAACTTGATTTGAACCATTGATCTTTGAATTGGATGGTGTAGATTAAAAGTGAAAAAGTAGATTGAATGTTTTTAGAATAAAATAGTTGAAGGTGGTACAAAATAGTACAAAAGGGTAGAATTGGAAATTTGTTTAGTGTACTTTTTGGATTAAAAAAAAGGGTATCGTACTCCCCTCTTTCCCCCCTTTTCTAATCTTCGCCTACCCAAAACCCTTTTTCTCTCAAAAACCATCGACCACCGAAACCCTTTTCTCCCTAAACCGTCGTCGACGACCGGACCAGGCAAGTCTTCAAAATTTCGACATTCTTAGTCACAATTTCAACAAACTTCATCGCGATTTCAGGTAAATGCTATATAATCCGAGTTTTATTTCATCATCAAGTGTTTCCTTTGTCACTGAAGCAAATTTTTTTTCAAAGCATGAGAACCAAAAAAGATGCTCGACGATTGCCGGCCGGATTCATCGACGATCCGTCACAAAGAAATGATCGAGATCCGACTTTTTTCTTTTCTACAATAAAAGCCGGCGAGGACGACGATAAGGTCGAGGAAGACGAAGCAGGAAGTTTGTCAAAGGGTGCCGAAATACCAGAGACAATACCGGATACAACACAAGAAATGTAAGTTGATTAAGATTAAGTTCCGATTGATTAAGTGTCAGTTTTAACAGAAAAAAATTAACTTTTGACAAAAAAACTTATATACCACGGCTTGAATTTTGGTGTAGGAATGTGGGGATGAATTTGGAAGACAGCCCTACAAAACATGACATAAATGTTACACCTAATGAGTCAGACAGTGATTTTGTAAGGTATGTAGAATCCCTTTATGTAACATTGAATTGATTTGCTAAAGTTAGTAAAGTTTTGCTTTTGCTTCTTTAAGGATCGCAAGAAGAAAAAAACGAAAGTTGTTAGTTGAAGAGAAAATTGGTAACAAGAAACCAAAAAATGGGGGTAAGAAAGATGATAAGCAAAGGTATGACCAGATAAATTTTATGTTAATGTATATTTAACGTTACATAATAGAATAATGCAATTTTGTTTTAACATATCTGTTACATTATTATTTTGTTGTTTGTTTATTTGAAATTTGGAATAATTTGTTAAATTTTGAATACACATGTGTGTGAGGTAGTTTTATGCCTAAATCTAGTTTGTGTAACATGGCATGTTGGATGGTGTATATTGGTTTGATAGATTTTACTGGTTTAATACACATGTGTGTGAGGTAGTTTTCGAAATTGTGTTTTTGAATTATCTTATTTGGCCTTAATGTATACTTAATGTTACTTGGTATAACATTGCAATTTTTTATTATGTTTGCATGATATGCAATTGATATGAATTTTTTGTGATTCGGTTCTGTTACGTTATTATTTTGGGATTCGGTTACTTATCAATTCAACCATGCGTAGGTAACAATTATATAGTAATATGTAGATTTACATTTATGTTGCATTTAGTGTGACTTGAACTAGTAAAAAATCTGACTAAAAAGTAACTCATCTATTCTAATTTGTTTGGTTGTAGTGAGGGTGTAAACAAAGTGTCAACAACAAGGGGGAGAAAGAATCGTGATAAAAGTAAACAAAGGTTTAAGAGTGTCTCAAGCAGTTATTTAAAAAAATTATGAATTTTTGAAATGATACATTTTTTCTTAAGTTTTAAATACTAAAATATGTTTCTAATCTCTTTTACAGGAAAAGTTACATCAACATCTCATCTACATCAGGTTATACTTTGTTAGGTTTTACATCAACATATCATATACGTCAGATTTTTCCGTTCTTGTGTATGTCATTGAATAACGTTGTAATGTGTGCAGTTAGACGAAGTGGTCGAATAGCAAGTCATGTTTTGACGAAATTCAGCAACACAATCGACAAACCAATAGTTCTGGATAGTGGAAAGAGTCCTGATAAGGTTGTAAACAAAGTAAAGGATGCGGGACTTGTCAAGAAACTAGGGAAAGGTAAATTGTAACATTAAACTATGTAACATAAGTGTAAACACATGTCCATGTAACATACTTAGACTATTTTATTTTTTTTAACACTAGAAAAGCCAGTCAAGAAGCTGAAAAACATGGTGCTTCCACTTGAAGAGGGAGATAACATTGATTTGGAAAGTCTGTCAAATGAGATTGATGATAGTCAGAAGTACTTCAGAATATGTACAAGGTCATCGCCTGCTCAATTATACAGGTGTGTAAATCTGTTGAAAGAAAATCAGAAGAAATCGGTAGTTAATATGGGGTTTGGAAGTTTATTAAACTTCATGGTTGATGGAATTCCGGGGAGATTAGCACACTATGTGATCGAGAACTTTGATGACAAAAAATGGTAATTAGGGTGGGTGGTAAAAAAATTAAAGTCAACAAAGAGTCTGTTAGGGATTTATTGGGTTTGAGCTGCGAGGGGAGGAGGTTTGAACAGATAACCCCATTAGAGTACCTTGATAAGAGCGTGAAGCAATGGAGGGATCAGTATGAAGGGCGTTTTGTAGGCGCTTCCCATTTGGTTGACAATATCCACCAATCTGAAGATATAGATGATTTCAACCTCAGACTCAATTTTGTGATGATGTTTATTATTGTGCTTGTCGAATGTACAAAAAACAGAAGAATGAAGGAAGACATACTCAGATACTTCTACCCTGGTACAAAGTTCAATCACTTTGATTGGTGTGATTTCATCATTCAAAAAACAAAAGGATGTAAATCAGGGTGGATGCCATACAACAAAAGGTCACCTTTCACCGGTGTCACACCCCAGGCCGGCGGGAACGGATCGTGTTTTCCCGTCGGGCGGAAGGTTCCCGGGGTGCGATATCCTTGAGTGATAATCAAATGATCAGATTGTTTACATAGCACATGAGATATAAATGAGAAATGCTAACATGACATGAAATAGAATTACAAAGTTAAATTACATTGTACATCATAATTTAACTAAGTAAATCTAATCAAAAACAATCAATGAGTTCATATCTTGTATCTATGCAAGATTTACAAAAGTGATTCACGTTTGTCATCCCAAAAGTATGCAATCAAAAGTAAGCTAGGTCTTCTAAAAGTCCACTAGCTTAGTACTTGCATATATGTATCTACACCTGTCCGTCACCTGAGAAAACATGCATTTAAAACAAAGTCAACACTAGGTTGGTGAGTTCATAAGTAAGTTAATTGAAAACCTTGATTCAGTCACATGCACAATCACAATATGTATTATGTTACTTGTATGCCATTTGTTCACTTGTTCACCCAATGGCTTCTCAATAGTTATATTTACAAGTAATATTTCATCCTAGTAGTGATGCTTATATATAGGGCATATGTAAGTGTCACACCCCCAAATTCCCACTCGTGGTGTCAGCCCACGTGGGTGTGACGTGGCCAGGATCACAGCTCATGGTCATATAGAACGACTCTATATGAGTTACACAATCACACAGGTATGTAAAATAACATAGTTTCATTCAATATGCAGCGGAAAGTGTTTTAACATCATAAGATAAATAAGTTGCAACGGAAAGTAAATTGTTTAACAGACTCTACATTGATCAAATTGTTTTAAAAACACATTAAATGCACACAACGCCTAAGACATGAGTCTATATGAGTGCCAGACTCCTTAGCGTGTCCTTGTGCGTGTCCTTGCGTGTGCTCCATCAATTACCTGAGAATACATGCGAAAAGTGTCAACTAAAAAGTTGGTGAGTTCACAGGTTTAGACAGACACAAATAGTAAACAGATATATACTGGGTATGTTAAGTTTTGTTGTTGGATACTACGATCCGTGGAGTGTGTCAGTTCATCTTACCAAAACTAGACTGTTTCCGTTTGCCTCCGCGGGTCATCGCTGAACCCGCATTCCTATCGAAATTACACTCGTTATGACCTCCAGTCAACATTGGTGCCGAGTGGGGCTAGACAAACCCAGTGGTACTACGTAATTACGACTCGTTTGATACACAACTAACGGTAAGGATAAGTGAGGACTTTAAGCGATATAAGTTACACTCGAAAATGGTTTTCACAACATACCAGTCATATACCTAAAGCAGTTGCATAGTAATCTCACCCCAATAGTTTAGCAAAACAGTTAAAGAGTAAAAATGGGGCCGTAAACTCACCTGCGTTAGATAATGCGTTTGCTCAAAAGAGTTCGTGTAGCTCGCCGGCTAGTAGTCACCTATATCATATAGGTACTATGAGTTTGTGTTCACATATGTGGGTCTCACCGGAACGTGTTAGTGTTCAACAACACTAAGTGGTTATGTGGGTCGAGTTGACCGTGTTTGACCGTGTCGATCGTGCTTGACCTAACGACCCGTTGGTGACGGTTTTGGATCAAGTGCTCGTGTAATGTGCGATTTAGTGTCGTGTGAAGTGTACGGATACCAAAAATCATTCCCATGAGGAAACTTACTATTTATAGTAAGTTCCTATTCTAGGAAAGTTTCCAATTTAGGCAAGTCAAGCGATAAATCATATTCCGATTATTCTAGCATACGTATTTATCCTAAATGAGCATGTTATCACATAGCACATCGTTACACATAGCCGGTTTAGCATAGTTTGCGCGTAAAAGTTTCTATATTTAGAAAGTTTGCACAAGTAAGAATAATTCATCAAGTTTAACAATCAATATCATCATACATCATCATAGTGACCTTAAATAAGCATGCTAGACACTTAACATTATCAAACTCATCATCTAATAGCAAGCACATGATAAAAAGTTACTATATTTAGTAACATTCATAAGAATCATGCCTTAAACAATTCTAATCATCAATAATCATTCTATTAGTTTCTAAACATTATAGATCATCATCATATCACCAAATCAGTAATAACACATTCAATAACAGATCTACAACATCAAAAATTCGTGGGTTAAGTGGTGATGGTGATGCATGTGGGTATATCCCCTTGCATGTTTGATTCTAAGTGCTAAAACTCAAAATAGTGATAGGAGTCACCTCCTAAGGACTTAGATAGTCGAGATGAAGTTCGAGAAGGCTTTGAGAGCTCCTGACCGTGGATGTGACCTCGTGGTTGGATTTGCACAAGTCGTGGATTGCACAAGATAATCACCCCTAGCTTCCTTGCACTCTAACTCTTCAATGAAGCTTCAATCTTGCTTCCTTGCAAGTGAAATGGTGGCTCACAGACGGAGAGGATGGTGTTTGGTCGCTTACAGCTCGAGAAATGGGTTAAGGGTTCGGCAGAAATGATTTGGTCTTGGTTAAATAAAGATTTTGCGTGTTGGCGTCGTCGCGTACCGCGACAAATGGCCAAAAGAATCTCCGCGTAGCGCGATGATTAAAATAATCATTCAGTTCCCGAAACACGCCGCGTACCGCGATGGTGGCAGATGATCGGTCGTCGCGTACCGTGATGGTTTTCAGAGAATTCAAATTCTCCCGCTCAGGCTTCGCGTACCGCGAAGGCCCATTTAGGTGCCCATCGCGTACCGCGATGGGTCTCGGTTGAGCCCAATAGGCCCAAATTCATTGTTTTGAACCGAATTTCTCGTATTTCTCGAATACGATCATCGTTTCTCGACACATAAGTGTTGTTCTGCTAACTTAGGTTCTCCGGAACCTAATTGTGCAGTGTAAGTGTACTGTGGTTCGATCCGTTCACCAACGTTCGTTATTCAAGACACGTGCGAGTTTCGTGCGATAATTCCTCGAATCATTGGTGTGTTTGGTCCGTTGTGCCACGTGTCACACTAAATACAATTATTCTAGTGCCACGTATAAAATAATAATACACATTATTATTAAAATAAAACAAATGCTGACCTGGAATTTGCGAGGTGTCACATCATCCCCCAGTTAATAGGAATTTCGTCCCGAAATTCAGTTCGTGTTGCCGGTGTTAGTCTGGTCGGAGAATAAGTGAGGGTATTTCTTTTTCATCTGGTACTCCCATTCCCAGGTGTATTCTGGTCCTCGTCGTGAGTTCCATCAGACTTTCACTATCGGTATCTTACTGAGTTTCAACTTCTTGAGTTCCCGGTCCATGATTTCCACCGGTTCCTCAACAAAGTGGAGTTGCTCATCAATCTGGATTTCCTCCAAAGGGATCGCGAGCGTTTCGTCCGATAGACATTTCTTGATATTTGAGACGTGAAACACGTTGTGTACACTACTCAATTCTTGCGGTAGCTGTAGTTCGTAGGCCACGTGGCCTATCCGTTTAGTGATCTCGAACGGTCCGATATAACGAGGATTTAACTTTCCCCGCTTCGCGAATCGAATCACTCCCTTCCAAGGCGAGACTTTAAGGAGTACTCGGTCTCCCACTTGGAATTTCAAAGGTTTGCGCCTCTTGTCAGCATAGCTCTTTTGTCGGTCTCGGGCTGCTGCCATTCTGTTACGTATTTGCACGATCTTTTCAGTTGTTTCGTGCACTAGCTCGGGTCCGGTCAATTGGCTTTCACCAACTTCCGCCTAACAGAGTGGTGATCTGCACTTACGTCCGTAAAGTGCTTCAAACGGTGCAGCTCCAATGCTGGTGTGATAGCTGTTATTATATGAGAACTCTACCAAAGGTAGGTGAGACTCCCAGCTGTTACCGAAGTCAATCACGCATGCTCGAAGCATGTCCTCCAAGTTCTGGATGGTTCGTTCACTCTGAACATCCGTTTGTGGGTGATAGGCAGTGCTCATATCCAATCTTGTCCCAAGTGCCTTGTGTAAAGACTTCCAAAAATGTGTCGTGAAACGGCTGTCTCGGTCAGATATAATAGAGATTGGGACTCCGTGTCTGGATACTATTTCCTTCAAGTAGACTCGGGTTAATTTCTCCAGTTTGTCAGTCTCCTTAATCGGTAAGAAGTGTGCCGATTTCGTGAGTCGGTCTACGATAACCCAGATGGTATCGCAACCACTTGATGTCTTCGGCAGCTTGGTAATAAAATCCATGGAAATCTGTTCCCATTTCCATACTGGAATTTCCGGTTGTTGGAGTAACCCTGACGGTTTTTGATATTCGACCTTAACCTTGGAGCAAGTCAGACACTTGCTCACATAGGTTGCAATTTCTAATTTCATGTTAGGCCACCAGTAAGTTGCCTTTAGATCGTGGTACATATTGTCAGAACCTGGATGTACTGAGTATCGGCTCTTATGAGCTTCATCCATTACTACCTTCCTTAATTCCCCATAGCGTGGGATCCAAATACGATCCAGTAGGTAGTAAGCTCCGTCATCTTTCTGTTTCATTTGTTTGTCCATCCCTCTCATGGCCTCGAGAGTAAGGTTTTAAGTTTTCAACGCTTCCTGTTGTGCGACCCGTATTTGATTGGGTAACTCAGAGTGAATAGTAAGCTGTAGTGCACGTACGCGTTTAGTTGTTTCCTTCCGGCTCAGTGCGTCGGCTACTACGCTAGCTTTCCCAGGGTGATATTTAATTGCACAGTCATAATCGCCTATTAGTTCGACCCATCTGCGTTGTCTCATGTTTAACTCCTTCTGATCGAAGATGTGTTGTAGGCTCTTGTGATCAGTGAATATTGTGCACTTGGTGCCGTACAGATAGTGTCGCCAAATCTTCAATGCGAACACTACGGCTCCCAATTCCAAGTCATGAGTTGTGTAGTTCTTTCGTGCAGTTTCAATTGTCGTGACACATAAGCTATAACCTTCTCGCGTTGCATCAATACACAACCGAGTCCTTGCTTTGATGCGTCGCAATAAACTACAAAGTCTTTGCACCCGTCCGGTAGCGATAGAATAGGTGCACTGCACAATTTCTGTTTCAACAAGTCGAAGGCAGCTTCTTGTTTCTCTCCCCATTCAAACTTCTTATCTTTGTGCGTAAGGGAAGTCAATGATTGTGCGATCTTTGAGAACCCTTCGATAAATCGCCTGTAGTACCCGGCCAATCCCAGGAACTGTCGCACCTCAGTCGGAGTCTTAGGTGCAGTCCAGTTCTTGATGGCCTCGATCTTGGCTGGATCTACGTGTATTCCTTTTGCGTTTACTATGTGTCCAAGAAACTGGACTTCGCGAATCCAAAAATCGCATTTGGAAAACTTCGCGTATAGTTGTTCCCCCTTCAGTAGTTCCAAGACACGCCTTAAGTGGTCGGCATGTTCTTCTTGGGTCTTTGAGTAAATCAGGATATCATCTATGAACACGATTACGAATTTGTCCAGATACGGCTTACACACCCGATTCATGAGATCCATGAATACTGCCGGTGCGTTAGTCAACCCAAAAGGCATGACTAGGAACTCGTAATGTCCGTACCGTGTTCTGAAGGCTGTCTTCGGTATGTCTTCCTCCTGTATTCTAAGTTGATGGTAACCGGATCTCAAATCGATCTTCGAATAGTAGCTTGACCCTTGCAACTGGTCAAACAGGTCGTCTATTCGAGGTAGAGGGTATCGATTCTTGATAGTTACCTTGTTCAGTTCCCGGTAGTCTATACACATACGGAACGAACCGTCTTTCTTTTTCACGAACAGGACCGGTGCTCCCCAAGGTGAGAAGCTCGGTCGAATGAATCCTTTATCTAACAACTCTTGCAGTTGATTAGACAGTTCTTGCATTCGGTAGGAGCCAATCGGTATGGTGCTTTGGCTATCGGTGCTGCTCCTGGTGTGAGATCTATCTGAAACTCCACTTGCCGTGCTGGTGGTAGTCCCGGTAGATCTTCAGGAAAGACTTCCGGATAGTCGCGAACAACTGCGATGTCTTCGATCTTCCGTTCCTTCTTTGGTTGTTCGGTGATAAGAGCTAGGATAGCCGTGTATCCTTTCTTCAGATATTTGTTTGCCTTCATGCAGGACATAATGTTTAACAGTATTCCGCGTCGTTCCCCCTGGATTGAGATCTGCTCTCCACTTGGCAACGCAATTCGCACAATCTTCTCGTTGCACACGATCTCAGCGTGGTTTGCAGATAACCAATCCATTCCAATCACCACGTCGAAAATCCCGAGAGTTACCGGCATCAGGTCAATCACCAGTTGGTGGTTTGCTAACGTCAGAACACACACTTTGATGATGTGCTGCGTTTCAATTAGCTTGCCGTCTGCTAACTCTACGGTGTACTTATAGTCTAGTGGTGTTGGTGTCATATTAAGCAATTTGCTAAAGTCACTAGAGATAAAACTCCTATCGGCACCGGTATCAAATAATATACTAGCATATACATTATTTAACAGAAAAGTACCAGTAACGACGTTTGGGTCATCTTTAGCTTCTCCTGATCCAATGACGAATGCCCGACCCCTAGCCGCGTTGCCACCTGCGTTCTTGTTCTACGGGCAGTCTCGGCGCATGTGCCCCGGTTTCCCGCAAGTGAAGCACCCCTTCAATGTATTATCCTTGTTGAGGTTGGGGTTGGGGTTTGATCGGCATTCCTTGGTCATGTGCCCGTTCCTCCCACAGTTGGTGCATTTGACCTTTTTGCACGGGCCAAAGTGGTGGAAGTTACAGTTGTTGCATTTTGGGCTGTTGCCCTGGTATCCTCCCTTGCCTTGAGTGTTTGGCTGGGTTGCAGTGAAAATTTTAGCCGGTGCTGGTCGGTGTTGGGTCGGTTGTTGCGGTGAGAAAGTGCGGTTGTTGCTGGGTTCCCACTTCCGCTTGGGTTCTTGGGGTTTCAGATGTTCACCCCTCTTTGGTAGCTTTCCCTGGGCTACTGCCTGATCAGTGAGCTTGTGCGCCAAGCGTATCAGTGGTTGGATGGTGGTGTGATCGGATGCAGTTACCATGCTCTGGATCTGCTCTGGCAATCCACTGATGAATTGCTCGATCTTTTTGTACTCCGGCGTCACCATCGCCGGGCATAGCTTACACAGTTCGTGAAATCGAGTACAATACTTCTCGATCTCGGATCCCACCATCTTGTGTACCCAAAATTCCTCCTCAAGCTTCCTGATCTCGTCACGAGGACAATATTCCTCGTGAAGCATCCTTGTGAAGTTCTCCCAAGGAATAGAGTTGGCGGTCTCCAATCCGAGAGTCTGTACATGGGTGTTCCACCATGTGAGGGCTGGTCCCTCCAGTGTTCCTGTAGCATATTTCACTCGGTTTTCCTCCAAGCATTCCAACATAGAGAAGACTGACTCTAGCTTCTCGATCCAGCGAAGCAGTCCCACTGCTCCCTCGGTACCCTGGAACTTGTGAGGGTGGCAGCTCAGAAAGGCTTTAAACGAGCATCCCTTTGCTGCGCTCCCTTGGGATCCTGTGCATCGGAGATTAGTGTAACGTGTTAGTGTCGGCGTTGCCTATGCTAAGTTAATCAGGTTAGGTAGATGTTAGTACCGTTGTTAGTGCCGCTAGTCTCGCTAGCTAGTCGATTGGCTTCGTACTCCGCGAGTACTTTATTGACCCTTCGTTCAACCATCATATTGATCCTTGCCTTCTCGGCCTTACGCTTGAGATTTCGTGCATTAGATCCCCTTCCCGACATGATTCTATATGGAAGGGTTAGATTGTTAGTCGACATATGTCAGAGTGTTAGTCAGAAGTTAGATAAGATGTCATGTCAGAGGTCAAGTCAGATATCATATCAGAGGTTGTGTTAGCGACAGTCATAATAATACAACAGATAATAATAAAGCATAATTCTCGTTAATACCAAATTTTTGAAGTACAATAATTTTTAAAGGAAAGCAAAATATAAGTTCTTCGAGCACATCCCGCTCGTCTAGGCCAAAATAAGAAAAATACAAAATAAAATAGCTCACTAATCCGAGTCCATGGAGACATGTGAAACATCACTAACAGCGCCTCCATCATCATCATCCTCCTCAGGATCCTCATTGGGATCCTCATCAAAATCCCCTTCTTCGAGGTCCTCGGCCTCGAACTGCGGTTCGTCGTCCTTGACTGGCGGCTCCTCGATGAACTGCGCCGCCCATGCGTTGAGCATGGCGTCGCTAGCCTGGACCATCGCCTGGGTCTCGGCTATGTCCGTCCGGTTCTCAGTGATGCGCCCATCATGCTCTTGCATGATGTCCACCATCTGTCCATGCTGTGTCATTAGCTGGGACACCTGGAGACGTAGGGTCTCCACTTGTTCTTCCAAACGATCGTTTCGCTCCTCCAAGCGGTCGTTTCGCCTTTCCAGGCGATCGTTCTTCTCCGAAGAACACGAACCTCATCAGATAGATCGGCGTTCCTCATAAGCTCTCGCCGCGTAACGGCAACGCGAGCTGCGAAAGCTCTCTCCATCGGCATCCCAAGTGCCGGTAGTCGCGGGTCTGCAGAGGTGTCGCCCTTGTGTCGCAGTGGAGGTACCCGCTCCCCCAATACCCAATCCTGTAGGATGTTAGGTAGCCATCCCCAGTATCGCTCCCGAGCCAACATCTGTGTTCGCCTCTCCATCTCGGCGTCCACTTGTGCTACGATGTCGTCAATCCTACGTCGACTCTCCTCGGTCAGGTCGTCACTCACTAGGCGTTTGCCCAGGTTCCTGTTAGCGTAGTTGTTGGCCATTCATGTAATGTCTCAAGTTAGTAAACAACAGTTCAATAATAATAGTAATATCAGTGTGCAAGTTGTAAGTGTAGTGTCTAGTGTAGAGCAGTGGCTATAGTCTAAGTTCACTATATGCAAACCTAGTTCCCTGTAACCAAGGCTCTGATACCAGTCTGTCACACCCCCAAATTCCCACTCGTGGTGTCAGCCCACGTGGGTGTGACGTGGCCAGGATCACAGCTCATGGTCATATAGAACGACTCTATATGAGTTACACAATCACACAGGTATGTAAAATAACATAGTTTCATTCAATATGCAGCGGAAAGTGTTTTAACATCATAAGATAAATAAGTTGCAGCGGAAAGTAAATTGTTTAACAGACTCTACATTGATCAAATTGTTTTAAAAACACATTAAATGCACACAACGCCTAAGACATGAGTCTATATGAGTGCCAGACTCCTTAGCGTGTCCTTGTGCGTGTCCTTGCGTGTGCTCCATCAATTACCTGAGAATACATGCGAAAAGTGTCAACTAAAAAGTTGGTGAGTTCACAGGTTTAGACAGACACAAATAGTAAACAGATATATACTGGTTATGTTAAGTTTTGTTGTTGGATACTACGATCCGTGGAGTGTGTCAGTTCATCTTACCGAAACTAGACTGTTTCCGTTTGCCTCCGCGGGTCATCGCTGAACCCGCATTCCCATCGAAATTACACTCGTTATGACCTCCGGTCAACATTGGTGCTGATGGGGCTAGTCAAACCCAGTGGTACTATGTAATTACGACTCGTTTGATACACAACTAACGGTAAGGATAAGTGAGGACTTTAAGCGATATAAGTTGCACTCGAAAATGGTTTTCACAACATACCAGTCATATACCTAAAGCAGTTGCATAGTAATCTCACCCCAATAGTTTAGCAAAACATTTAAAGAGTAAAAGTGGGGCCGTAAACTCACCTGCGTTAGATAATGCGTTTGCTCAAAAGAGTTCGTGTAGCTCGCCGGCTAGTAGTCACCTATATCATATAGGTACTATGAGTTTGTGTTCACATATGTGGGTCTCACCGGACCGTGTTAGTGTTCAACAACACTAAGTGGTTATGTGGGTCGAGTTGACCGTGTTTGACCGTGTCGATCGTGCTTGACCTAACGACCCGTTGGTGACGGTTTTGGATCAAGTGCTTGTGTAATGTGCGATTTAGTGTCGTGTGAAGTGTACGGATACCAAAAATCATTCCCATGAGGAAACTTACTATTTATAGTAAGTTCCTATTTTAGGAAAGTTTCCAATTTAGGCAAGTCAAGCGATAAATCATATTCCGATTATTCTAGCATACGTATTTATCCTAAATGAGCATGTTATCACATAGCACATCGTTACACATAGCCGGTTTGGCATAGTTTGCGCGTAAAAGTTTCTATATTTAGAAAGTTTGCACAAGTAAGCATAATTCATCAAGTTTAACAATCAATATCATCATACATCATCATAGTGACCTTAAATAAGCATGCTAGACACTTAACATTATCAAACTCATCATCTAATAGCAAGCTCATGATAAAAAGTTACTATATTTAGTAACATTCATAAGAATCATGCCTTAAACAATTCTAATCATCAATAATCATTCTATTAGTTTCTAAACATCATTTTAAGCATAAACCTTAGATCTAACCATATGCATAATGTCATTTCATCAAAAATGCACAATTTGTAACATTAAAGTTTCCATTATTAGTAACGTTGCTAATAATCATGCTCTTGGCCTCAATAATCATGCTAGGCCTTTCAAATCATAACAAATCTCATAACTAACAACATCCCAATATCAAATATCATGCAAATGAGCTTAGATCATACATGCATGTAGTCAAAAGTACCTATTTCATAGTAAAATCAACAAATAGCCATTAAATCTTAATAATATCATTATAGATCATCATCATATCACCAAATTAGTAATAACACATTCAATAACAGATCTACAACATCAAAAATTCGTGGGTTAAGTGGTGATGGTGATGCATGTGGGTATATCCCCTTGCATGTTTGATTCTAAGTGCTAAAACTCAAAATAGTGATAGGAGTCTACCTCCTAAGGACTTAGATAGTCGAGATGAAGTTCGAGAAGGCTTTGAGAGCTCCTGACCGTGGCTGTGACCTCGTGGTTGGATTTGCACAAGTCGTGGGTTGCACAAGATGATCACCCCTAGCTTCCTTGCACTCTAACTCTTCAATGAAGCTTCAATCTTGCTTCCTTGCAAGTGAAATGGTGGCTCACAGATGGAGAGGATGGTGTTTGGTCGCTTACAGCTGGAGAAATGGGTTAAGGGTTCGGCATAAATAATTTGGTCTTGGTTAAATAAAGATTTTGCGTGTTGGGGTCGTCCCGTACCGCGAAAAATGGCCAAAAGAATCTCCGCGTAGCGCGATGATTAAAATAATCATTCTGTTCCCGAAACACGCCGCGTACCGCGATGGTGGCAGATGATCGGTCGTCGCGTACCGCGATGGTTTTCGGAGAATTCAAATTCTCCCGCTCAGGCTTCGCGCACCGCGAAGGCCCATTTAGGTGCCCATCGCGTACCGCGATGGGTCTCGGTTGAGCCCAATAGGCCCAAATTCATTGTTTTGAACCGAATTTCTCGTATTTCTCGAATACGATCATCGTTTCTCGACACATAAGTGTTGTTCTACTAACTTAGGTTCTCCGGAACCTAATTATGCAGTGTAAGTGTACTGTGGTTCGATCCGTTCACCAACGTTCGTTATTCAAGACACGTGCGAGTTTCGTGCGATAATTCCTCGAATCATCGGTGTGTTTGGTCCGTTGTGCCACGTGTCACACTAAATACAATTATTCTAGTGCCACGTATGAAATAATAATACACGTTATTATTAAAATAAAACAAATGCTGACCTGGAATTTGCGAGGTGTCACAGTAAGGGAACTAAGCCCTAGCCAACATCCCACCACACCACTACTAGAACTCCACACAACTTGCAATACAACTATTGATTTCCATTCCAATCCACTTGTCCATGGTATTCTTGAATCACCTGTAATAACTTGTATAGAATAATATAATGAAGTAATTACAGTTATCGAACTGAAGTTTAGATAACCATTATATGTTAAGGATGTTAGATTTATCAAATCTGTTCCTTTTATTATTCTATATTTGTGGCGTTAACTATTATTACACTTTTAAATATTTAAGAGTGTTAGTTAAACTCTTGTAATTTGTTCTTGAACCATAGTGCATAGAGCATAAAAGGAATCCATTGGAATCCTCACGTAATCAGATTCCAATGCATCCGATTTACCTCTACCACTTTGTATGTCTATTGTCCTCAACGAAAGCTATTACTAGTAGTGAAACATGAGGTAGGATCAATTCCTCAACCTACTAATCAATAGGATCCCGTTGGATTAATTACTTATCACTGCAGATTAATATCACCATGTGTCGCTTACCAGAACCTGACTTGAAGTCGCCCTGTCACCGGTCATACGTTACCGGCCAATGAATCAATACGATCAACATACTAGCCCTACAAGCTAGAGGTTTGTCAAACCTATGGTACCACTATGCTATCGTCGGTTTAGTCACGTCAAACTAACTAGTCAGCGAATTAAAGGGGCTTACATGATCTACTTGTACAATTTGGCACATGATTGAAGTGATATAATGCAACAGGTCAATAGTAACTAATTGTAATTGTATTCACTTGTATTCTTGTACTCATTGTCATATGTTCTCCTTGATATTAACAAAGTTAAATGAGAACTTGTCTTATTACATTATGTTAAAAGTTTGGGTGAATGATGTTGTTATCATGAAGATACATTATCATGATTATCATTCTTATTCCTTGTTCTCTTGTACTATGTGTTGAATTGAAAAGCTAAGTGTTATAAGAACTAGTCTTATTACACTTACTTAATTCTTGTATCGAATGATGTAATGAAGATGTGTTATCTTCATATCATTCTTATGTTTGTTCTTGTAATCATGTCATCACGTTCCTTGTAATTGTTTCTATATCATTTCTTGTAAGAATAACTAAGTGTTGTAAGAGATAATCATACAACTATGTTATTCTATTGTATTGATGAGTTATGATATTATAATATCATCATCATCTTATTTTTCCCTGTCATAATGTAATCATACAAGCAAGCATACAATGACTTATGATAATAAGCAATTTAATATCATTTAATCAAAGTATTAACAATATGTAAGCAAAACTTTTAAGTAAATAAAAGTAAAGCATGTTTCTCAGCCCCGAGAGTTTAAAATCAGTAAAGATTAAAGAAAAAAGGGGCATATGAACTCACCTTGTAGTAGTAGGGTTGACTTAGCTTAAAACAATAATGCACACGCTCTCGATTGTACTTGTAGAAATGTTCACGATCCTGTATTGATATCACGTTGTATGTAACCTATAAGTATTGATTGTAATTGATTTGCGTGTGTGTATGTGTGTTAGTCCTGAATTGGCTAACACTCGTAGGTCACAGTCATCATTCGGCCCAGTGAACTTGTGATGATCCTTTCTTGATAACACTTAACCATATTAGGTTAATGTTGATGTACATGGTTATTGATTTTATACTCATCATGACTTAATATATTGTTATTAAAATTTCTAAGTATAAAACTTAGGTTTAACATGAAAGATTATCAATCTTTAATGTAGTGGGTTTATCTAGGTGTTATTGTCTTCCAATTTGTATCAACATTTCCCACTTACCACCTTTGTATTAAATACACTTAGTACATACGTTAATTACATCCCAAACGTGATTATTGATTCGTTTAGGTGTTAGGCTAAATCATTATTCACATGGACCGAATGTCACTCCTATTAGTCGATTAAGTGTGGGCCGAATATCATGGGCCAAGGATTGAATGTCATGGACCACTGGTTGAAATATTTAGGATGTTGGGCCTAGAAAAACGGCTATTGGGCCTGCTGCATTCTGATTGGGCCGATTGAAATGGGCTGTTGGGCCAATTCCATTGGTGTGGGCTTTTGTAAATAAATAGGGCCTAAATTACTCTCATGGTTAATCAAATGAAATTGGGCCAAGTCTAGTTGGTCTTGGGCCAGCAATAACCGAAATCTGGGCCATATTGCACAATGTCTAACTACTGGCAAAACTCGGCCGAAGGACTAGGGGTATTAAGCTCGACCAGATCCCAGCGAACCTATAGGCTTAGTGTTCGTTAGGCTGAAGGTTCGTCACTTTCGTTGAGCATAGGTTCGTTCAACAAGAAATCATGTGGGTTCGCTAGTTGCAGCAAGGTTCGGTGATGGCTTAGAGTTTTGTCAGATGATGGTTCGGGAACTTGACAGGGTTCGACTGAAAGATGAAGTGCATGGGTTCGGCTGGTCCTACTCATCACCATAGGTTCGTTGATCACTATAGAAGGCTCGTGATGGCAGTAGGGTTCATCTGAATATGGAAGGGCTCGCCGGAGTTTGCAGGTTTGTCACACAGGTCCAGATAAGGTTCGCCTAGCCTAAGTGTAGCAGCAGGGTTCGTTCATAGTAGGTTCGGTGATCAAGTAGGGTTCAGCTACCAGCTGTTGCACACAGGTTCGTGACCCAAACACAGCCATCACGGTTCGGCCACGCATACATCGCGAACCTGCAAGCTGACCACCCCCTTCCAATCTGTTGCAGAGTCATCCCCCATGTCGTGGTGAATCAGTAGGGTTATCGAAGGTGTATGGTTCGAGGGTAGAGGGAAAGAGCCGGTTAGTTGTGTGGTTGAACAAGAATACATAGAAAACCCTATTTTAGTGGTTTTTCACTGCATCATACCTTCTTTTTGGCTGGGTAAATGACAAGATCCATTGTACTTCTATGTAGAGGGCTTCAAGAGCTACGCGTGGGCGCAAGAATCGTCCAAATCGGTTATGAAACGAGTAAGTTATGGAGGATTGAAGGTGGTTTGGTGGTGGTGAGTGTCTTGGCCGGAAAAATGGAAGAGAGAGGGGAAGTTTGAATGAAAAATGAGATAAACTCTTCATTTAGGGTTTTTATACCCTAAGTGGAGTTCGGGTTCGTTTCGGCCGGAAAATTACGCGTAATTAAATGTAATAAATAAAAAGAAAACTATTTTAATTAATTGATGAGTTTCAAAATTGTAAAAATGTTATTTATTTTATTTTATTAAATTTATAATCGTTTCGTGTCGTGTTTCGTTTCGTCAAATCGCGTCACCATCGCGCGTATTCGTTCGAATCGTCATTCGAACGAACACGACGATGGTTTTGCTTTCTGACTTTTGTTTTCTACTTTCCAGTCATCATTTCAGAACGTTAAACTCACAGATATGTTTGTGTGAATCGTCAGCCACGCAAACACACTGTCAGTTCATTATTCTGAAACGACACTGTGTTATTGTTTTAACTTGTATTTCCTCACTGTCGGACTCAACTAAACATCATGTTATCACATTGTTTTCACATTGAATTGTCGGCCATCTGATTCCTGCCATCAATGGATATCAGATCGCAACCGATTTGTTTCTGTTATTCACTTGCACATTGTTGTTTCTCATGAACAGTTGTGTTAACTGTACTTAAGTTTTCACTCAAATACACACAACTAATGTTTCTAATGTACGTTGTACTTACAGTATCTAAGTTTACACAAAAAAACGTACAACGATTTCTTGTATTTAGCTTTCTGATATTACAAACACTGTTTACAGTCACGTATGTACACATAGTTACTGTTGCAAGTACACCTACCGTACGGACTTGCCGGCCGGTCAGGTACTAGTTGTCACAACCGGCCCCTTGACAATACTCACGGTATGTTCTCTTTATATATCACCACGTTTTCTGATTTTTTAAAGGTTGATGTAACATAATTTAAAATGTATTGGTAACAGTTACATTTTTCCACGTTACAGCTCCTTTATGTAGAAAGTTTCGAGTGTAAAGGGATAAAGCTTGATCCTAGGATGCAAGCTATCAGTTTTTGGAAAAAAGTTGTTTTAAAGAGACGGGAAAGGCTGGAGATTAGGGATGGTGGTTTCGGAAAAGGAAGGCGGAAGGAGTTGGTTGGTTGTAAAGAAAAAGATACAGCTGAAGGTGACCAGGTAAAATTTCATGTATTAATGTTTTCTATAAAACTGATTGAGACATAAAATGATGAATAACTCGTATTAAACAATTTGTTAATTAGAACGAGCTTTTGAAGATTGAGACTATGCTAGAGAGTCTGGAACTACTGAGAGATCAAATTGTTGGTTCTTTTAAAAGATGTATAAAACGAAAAAGAACAATGAACAGGTAGATGTTCTCAGAGCTAGATATTGTTCTATTGTTGAGGTTACGGCAGATTGCTTTGACGATAGAGAGATTATTCCTGATGAACCAACGAATCAAATCAAAGAGGTCTTGGATCAGTTGCATGAGGCTGAAGAAGGTGTTAGCTCTATACACATGAAAAAGTTTAATGAAGGTATATATATATATATATATATATATATATCTCATATAAAAGAAAAATTTACGTTTATGTTACGTTAGTTATTTTATGTTTAGTGTAAGTTAGATGTAACAAAAATCTTTAAAAGTTATATAACTATTTTTAACTTTTAATTTAAAGGTGTTAATGATGAGGGGACTAAGGGAAAAGCAGTTGAAGGTGATGAAGGTAATGCTTTTAAAATGTTACATATGGAGTTATATGACCCAACGAATGAGGTTTTGTTTATTGAAAGTTAGATGTAACAAATAAATTACGATAAGTAATTGTTGCAATTGTTTTTATTCAAAGGTGTGAATGAAGGTACGAGTAACGTAGAACGCGTTCAAGGCATAGAATGTAAGCCTTCATATTTGTGTCTTTTTTAGAACAGTTGTTATTCTAAAAACTATTTCGGTGTGTTTTTAAATTTCTAGTTTTGATCAGCCAAATTTTAGCCTCGGGTTGACTCAGTGTGCTACTCAGGAAGCTTCAATGAAAGGTATAAATGCGTAAAGATTTTTGACAAAACATACTTGTTACATTAATTAGGTGACGGGTCTAATTTCAACCTCTTTCAAAATTTACAGATGTTAATGAACCAATTAACGAAGATAATGTGGAGACTGGTGAGATCTATAGACTACTTGTTTTTTTTTACTTATTATAATCGTTTACATAAATTATTTGTGTGATTTAAAAAAAACAGCTGCTACCGAAATAAACACTGATGAAAAGGGACAGGAAGATCTGGGAGATGGCCAGCAAGGTGGTTTTGTATGAATTGATTGTGTTATAATTTTGTTGTTATGTAGCAAGTAACATGATTTGTAACAAAATTGATTAATGATGTTAAAATTTTAGATATTGATGAACATTTTAATGTAGATGTGGTGATTATAGGTCTGGTTTGTGTTGTACTTTTTAATTAGTTACAATTAGTAGATAACATGATTAAATTATGTAAAATTTAACTAAGCAGGTGTTAGTGTTGCTAGAAAAGACAAGATTAATCAGGAAGGTAGTGCGTTTTGTTTTAATGTTCATATACATTTTTATATAATGCTTATTCCCTACCGGTTTTGTTTGAAAAATCTTAAGTAATGACTTGCATAAGTCAACCTCTAGCTTTGGAGTGACAAAACAAATTGGCAACGAATCATCGAACATAGGTATTAAAATGAAACGTTGAGTTTACATTAAAATGTACAATGTGAAACGTTTAGTTTACATTAAATTGTACATAGTGCTTTATGTTTCTCTGTTGTTACATGTTGTTTACATTTTAAAACAACATTATGTTACTAAAGATTGTGTCAAAACAATTAGAAAATGCATCAGATGAGCCTAGCTTTAGTTTGGGAATGACACAAATTACAGTTGAATTGACAAACAAAGGTATTTATACGATCTTTTATTACTTTTGTCCTTGTGTTACATTCATGTTACGTTTTGTTACTAAACTTTGTTTAAACGATTAGAAAATCCATCAGATGAGCCTAGCTTTAGTTTAGGCATGACACAAATTATGCCTGATGAATTGTCAAACCAAGGTATTTATAAAAAGCTAAAGCTAAATTAAAAAACGATAATCTTTATGTACTATGGTATTAACAGTATTGTTACATCTATTTTTAATAATACAAAGAAATCCGAGAGCAATAACTCCCAGAGATGAAGGCAAAAGAAAATGAGGCACCTGGTAAGTTTAGTAAAAGCAATATATTTTATTAAAAATACAGTTAATTTACATGACACTTACTTTGCAAAAGCGCGAATGTTAACAGTTAAAGTAAAGGAGAGTGATAACACAGAAAAGGAAAAACTTGTTGCTAAGTTAGAGGCAAAAAGGAAAAACCCATTTAGGGAAACCGAAGTGGCATGTGTCAACAGATCACCTTATGTGATTAGGGGAGTGGATATAGAGAAGGCGATGTCAAAAGAAGAAAACATGTTTTGGAGATATGTGTTCAAAGAAGAAGGTGAAGAAAAAAACCCAAACATGTAAGTTGTAATGATAATCGAACATAAATGCATTATGTATCGTATGAAACAATTTAATGTATCTTTTAAAATTTATATGTTTATCAGGGAAATCTTGTTTACAACAATAAACCATGTGAACATAACCAAAAAAGTATTTAGAAGTCTGAAACCTGACATGGAGGTATACAACAATGTCATTGATGGGTTAGTGGAAGTTTTGAATTTTCAAGAACGGTTGTGTCACACCCCCACCTCTCGTCACCTAATCATGATGTCACTGAAACGGTTGCGGAAGCATAGTGGTGATGTCTCAGAGATGAGGGGTGACTTACTTGATCCGATATCACAAGCACACAGATTAATTTAAAAGAGATATATTACAAGGATGTCGCAATCACAATCAACATTACATTACATAATCTAAATTTATTACATTTATTTAATTACAAGTGCTTATTGTGATTAGTTTGAAACACTTGGATTTAACCTTGCATTTCAAAGATTAATCCAACTAATCACCTACATTGTTATAATCAAATAGGTTAAACCATCATGGGTATGGTTTCATGCAAACCGAACATTACAACGGATCAAAACAAGGATTTAACCGTTAAAACATCGTGTTCTTCGTTTATAATCAATCCTAGCCATCATCTAGGCAATAATCAACAATCCTAACTATGTCATTACGTTCAAAATCAAGATCTAATCAATCATTATCAAACCAGAAGGTTTAAACGGATCATTACCAAATCAGACGGATATCTGCAGTTAAAACAACGATCAGAGCTTGTAGATATGATCTTGGGTGCGATCTATGGACTCTGGCAGCTTCAGATGTGAGTTTAGATGGTGGTTTGTGTGTGTTTTTCATCTGGTGGTTGAAGAGGTTCGAAAGGTGAATAAAATTTGAAATTCTGCATGAAAATCTGATAAAGAAGATCAGATTATTGCACCGCCTCACCTGTCGCGTACCGCGGCTGGAAGCCAATAGGGGCTTCGCATACCGCGAAGATTTCTGGAGGAATCTAAGATATTTTGCATGCATCGCGTACCGCGGAGGACTCTCAAGCCCACCTCCGCGTACCGCGACGAGTCCAATCGTCCTACACTTAGAAATTTTTCTTCGTTTTTCGATTTCGGGCAATCTAGGACTCCATTTTGCACACGGTTTTCGCCCACGTTCCTCATTTCTCGCATACTATCGATCTGTAACAATTACAACCATTAAATCATAGTGGATTTCTAGAACGATCAAATGTGCTCACATCATTAATGACGTAATTCTCGTATCCAATTGTCACAGTCTCCTCCTGTTAGAGAAATTTCGTACCAAAATTTAGTGAAGACTTACATTATGACAATCGTTTATGAGAATAGATGTGGGTATTTTGCTTTCATTCGATCTTCACGTTCCCACGTATATTCAGGTCCACGTTGCGAGTTCCATCGCACTTTAACGATTGGTATGCGACTACGTTTTAGTACTTTCATTTCTCGATCCATTACCTCTGCTGGTTCTTCACTGAACTGAAGTTTTTTATCAATATGAATCTCTTCTAGAGGTACGATCAATGATTCATCAGTCAGGCACTTCTTCAGATTGGATACATGAAAAACATCGTGAATGTTACTAAGTTCAGGAGGTAACTCAAGTCTATAGGCTACTAATCCAATTCGTTCAAGAATTTTGAATGGACCTACAAATCTTGCTGAAAGTTTACCTCTCTTCCCGAATCTGAAAATGCCTTTCCAAGGTGACACTTTCAACATTACTTGATCACCTATTTGGAATTCTAACGGTCTACGACAATTATCAGTATAATTCTTTTGACGATCGCGAGCAGCTTTAATTCGTTCCTGAATGAGAGCGATCTTATCAGTTGTTTCCTGAATGAATTCTGGGCCTATGATTTGACTCTCACCTACCTCTGACCAACAGATAGGTGATCTACACTTGCGTCCATAAAGTGCTTCGAATGGAGCGCATTGAATACCGGTATGGTAGCTGTTATTGTACGAAAATTCAACAAGTGGAAGATAAATATCCCAACTAACTCCAAAATCAATCACACAGCTTCTGAGCATGTCTTCAAGAGTTTGATTCGTTCGTTCAGTCTGCCCGTCGGTTTGTGGATGATAAGCTGTGCTCATATTGATTTGTGTGCCCAGAGCATTCTGAAGAGTTTGCCAAAATCGTGACATAAATCGACTATCTCTATCATAAATGATAGATATCGGTACTCCATGTCAAGATATAATCTCATTAACATAGAGTTTAGCGAGTCGATCCATAGAAAAATCTTCCCGGATGGGTAAGAAATGCGCAGATTTCGTAAGGCGATCAACGATAACCCATATAGAGTCATGATTACGTGATGTTCTGGGTAATTTAGTGATGAAATCCATAGAGATCTGATACCATTTCCACATGGGAATCTCAGGTTGTTGTAATAACCCAGAAGGTCGTTGATGTTCAGCCTTAACTTTGAGACATGTTAGACATCGATCCATGTATTCAGCTATATGTTTCTTCATTCCAGGCCACCAGTAAAAGTCTTTAAGATCTTTATACATTTTATCAGCACCTGGATGAATAGAATACCTGGATTTGGGCGCCTCATCCAAGAAAATTGTTCGAGAGTTACCGAATAAAGGAATCCACATTCGGCTTTTGAAATACAAGACTCCATCAGCTTTGGTATCGAGTTTCTTGTCTAATCCCCTTAGTCCCTCAGCAGAATAGTTCGTTGCTTGTATAGCTCGTTGTTGAGCTTCCTTAATCTGAGGAATTAGACTGGTTTGAATAGTCATACCTAACGCTTTCACACGTAAAGGTTTAACTCGTTCCTTGCGACTCAAGGCATCGGCTACGACATTCGCTTCACCTGGATGATAACGAATTTCATAGTCATAGTCGTTTAAAAGTTCTACCCACCGTCTTTGTCGCATGTTCAACATCTTCTGATCTAGAATGTGTTGAAGACTGTTATGATCAGTGTATATAATACACTTAGTTCCGTACAAATAGTGTCTCCAAATCTTGAGTGCAAACACCACTGCACCAAGTTCTAGATCATGAGTGGTATAGTTCTTCTCATGTACCTTCAGCTGTCGAGAAGCGTAAGCAATTACCTTATCATTCTGCATTAAAACACACCCAAGACCTTGACGAGAAGCATCAAAATACACTGTGAAGTTATCAGTACCTTCCGGTAATGCCAAGATAGGTGCGTTGCAGAGTTTGTGTTTCAACAGTTGGAACGCCTCCTCCTGTTGGGAATCCCATATAAACGGTTGATTTTTCTGTGTCAATGTGGTCAATGGCAAGGCTATCTTTGAGAAGTTCTTGATGAATCGACGATAATAACCTGCCAATCCCAAGAATTGACGTATTTCAGTCGGGGTTCGTGGTGTCTCCCATTGTTTCACCGCTTGAATCTTACTGGGATCCACTTGAATACCGTTCTCGTTTACTACGTGCCCAAGAAATTGAACTTCTCGTAACCAAAACTCACACTAGGAGAATTTGGCATATAATTTCTCATGTGCCAAAAGTTCTAGGATTAATTTCAAGTGTTGAGCATGTTCTTGTTGGTTCCAAGAATAAATGAGAATATCATCAATAAACACAATCACAAATTTATCCAGATAAGGTTTCCATACCCGATTCATCAGATCCATGAAAACTGCTGGTGCATTGGTTAAACCAAACGGCATTACTAAAAATTCATAATGCCCGTATCGAGTTCTAAAAGCAGTTTTAGGAATATCATTATCATGAACACGTAACTGATGATATCCAGATCTTAAATCGATTTTTGAAAAGTAAGTAGCACCTTGCAATTGATCAAACAGATCATCAATACGAGCTAGTGGATTACGGTTCTTGATTGTCAGTTTATTGAGTTCCCGGTAGTCAATACACATCCTGAATGAACCATCCTTCTTTTTCACAAATAGAATTGGTGCTCCCCAGGGTGAGAAACTAGGTCTAATAAAACCTTTGTCTAGAAGTTCCTGTAATTGACCTGAAAGTTCTTGCATTTCCGATGGGGCACGCCGATACGGGGCTTTAGCAACTGGTGCTGCACCTGGAATCAAGTCAATCTGAAATTCAACTTGTCTCATTGGGGGTAATCCTGATATGTCCTCAGGAAATACTTCAGGAAAATCTTTGACTATTGGGATATCCGTGATATGTTTGGGTGGAGAATTGTGCTCAGTTACATGTGCCAGGAAAGCATAACAGCCTTTACTTAAGAATTTCTGAGCTCGCATACAAGAAATGATACCAAGTTTTCTACCAGCTCGTTCTCCTTGAACTACCAGTGTATTATCGTTAGGTAATGGAATACGGATCATCTTGTTTTGACACACAACTTCCGCTTGGTTATCAGAAAGCCAGTCCATACCGACCACAACATCAAAGCTTCCAAGCTCAATGGGAAGTAGATTGATATTGAAAAGATGATCATTCAAATTCAAGGAACATCCTTGAATAACACTGTTAGTTTTGATCAACTTGCCATTGGCAAGTTCAATGACATAAGGAGTTTCTAGATCTACCGTAGGCAATGAAATTAATGACGCAAATTCAGGAGAGATAAAACTCTTACATGCCCCTGTATCAAATAAAACTGATGCGTAAAGATTATTGAGTAGAAACGTACCAGTGACAATATTTGCATCATGTCTCGCCTCGGTCGCACCAATCTGAAAAGCTCTCCCCCTAGCTTCATTCCCTTGATTGGTGTTGTTGTTGTTCGGACAATTTTTCATGAAGTGATTAGGGCTTCCACATTTGAAGCATGACCGATTGTTTTGAGTGGTTTGTCTTGGTGCTTGGTTTGGTGTTTGAGCAGGAAAGTTGCAATATTTAGAGTAGTGTCCTACTCTGTTACAGTTCAGACAAATAGGACATGGTCCTGTGTCATGGAATGGACACTTATTGCATTTGGGCGCCTGCCCAGTATAAGCTCTCCTTTCAGGAATAGCAGCACCATAGTTTTTCACAGTTGGTTTGCCCTGGCTAATCTTAGCCAGAGCTTTTGCCTTGGTTTTGCCAAACCACTTTTGTTTAGTACCTTTAGAAACATTAGAGGTACCGACATCACTACGGCTCACCGCCGTCTGAGTTTTCAAAGACACAGTACCAATCCTTACCGCCTCATTGGTAAGCTTAGTGTTTAGCAGAATTGTATGTTTCAGAGTTGTGGGTTCAGCTGCAGTCACCATCCCCTGAATATGGGGAATTAAACCCTTAATGTACTTCTCGACCAATGCTGCTTCCATAGGAAACATATCGGGAAGTAAACAAGTAAGTTCATGAAACCGATAGGTGTAAGCCAGACAATCAGCACCGATCATAGAGTGATTCCAGAATTCCTCCGGGAGTTTTTGAATTTCAGTGATTGGGAAGTACTCTGATCTAATCAGAGTTTTAAAATCGTTCCAGCCCATCAAGTCGACTGTAGTTGTGCCCAAAGTTTTAGGCTGGGTATTCCACCAGGTTAAAGTTGATTCTTTCAGAGAACAGGCAGCATAAGACACCTTATGCTCCTCCAGACACTGGCTGATTTTGAGTTTGGTTTCCATCTCCTCAATCCACCTTGAAAGACCAGCCGCTCCTTCATTGCCTGTAAAAGTAAGAGGGTTGCAAGAAGCAAAGTACTTATATGTACACCCTTGCTGTGGTGGATCAGGAACAGTTGTTTCTGTGGTTGTTGTACCGGTGGTAGTATGAGTTTCTACGTGACCACCAATAGCATTATGTTCAGTATGATCGTGGTCCCCACCAGAACCTGCAGTGATATGTGGTTGGTGTTGTGTCAGAACACCACAAGCAGATAGCTGTTCTCGCACAATTCGTGCTATCATGGTTTCGTTTGTTTCAGATCCACTTGTACCTGCAGGTGGAACAATGATCGCTCCAGGGTTCACTGGTGGAGCAGTATTTGTTCCCAAATTCTCAGGTGGAACCATGTTCACTTCCGGATTAACACATGGACCCGGATTTGAGTCAACATTCAAAGGTGGAATTTGATTCTGTTCAGGGTTTGTAATGTTCTGGCAGCTCTCTTAGCTGGTCGACATCTTTTAAGAGCCATTATTCTACTCACAAGCAGACAAACTCAGGTCAATTCAAGAACATTAAAAATATAACCCGTTCTATCACATCAATTCAATCATATTCAGTTACACTGAAAATTATAATGAAATGTGATTATAAGGAATACAGTATAACTACATGAATTTAGTCCAGACATGTTCTCAATACACAATGATCACACGGATGTTCGTAGTTATACTCAGTCCTGTTAATTCAAAAACATGTTAAAATATTTCACAGCTCACAGTACTGTGATATAAATATATTATTACCCATGTTTTTGATATATTAACATACAGGACATTGATAAGTTCTCACACAAACAATAGATATGTTCTCGTACAGTAAGGCTCCCGTACTGTACTTTTAGCGATAGATATGTTCTTATTTAGATATGCTCGCATACAGTATTGCTCCCGTACTGTATTTTAGCGATAGATATGTTCTTATTTAGATATGTTCGCATACAGTATTGCTCCCGTACTGTATTTTAGCGATAGATATGTTCTCATTTAGATATGTTCGCATACAGTATTGCTCCCGTTCTGTATTTTAGCGATAGATATGTTCTCACACAGAATTGTTCTCACACAGAATTGTTCTCACACAGAATTGTTCTCACACAGAATTTTTCTCACACAGAATTGTTCTTACACAGAATTGTTCTCACACTGAATTGTTCTCACACTGAATTGTTCTCACACAGAATTGTTCTCACACTGAATTGTTCTCACACAGAATTGTTCTCACACTGAATTGTTCTCACACAGAATTGTTCTCACAGATATGTTCTCACAGATATGTTCTCATTTACCCAAATAGTACATTACACAAATCAATACACCAAAAACACCCATTTTATTACATTACTATCATCAGTTTATACAGACTACCGAGACAACACACAACATTACAATCAGAAAAGAAAAGAAAACTTCCCCAACATCTAATCCTCCACTGTCCGCATACAGGTGATATGAAGATCCCCGAATGATCTCCTGAACATACTTATCGCATAAAATACGATAATAAGGAAAATATCATGGCCACAACTGCCATGATCACTGCCAGGACTATCATCCTGGTCTCAGTACTCACCACTCCAAACCATGCTAAGAACTCTGTCACTCTATCTCTCACCCACATCATCCCTCGGTCACCAATGCCACTTGCCGCCAAAATGCAGCAAGCATAGTCTGTCCCAAGGTCATCCTCAACCTATCATAAATCACGGTTCTCCATGCTCGAGTATCAGTATCCAAAGTCTTCACTTGATCCATTAGGGTCAAGTGGGAAGTAAGGATCTCCAATATGGTCATACGAGTATCCTCCACCGTAGCCTGACATTGCTGCAGGCTCTGCTGTGTCCCCTGCAAGTTCTGAGTAACTTACTGCAACTGTGCCCTCAGCTCTGCCTGATGGGAGGATTCTCCCACCTCGTGTATAGCATGAGGCTCGTCCCTGGCAGCCAGCTGCCTCCGTGGAGGTAATCCCATAGTCTTGCGGGCTTGACCCCGCATTCTCCTGAGTCCATCCCAAGCCGGGACTCTCTGTGGTGAAGGGTTGTGTCGTTCCTCTGCTGCTACATTCTCAGCACGAGGCTGAGAGTGTCTAGGTGATGCTACCTGTGCTGGTGGTGGTGGTAATGGTGATGCTGGTGGTGATGCTGGTGGCGCATGTGGCACTGCGGGTGGCGCCTGTGAGACTGCAGTCGATGCCTCAGAAGGATCCGAATCGGATCCTGAACTAGAGCTCGGAGTACCATCCACAATAACATGAGGAAATCTCTGATAAATATACTGTTCACCTCGGTCGGCCATCGCTGTACAATCAAAATCTCTAATCAGTATCATGAAATAAATATTAAATAACAATATTTAATATGAACATGATATGATGCTTCTTCCTATCTCAGAACACTACTTGTCTTGATAGTTATTTATGTTCTGCTTGAATTGAATCAAACTAGAACGCACACGTGTTGCAAATTTCAGTTATGCTGGCCACTCATAACTGGAATTCGTACCACCTGATTATCCTGGCTTAATTCAAAACAAGTTTTGTTCATGAGTTATGTTCGGTGTTACCATACGAGCCTATGGTTATAGTCTAGATCTCTAAGTCAACCTAATTCTCTATAACATGTGGCTCTGATACCACCCTGTCACACCCCCACATCTCGTCACCTAATCATGATGTCACTGAAACGGTTGCGGAAGCATAGTGGTGATGTCTCAGAGATGAGGGGTGACTTACTTGATCCGATATCACAAGCACACAGATTAATTTAAAAGAGATATATTACAAGGATGTCGTGATCACAATCAACATTACATTACATAATCTAAGTTTATTACATATATTTAATTACAAGTGCTTAAAGTGCTGCCTCACCGGTTGGTCACTGTCCTCCTGCAAAAAGATTTAAAATTGAAACGTCAGCACAAAGCTGGTGAGATCATACAGTTCAAGTTCCACAATATGATATGTAATTATAAGTTCTCAAAATGTTCAGTTCCAGATAACCATGGGACCCGTATCTAGTTCCTTTCTGACAATATTGTCCTACAAGATACTACCTGTCGGTAACATCTTACTGCCTCATTATCTTAATGTCTATCGCAACATTAAGAAGTTCTGGAAACAGGAAACAAACATTCACACAAGGGGAGTTGCAGCTCCCAGCAAATGGGTGGTCAGCCGATAGTACTATCATTGTTTCCCCGTTCGGCCCCACATGGGTTCACTAGATACAGTTCAAAAATGAGGACTTTCAAGTTCTGTGATAGTGTTCTGTTCTCAGGCAAAATCCCATGAAATCCACAAGTTCTCAACAATCACATGAAATCACACAGATAACAGTGATACATATCATATAGTTCCAAAAAGTTCAACAGTGTTCCCCGATGTTTATAAAAGATTAAAAAGAAAAGGGGTTGTACGAAACTCACCTGATAATACAGATGTAGCAGAATACCTCACAACTGGTGATAAAGGGGTGATTATGTATTTATTTATGTTCAGTAAGTTATTTATGGTTTCAACTTACTGATTAGACCTTTTTGAACGTTCAATGTCAAAGACATTGCTTTGCAAGTCATCAACCGATATTAAGTATTTAATTAGTTATTTTGTTATCATATCATACAATGTATGATAATGTAGGAATCTACATTGAATTAAATTCCCAATATAAGGTTGATGACGCTCTTGATTAATCAGAATAATCTCGGATTAACCAAATAGTTAGTGTTGTTGATTATGATACTATAACAGTTTCTAGATAATTTAATGGCTTAGGAATGATCAATCCTTGTTATTGATTACCCGAATATCATGAAATATCACAATGTAGCATCAGAATAGGTGTAATAACCATGCTTAACATACTAATATGATTGTTATCATAAACATCAGATAATCGTTCCAATGAGTATGTTAATGATTGTGATTAGTTTGAAACACTTGGATTTAACCTTGCATTTCAAAGATTAATCCAACTAATCACCTACATTGTTATAATCAAATGGGTTAAATCATTATAATCATGGGTATGGTTTCATGAAAACCGGACATTACAACGGATTAAAACAAGGATTTAACCGTTAAAACATCGTGTTCTTCGTTTATAATCAATCCTAGCCATCATCTAGGCAATAATCAACAATCCTAACTATGTCATTACGTTCAAAATCAAGATCTAATCAATCATTATCAAACTAGAAGGTTTAAACGGATCATTACCAAATCAGACGGATATCTACAGTTAAAACAATGATCAGAGCTTGTAGAGATGATCCCGGGTGCGATCTATGGACTCTGGCAGCTTCAGATGTGAGTTTAGATGGTGGTTTGTGTGTGTTTTTCGTCTCGTGGTTGAAGATGTTCGAGAGATGAATAAAATTTGAAATTCTGCATGAAAATCTGATAAAGAAGATCAGATTATTGCACCGCCTCACCCGTCGCGTACCGCGGCGGGAAGCCAATAGGGGCTTCGCGTACCGCGAAGATTTCCGGAGGAATCTAAGATATTTTGCATGCATCGCGTACCGCGGAGGACTCTCAAGCCCACCTCCGCGTACCGCGATAAGTCCAATCGTCCAACACTTAAAATTTTTCTTCGTTTTTCGATTTCGGGCAATCCAGGACTCCGTTTTGCACATGGTTTTCGCCCACGTTCCTCATTTCTTGCATACTATCATTATGTAACAATTACAATCATAAAATCATCGTGGATTTCTAGAACGATCAAATGTGCTCACATCATTAATGACGTAATTCTCGTATGCAATTGTCACAGGTTGAGATCAAACTCCTCTCCTTATCGGCTATTCTTACACACTAAAATTGTTGTAAGTTATAGGTTTGGAAATAATTAGATTCTTGTAATTAAAAAATTAAGTTTTCTTGTATTTGTAAATTACAGGTAGATTGGATGCTAAACAACATGGAATCAAGCGAAGATAAGCGTTACAACAAATTTAAGTCGAACATCCAGGGGGCTCTTCGTAACAACATTGAATTGCTTAATTTGAAACCACTGGATATGATCTTCTTCCCAATAATGGAATATAATCATTACTACCTGGTAATTTTTGAGTTGAGAAATCCTGGAATCTGTGTTATCGATAATTTTGATGACTCGGTTCCATTGGTTGGGTTAAGAAATCATCAAGATTACTTCCAAAAAGACTCCCCTTATAAGCTGGTATGTTAGTGTTATATATCATTTACTTAAGTCTTGAACATCAAGTGTGGGTTTATGTGACATTATCATTTTATTTTGTAGAAAGATTTGTTTGTCAGGTATCTAAAAGAGTGTAACCACCCGAAGACCGATGAAATTGCATTTGCCGTTATTAAGAAGGTTTAAATCTCCTGGTCTACTAGGTCAAATGTGGTAGATTGTGCCGTATTTGTTATGAGACACATGGAAAAATTCATGGGGATCCACGAACCGTTCAACACAGGATTAAGCAACCATGGAATGAAGAAAAAGGGGCAGCTAAACAATCTTAGAAGAAAGTATTTGTACCACATCCTAGACTCTGATGTAAACCTTCTGAAGGAAGATGTACGTGCAAAGGCTCAGAAGAAGTAGGTGTCGAACGGGACTTCTAAAACTTGATGTTTTTGTGTCTTTAGACAACTATACATGCCAATGTCCTTTTGGGTATAACTTAGCTTTTTTGGGTTAGTATTGGGATTTATAATAGTAATATGTTAACTAAAATATCGAATTTTCTATAAAGCATTATATTACTATTGTTACATGTAAGGTGTTAAGACAATTATTTTGAAGACGTAAAGTATATGTAACATTGAATCAAGGGCTTTTTTTAGTTATATATTCCTGAAAGTACACTTTTGTTGTATCTGGTTTCATAGGTATTATATAAAATGTTAATGTTGTGAACACAATAATGACGCATGTAATTTAGTTTGAATAGTTCCTAAATAAGTCGTTAAATATAACAACGTAAAATAGGTGTAACAGGTACTGAAAAAACTTTTTTAGATTGAAATTCCAGAACTATATCAAGTGTTTTGAAAAAAAATAACTGGGAGAAAAAAAGATATTGGGTAAAAAAGGTACAAAAGGAATGTGGACCCCAATAGAAAAGGTGAGTGTACAAATAGATTATGTGTAATTTGGTGTGATGGCAAAATAAGTACATATATATGTAGTAAAATACACATGGGGAAATGGTTTATGTAAAAACAATAAAGGGTGATGTGATGTGTACCTTAGTCGTTTATAATTAATAATTGACCATTAAAACACAATTTAGTATTCGTTAATGATTAAAAAATAAATAGGAGTACAAAATTCATTGAATATAAATGTAACATTAACGTAACATGCTGGTAAATTTAGTGACAAACTAATAATATATATACACAGACACACACAAAAACAATAAGAGTAACAATTCTAAAACAATAAACAACATAATAAACTAGTAATAAAAAAGATTACTTTAACATAAAACAACATCAAATGTTGTTGATACAAACGACTTTTACAAAGAAAAAATAAATACCAAAACTATGAAAAAAAACCCAGCTTATAAGGAGGTATTTTCTAAGTGATTTACATTCTTCGGTAGCGACACGACACTTTCGTTCTGCTTCGTTCTTAGACTTCAGTAAACCTGGGATTATTAAAATAGATATTGGACACATCTTAGGATCAACCCATGTGATAAAGCTACAGTTGGATCTCTGATATAATAAAATAGGAATGCAAAAGGTTAACAAACAAAAATTAAAATGATATTTTAAAATGGAACTAACCTGGTCAGGACATGAGTAAAATCGGCGACCAGGATTCCTTGATGTCCAAGAGGTTCGAATCACGGCTTCTTTTCCACACCAACAAAAAACCATTTCTCTTCTAAAAATGGAACGTGAGATGTTTCTAAATTTGAATGGATTGTTTTATTCATGCAATTTATTGGGTGTGGTGGGAAGAAAACAAAGAGTAAAGTTATTATGTCTTTATTGTACATTTGATTGGACAACTCATGTAGACAAAATAAAGTAAATAAAAAAAGTAAGTCAAGAAATTTACACATCAGTCATAGTACATTGATAGATGTACTTGACAAAAGATGGGTTTAAAAGTAGTAATCAAGTGCTGACAAAAGGACAAATATATTGACCAACAAAAAATATTTAATATAAATGTTGTTACATAAATTCCCACCTTAATGGACGTACTAATATTTTGAATTGTTAGAAGTTTCATTTTTTTGATAACTATTATTGTTACGTCAAGTAATACTACAGTTAAATTCCGCATACTTCTTTTTTAATTTACGATAACAGGGGCGTACGATACCATATTTAAAAAATTTGTTAATGTGTGTATAAATGGGTGAATATGTAAAAAAGACGTAACAAATTATTATGGCAACATATAGAGTCACTTGATATCTAAAATATAGGATCTTCAACAACAATAAAGACTTACAAAGTTACATGATTTAACAAAAGCATAAACCAATGTTACATCAAATAACACACCTTTACAATAAGTGATACAACAAAAAACAGTTGATTCTAACTAGTCAAGTTGAAGTATTAGAATCAGGATTCTTCTTCTTGCAGTTACGAGAGTCATGGTCAGTAACGTATTTAAAACATGTACGACAAAGTCTAGGTGCTTTTTTTGGTTTTTCTGCTGATCTCTCAAAAGTACTACCTATACGTCGACTCTTACCGGTACCCTTGTTCCTTATCCCTTCAGGATTGCTGCATAAAACCTCAACATTACCAGTTATACCAAGCAAGTCTTCAATAACATCGTCGTTACATTCTTTCGAGTTGAAATTAGAAACAATGTTTCTAAAAATGTGATCCTTGAGCTCACAAATCCTTGTGGCGAAAAAAGAAAGACCATCATCATCTGACCTCAAAGCATCGACACATTCAGTTACTGAATCCAGAATTTCAAACCGTAGTAACGATCTTGGAGTGCTGTCAACACCATAACGATTGCTAATGTCAAAAATCCTTTTTGGCAATAAAACTTTGGTCCAACGTTCTGCTATATACCGGGATGGGATTGTATCTACACTATTCACTCGATAAACGCAAAATATTTGTCGACACAGATACCCAATACGCGTAAAGCACATGCACGAACAGGAAGCGGAGTTGTCTTCTTTGTCGAATTTAACCTGAGGTTAAACATTTTTAGAATACAAAATTATCATTTGTGCTAGCTGATTATAAAATAATTTGCTAAAATCCGAAAATTAAATATCTTACCAAAAAAACATTGATTGGGTTGTTCCTTTTGTCTAAATGAGTAACCGAGTAATGCAACATCCTATCTGCTACAAAGGTGTCAGATATGAAACAAAATAAGCGACTCTTGCAAATTTCTTTATTAACTTCTAGGAAATTTGCATGAGAGTATATAGAATGTGCATGCTTCTCAATTTTTTTTGCGGAATCAGATTGTATTGGGATGGAGGTCGTTTTATGGTCGGCCAGCCTTTGTCGATAACGTTGACCTTCCAAGGTTGTGTCAAAACATAGTAAAAATTGAACAAGGGTGTTGGCTCCACTTGAGTTTACTTTAAATATAGAATTAGAACTTTCACAACGGGATGTTGTCTTCATCAAACAAGACATTGGAATGTCTCGAAAGTAAGCTGGGACCCAGTTCTCCCTGATTGAATACATGTCATTCAACCAATCGTTGTGTTGTAAACAAAAGTACTTTATCATCTCATTCCATTTTGTCTCAAATGTAGTTGTGTCTATATATAGGTTCCAAACCAAACGGTGAATTGAGGACCTAAAAGTGGTGTTCTGTAACAAATCACCAGATACCTGGTACATAAAAACCAAAAAAACCGTGTTGCAACAAAAAGTATAAATGCAAAAATATAATTAGTTTGTTACATTAATGTTCCATCATACTTGTAACATACTGTTTTATGTATACCTTTGAAGAGATTTTTTTCATTATATGCCACATACAAAGTCTATGGTGAGGTTGAGGAAAAACTTGAATAATCGCTTGCTTCATAGACGGATCTTGATTGGTTAAAACCAGAACTGGTTGTTTCGAATTTGCTTTAAGAAATGCCTGGAGCAACCATTTATATGACTCAATTGTTTCACTAGCTAGCAAGCCAGCACCAAAAGTAACACATCTTTTATGGTGGTCAACACCAGTAAAAGGAACAAATATCATGTTATATCTGGATAAAAAAGGGTAGGTTGGTTAATTATAGGTTTTCATAAAAATAAAACGAAATTAATATCGAAAGGTTTCATGAAAAAATACTTGTTTGTGTGATAAGTAGCATCAAATGACAAAACATCACTTAGTGATTGGTAATGTAACCTTGAGATCTCATCTGCCCAAAACACATGTTTTAACTCTCCTTTCTTAACCAAAAAATCATAGTAGAACTCTGGTGAAGTATTAGAACGATCTCTGAACCTATCTAAAAGTATCTAAGAATCATGATTACCAACAAAAAGTTTAACAAATCTACTAAAGTTCTTAAAATCTGTTGGAGTTCCATTTACAATGTGGTGCCCTCCTTTCATGGAAACTTGCAACCTGTGAGATATGATTGGACCGATCTTGTTCATGCTCATATTATGAATAAATTACTTGTTTGAGTATGATAACTTCCTACCAGACTTTAATAAATCACGGTTGAATGAATCTACAAGAGCATGAATATGATTCTCAACAAACCTTATAACAACAAACTTTGAACTTTCTTTACATAACTGAACACAAATGTGTGCATGGCAATCAGTAACCTTGAAAGAACTCTGCCTAACATTAAGTGATGACTCTACCAGAGTATCAAAAGTCCTTTTGCTTTGAGGTTTTCCAGCTTTGTTACACCTAACGTATTTATGTGTAACAACACCTTTCCATTTTTTAGATTGGGCAATACGAACAGAAAACCCAGACACTTTGGCATAATTCTGATACATCAAAAATACGTCTTCCAAGTTGTCAAATTTGGCACCTATACGAGGTTTTAAGTCATAAGAGACAATAGGACGCCAGAATGTCGTTCCATTAGGCGACTGGAACGTGACAACAAATTCATCATAAGTAACTTCTGAAAACAAAAATAATAATAAAAAATAATTTACAATTTGGAAAAAATGAAGTCTTTGTGAAAAAAACGTTAAACACATCAAAAACATAAAAAGCCCAAATAAACTAAACCTCTAGAATACGAGTCTAAGTAATCCAAAGATTGTAAACACTCCTGGGTCCTTATTGGAGATTCATAACATTCAAATGCTGGTGACAAGATAATGTCTTTGCCTTTGTCTTGTTGTAGGTTGCCTTCATTTAATTCTTCAAAACAACCATAACTTGAAGAAATAGTATGAGTTAAATGCTCAACCACATTCTCTGGAGATGCCATCTTACGTTTTAGTTTTATAAAGTTTGCTATAGGTTTAATTAATGGCTTCCATTTAATAAATGTTATATAGTTTACATCAATTGTAGGGTTGTTGACTATAGAACCCTTCTAGTACACGAGTACAAATTAAAAAATATGATTTGTCTTTTTGATAAAGCAAACATTAAATGTTTGTGTACTAGTTTTAAACATGTCAACTCAACATATACTTTTTAACTTTTGTTTTACAAATACAACAATTGCTGAATTAAAATCCTTTGAAATTCAAAAAATGCTAAACAAAAAAAATGGTTTATTAAACTGTCTGTAAAAAGGACGTAACAAAGAAACTTTTAATTAATTTTTAATTATTTGAAATATTATATAAGAAAAGGAATATTAAAACTATTAGATTAGTCAAAAATAGGATAAACAATTAAGATAGAGAAATATAACAACATTTCAGATTAGTCAAAAATAGGATAAACAATTAAGATAGAGAATTATAACAACATAATTAATATAAGTTATCCCAATTTGTAAGATTATCAGAATCGGTACTTTGTTCGTCTTCATGAGGATTGTGGTTCGCCCAACCAATTAGAGTGTTCAATGATTCAATAGAAACGGGTGACATAGCATCAACAGAAACAGTAGACATATCATCTTCTTCTAGTTTGGGAAAAGAATTTGTGGGTCTTTGAACAATAGAATCATCAAATTTGTAATTCAGAACCCATTCATCATCAAATGGACCGTAATCAAATGGAAAATCAACTTTCTCGACTTTTATCAAAGATGTTGGCTCATTGTTGGATATTTTATCAACGTCTGTAGCAGCGAGCTTTGGTATACGCCTAATGTGTGTTTTATCTTCTGGAACTTCTTCTTGGACAGACATTGGAGTTTTTTTTAGAGCTTGACATGCTTGGTATACGCCTAATGTTGGTTTTATCTTCTGGATCTTCTACTTTGATGGACATTGGATATTTTTTTAGAGCTTGACATGCTTGAAAATTAATGGTGAAACAAAGTATTGGTTGGCAATGAAATGTTAAAGTGTGGATACCTATATATATAAGCAATGTGTAGGATGTGTTAGGTATACAATAAATATAGACAAAAAAAGCTCGAAAAATGTAACATTGATGTAACATGTAAAACAGTAACATAAATCCAGTAGCCAATTGAAAAGGGGGTGAATATTTAAAAAGTTAGATAAAAAATGGTGGGAAAAGCATGTGGTAAAAAAAAGGTGGGGAAAAATTAAAAATTTAAATCTAGTGGTTTTGAGCTGAAATTAAAAATCGAAAATTTGATGTAACAATTAATCGGTTGTATACAATAAGGAAAAGACAAAAAGATTAATATAGTATAGTTTATGGTGGGAAATCAAAGGGGAATATTTAAAAAGTTGGGGAAAACAAAATGATGGGAAAAATAGGTGGGAAAATTTAAGGTGGGGAAGTAAAAGCTAGAAATAAAAGATATTAAATATTAAAAAAATGAAAATCTTTAGTTTTTCATCAGAAAAAAATGACGTAAATTAGATGTAACGAAAACACAAGTGGTATTGGGTAAATAAAATAAGAAAATATTCATGTGGGGGAAATCTGGTGGGAAATGAAAGAGAGTGAATATTTAAAAAGTTAGATAAAAAAATGGTGGGAAAAGCAAGTAGTAAAAAAAAGGTGGAGAAAAATTAAAAATTTAAATCTAGTGATTTTGAGCTGAAATTAAAAATCGTAAATTTGATGTAACAATTAATCGGTTGTATACAATAAGGAAAAGACAAAAAGATTAATATAGTAAAATTTATGGTGGGAAATCAAGGGGGGAATATTTAAAAAGTTGGGGAAACAAAATGGTGGGAAAAAATAGGTAGGAAAATTAAATATGGGAAAGTAAAAGGTGGAAATAAAAGATATTAAATATTAAAAATAAGAAAATCTTTAGTTTTTCATCAGAAAAAACATGACGTAAATTAGATGTAACGAAAACGCAAGTGGTATTGGGTAAGTAAAAGACGAAAATATTCATGTGGGGGAAATCTGGTGGGAAATGGAAGTGGGAGAAATTTTAAAAAAGTTAATTTTGTTTATTATTTTAACTAGATGAGAAAGAAGGTGGTAAATTAATAAAATAGTGGGTGATAGTACAAATGGAATAAAAGACAATGCTGCCCTTATGTTTAATAATTTAAGTAAAATGAAATAATGATGTGGCAATTTGTGGACTAAGTATTGGGTTTTTGAAGTTTGCAAATCTCATGTGGGTTTCTATATTATACATCCCCTATATATATATATAAGGGAAGGATCAAATGTTAACCCTTCCTTATTGTAATAACCGCATAACCCTAGCACTTTTTTGCATTTTTTGCCCGAATCTTTTTTTTCATGGTCTTTATTATACATAAATAAGGGGTTTTTTTTGTGTTTTTGCTAATTTATCATCGTTTAGAAATTATTTACAAGTGTAAGTACTTACACTTACTTACATCACATATCTGATGTAAGTGTGATGTAAGTAAGTGTAAGTACTTACACTTACGTAAATTTGTAAATAATTTCTAAACGGTGATGAATTAGCAAAAGCACAAAAAAGAAACCCCTCTATTTATGTATAATAAAGACCATGAAAAAAACAAAGATTCGGGCATAAAACGCAAAAATTTCCATGGTTATGCGGTTATCGCAATAAGGAAGGGTAAACAAAGGAAGCATCCTATATATATATATATATAGGGAAGTTTTCAAATAATAACTCACTCTTAGAGCGATAACCCATTAACTTTGGCAAAACGAAGCCGAATCTTATATTTTTTTTTAACATCATTGTAACACAATTAGAACACTATGTTCTTTTATGAGTTTAAAATTCATCACCGTTTGAGAGATATCATCGTTGCAAGTTTTTGAGTTACAGCACTGTAACTGTTTTTGTCAAAAACTTACAACGATGATATCTCTCGAACGGTGATGAATTTTCGCAAACTCATAAAAGAGCACAGTGTTCTAATTGTGTTACAATGATGTTTAAAAAAAATTCAAGATTCGGCTTCGTTTTGGCAAAGTTAATGGGTTATCGCTCTAAGAGTGGGTTATTATTTGATCCCAATCCTATATATATATGGAGAGGATCAAATGTTAACCCTCCCTTATAGCGTTAACCCGTTAGCTTTGGCAAAAAAATACCCGAATCTTTGAATTTTTTTTTCATCGCCTTTATCTTATCTTACTTCTCTAATAAATCAAGGTTCTTTAGGGACACATGGCACATCCCTAGAGCATCCATGTCTTCTTTTCCCGCCTAACAAAAATGGGTTAAAACCTTTGCATATGTGATCCAATATCAATTTGGGTAACCTGAAAACCAATACTTTCCCAGCTTCTAAAAACACAAAAACCCTAATTCGTCACTTCTCCCTCCCTCGCACAATCTCCTCCCGATCGTCTAGGATATGTGCGCTTCCTCATACCATGCATCCTGTTCGGATCTGCGCGCTTCCTCTCTTCGATCGTCTCTGGGTGATCACTTCCAACTCGATTTTGCCCAACTCTTCGATGGTGATTGGGATGACCTTGTACACTAGCAACGGTGCTCGAGTTTTCTTTGGTATTACTTCTGGTCTATCTCGATTAACGCTTAAATCAAATATAACATCAATTTGTTTGTTGATATCAATGAAAGCAAGTTCAACTTAGGTAATCATCTACATTTTTCTTGCTTGAAATTTGTTTCTTGCTTATTCTTCTGCTCTGGAACCCTAATCCGCATATGTTCCTTGCTTATTCATGTTTAAAGTTTGTCGATTCTTTACTTTTCATTTCGTTTTTCCTGTTTTAAATCATTTTCATGGATTTGGTATGACTTTTTTACATTGTGTTGAGTCAATGCATAATTGTGAATATTAAACTGTCGAACACAACATTGTGATGTCTTTGGTTTTTTTAAATTGGCATTATCGTTGATATATAGTGTTTTTTTTCGGTAAAATGCTTCTACGTTGTACCTTAGAGAGTGTGTGGTCAACATAATTGAATTTATGCTATTTTTCTTCAATGATTGTTGAAGATTGATCAAAATTCAAGCTAAATGACAAGAATACTAACAGCTTCAAATTAGCTTCCGGTTTATGCTCCTCGATGTGTTTCCGTTTCAGCTCGATTATTTAGTCAAAAATCAATAATTTAAAATCCAAAATTGGTTTGATATTCAGTAGAAATATGACTAACATAGTATCTTTGTACTGAAGATTAAAATTTTGATTTCTCTAACATATATATTGTCTTTTAAGAGTAACCTTTGATATAAGGTTTGAATTTCAAAATTCGCATGTTTGACAACAAAAGTCAAAGAGACAGAGAGATACATCTTGATTTTAGAAGAAATTTCATATTTAATATGCAAATTTTATGAGGTTTTGTTTCAAATGCAATCATTTTTTCTACAACTTTAACTTAAATTAGATTTTTTAAATATGTTTATCAAATTTTTTTGAGTCAACAGCCAAGTTGGACCATAAAAGGCAAATAACTTTATAATTTCATTCTATGTGACAACTGTAAGCACTCTAGGGATGACCTAAATTTCAGTTGGTTCAGCTGAAGCCTAATGGTTTTTCTAAAGAAGTCCATGTCAGAGAGAAAATTTTGCAATATGTGAGTTCCTTTCTCTATATATATGTGTGTGTGGTCAACATAATTGAATTTATGCTATTTTTCTTCAATGATTGTTGCATAGTTGATCAAAATTCAAGCTAAATGATAAGAATACTCATGTTAAACTTCAAATTAGCTTCTGGTTTATGCTCCTCGATGTGTTTCTGGTTCAGCTTGATTATTTAGTCAAAAATCAATAATTTAAAATCCAAAATTGGTTTGATATTCAGTAGAAATATGACTAATATACGTATCTTTGTATTGAAGATTAAAAATTTGATTTGTCAAATATATATATTGTCTTATATCAGTACATTTGATATAAGGTTTGAATTTCAAAATTCGCATGTTTGACAACAAAAGTCAAAGAGACAGAGAGGTACATCTTTATTTTAGAACAAATTTCATATTTAGTATGCAAATCTTATGAGGTTTTGTTTCAAATGCAATCATTTTTGCTACAAGTTTAACTTAAATTAGATTTTTTAAATATATTTATCAAATTTGCAGAGTCAACATCCAAGTTGGACCATAAAAGGTAAATAACTTTACAATATCATTCTACGTGATAAATGCAAGCACTTTAGGGATGACCAAAATTTCAATTGGTTCAGCTGAAGCCTTTTTGTTTTTCTAAAGAAGTCCAGGTCGGAGAGAAAATTTTGCTCTAAGTTAAATGGTTTTCTTTTAGAACATTTAAATCATTAACTGACAGAGCCTCGTTAAAATATAAAAAAACAGATTTAAGGCCTTAATTCTAAATGTTGAATTGCCAGTCCTTTATTTTTGTTGCATGTTGTAGAGGAGTTACATATTTTCAAAAAAATTACGGTTCAAAATTTTCAAAAAATTTAATTTGACAATTAAAAGATTGATTTACCTACTAATCACAATACTTTCCTAATTTTACAATTTTAATTACACAATAAATTCTCTTTAATTACATTAAAACTCCTAAATTTAAATCACTCTCTTATTTAACTTCCTTATATAATTCACATATTTAATCTCTTCTAATTATCAAATTGAATACTCACAACTTTGAGGTAAACATACCCACTTACAATTTTTCACATTTATTTTTGTGTTTTCATATCATAAGCATTTGAAGGAACCGGTTTTCACACATGGACAGTTGTATGTGGCGCTGTCAAGAGTTAAGACTAGAGATGGAGTGAAGTTACTAATATTAGATAGAGATGGTAAAGTTGGTAATCAAACAATAAACGTATATAAAGAAATATTTACAAATTTATGAAAATAAATCAACTTTTCTTATAATGATTGTAATTTAATGATTGTCTCTATGTAAAATAAATTGATTATTTAATTATTAATTTAAGCCACATACTTGTAATGATATACAAATCTTTTTATATTCGTGTAACACACGGGTACTAACCTAGTTATATATAAATAGGGGGTTTCTTTTTTGTGTTTTTGCTAATTCATCACCATTTAGAATTTAAAACAATTTTAAGTTTGAGTTACACTATCTGATGTAAGCAGTGTGTCGCACCCCGAGAAATCCCGTCCCTTCTGGGGCGCGAGCAACAACAGATTGTCAAGATCGCAGTCTCCAGTCACACAACATGCGAGACCTATATGTCTGGTTTCATACGTACATCCAATAACTAGGATAAAACAGTTTGTAAAATCAGAGTTGCGGAAGTAAGGTATATTTTAACAAAGCAGTTTAACATTCATCATTTGCGGAAGCGATAACTTAAAACAGTTTTCAAAATGAAATGTAACAATAGTTGCGGAAGCGATTAAAGTAGTTTTCAATACAAAACGATCAAATGTCTAATAAACTAAGACACATAAACAGATGCATGCGACTCCAGCCTAGCATCCTATTCCTTGTGTGCGTGTCTTAGTTACCTGAGAAAACATGCGAGTAAAAGGTCAACACAAAGGTCGGTGAGAGCACAGGTTTGTAATCAGCAGTAAACATCAAATGTTTAAAGTAAGTGTAAGCAGGTCTACTTTTCAATACAATGCAATATCAATTGATAGCTAGTCAATATGTGTTATATCATATGCGGGTTCACCACCGAAGCTAACATGCTGCCTCCCGCCATATCCATCCAAGATATGGCAAATGTTGTTTGGTCAATTATGCACTGTTCCGACCTCCAGTCGGGGTGGCCATACGGCTCGCAACAGTGGGGCTTGTCAGGCCCAAATAGTACTATTCAGAATTACCACGCTAAGCGCAACGCGATATTAACGGTTCGAGGTGTGTTTAATGAGGACTTATCAGTTTTGTGGATGAATGCCACACATATGCATATACGATATTAGCATGTACAAAAGAAACCAAAAATGTGTAAGTTGTTCAAAAGTAATTTGTATGCAATGTTTTCTCCCCCAAAGGTAGAAAATAGTAAAAGGGGCCGTGAACTCACCTGTTACAGCAGTCCCGGTGAATGTGTTCGCGTCTGCGAATGCTAGCAATCCTGCTAGTAGGCACCTATAACCATATAGGTGTGAGTATGTGTTTCGTGGTGTGTTGTAATCCATACAACTCCAAGTGTCGGTGTGCTCAACCGAGTGTGTGTGTTGACTTGTGTTGTCTCGACGAATCGTTGGTGACACGATTGTTGTGTTTATGTGCCTTAATGCACATAAGACACCAAAATGCATCCTATGACTCTAATCACATAAGTTACCATTTTTAGAAAGTTTCCAATTTAGGAAAGTGTGGTTACGAAATCTCATTTCATAAAACAAATCACTCTAGTATGTTTGTAAAACACGTTTATACACTTAAAACACATCGTTTGCGTTATGCCGTTTTGCCCAAATAAAGTTTCCTTATTTGGAAAGTATCCGTTTAAAAGCTTGTTTTTACAAAACGGAGTTTCTAAATATGTTAAAAATCATTTCTAAACATGTTTTAACAATCAAAGTTCATCAAAACACTTTAAAACATCAAAAGCCCTCTTTTGATTTTTAGAAGTTTCCTTTTATAGTAAGTTTATACAAAACCATGTTTTTGACAAAATCAAATATCCCAATGTGTTTCTAAGCATTTCAATATGCATTTGACAACATCTAGACATGTCTAACATGTCTAGATCATCACAAATCCAAGACTTGCAACATAAAAGTTTCCTTTTATGGCAAGTGTACCAATACATCATCAAATCAACCAACAACTCAACCAAACTCAAATCTAACATTCTAATACTATCAAATCAGTAAATCTATGATATCTAAACAACAAATCACCAACGCATTCGAGCACAATAACTAAACGGAGTTGCATGTGGGTTTTTAGCCCTTGCATGTACGATCTAGCTATAGATAAACATGATAAACTACCTTAGAAGCTTAAATCCGTGGTAGAACAGGTTCTAATAATGACAAGCTACTGGATCGTGGTTGTTCCAAGTTCTTGATGGCTCCTATCAACTTCTTCGAGCTCTAATGGTCTCCAAATCACCAACAATGGCTTCTAATGGTGTTAGCAGGGGTTGGGGCTTGATTTCAGATGGATTTGGTCGCAAAAATGAGTGGAAGTTCGGAGAAATAAGTGAAGAACCGAATGAAAATGAATTGGGGCTTGTTTAAATAGAAATTTCGATCTGCATGGCCTTCGCGTACCATGGAGGCCGATCATAAATCATCATCGCGTACCGCGATAGGATTCGGGAGTTTCGATCCCGGTTTGCTTCGCGTACCGTGAAGATTTTCGCCGAAGGGGGTATCGCGTACCGCGACGGGTCCATATGCTTGTTTTTCGATTTCGTTGATACGATTTCGCTCGTACTTGATTCCTAACGTTTATCCTAAACACCTAATACGTGTTTAGCACAGAATCATGTAATAACATATAAGTTTGATCACCAACGTTCGTGAGACTCGTGTGTGTTTCGATAATTCCTTGAATTATCTTTGATTGTTTGTGTTTGTGCTACGAACCGTTTGCATGCTTGATTAACCATAATCAACATGTATTTCCACAATCCCATTGTGTTTGTGTTTGCCACACTTGGTTTCCAAAACCAATGTGCAATGTACGATTCGATAGTTCCTCGAACTATCGTTTCGTAGTCGTTTGTGTTCACTCATCTAATTAAACATAATTAAATGAAATGCAACAAGTATGAATGTGAAATGTAAAGAAAGTAAGAGTTGCAATTTACCTGAAATTGCCGGGTGTCACACAGTGTAATGCACACTTACACTTACTTACACTTGTTTTAAATTCTAAACGGTGATGAATTAGCAAAAACACAAAAAAGAAACCCCTATTTATGTATAATAAAGGCTATGAAAAAAATAATCAAAGATTCGGGCATTTTTTGCCAAAGTTAGCGGGTTAACGCTATAAGGGAGGGTTAACAAAGAAACCATCCCATATATGTGTATATATATATATATGTATGTATATATGTATACATATATGTGTGTGTTTACATATGTTCAAAATAAATGCTATCAGCTCTACTTTATGGAATTTTAATTCGGATTCAAAGTAGCAAAACCCTAGAGAATATAATTTTGGTAATCCTGCTTTTTAATTAAAAAAACATTTCGTTAATGGTGATCTATATGTTGTTTGATTGTTAATTTATAAGTTCTATAAATCATTTCTATACCAATAATACATATTTAGAAACATAAAGGACAAGATGAAAAAAGAGCTTAAAATTCACTAGCGTAAGGCATAAGTTGTTCACTTAAGTATGCTTATCAGGTAAAAATATTGCTACTAATAGTAAAGGAAAAGGAAAGGCATGAAGGCACTATGCTAGCTGTTTTGGACTTGGATGCTACATTTTTTATTCAGCTTGTTTTGATTCTAGTTGTATATAATAAAAAATGTAATTAGATTTGAAAGTTATAATTAGATTGAGATCTTTGTACTTAAAATTTGAATATCTATAATTTATTTAAGTTGTATATCTATGTGAAGCATGTGTTATTGTGTAAATCCTGCATGATGGTGAGTCTCAGGAGAAGGACACTACAAGTTAGTATCAGGGTCTTGATTTATTAAATTCTGGCATTTGTAGAAGTGTTTAAAAGTTCAACGAGGATTTTACACATAGGTTAGTGATGCCAGTAGGTTAAGTGTAAAAGCAAGTTAATACAACTAGATGCCTAACGTATAAGCCTGAAGCATGTTTGAGATGCATTAAGCGCACGATGGAAGAAACTTTAGACACATGAAAATATGTAAATTGTAAGCCGCAATTAGTTATTGCAACTAGGAGCTTAAATATTAAAATAAGGCTCAGGATTCAACTATCATGTGGCTTGGATGCAAAAAAGGGTTGTAGCATCTAAAAATCTCTAGAAAGCTAGCAAGGACATGATCATAATGTATCAAAACGGTGTTGGGTAGCGGCTATGTGTATTGCCGTAGATAAGGTTCTTTCTATGCATTGGGGAAAAAGTGGCAGTGTATAGGTCTAGCGCTAAGGGCGAGTTTACAGGGAATATGGTAACCAAACCATGAAATCCAAATGTGCAATAAGACCTGCTTGGTTCAAGAAATGGCAAGGGTTGTCAAGTATGGTAATGATGTTATTTGACGTAAAGTTTGGCATGTAAAAATGCCTAGATCAGCAAGTTGAGACCAGTGATAGTTAGATCACTTGTATTGGTTAAAAATCAAGGTGTGGACTCTAATATGAACATGATAGAATATCATTGTCCCAATAGCATTATAATTTAATAATTGTAAAGGTCCCTTATTTATTCATTTATTACTCTAGTGTAAAATCTTATTCATTATGTGACTACTAATATGTCCTACATCTTGATTGAATATATTAATAAATGGACGGTATAGGTTGTAGGAAGGAAAGGGCCAACCAAACAGATCGTGCATAATAGAATCTTTTTATTTAACTTAGGAATACTAATAGAATTTATTTTTTGTTGTACATTTTTATGTGTCATGTGTTTTGTGTAATCTGATATAGTGTTGAGTCCTGAGAGACAGATGTTATACTTATAATTAGTGCTACCTCTACTGCTCTTACCCATGCTCATTATAATCATGGTTGCATTGACGGTGGTTGGGTAGTCGATTCACACATTAATGGCCTTGTAATAACAAGTCATTTCAGTATTATATTCTCAATCTTAGATTTTTTTGAACGGCTTGGTACAACGACACCCAAGACGTGATTTCAACCGTCCCCTCGGATTTGACGCTCTGGGGCGTATGTTCGAGCCCACCCCAGGAGGAACCCCACAACTGGGTAAACCCTCTGACCTTGCTTCAGCAAATATGCCTTAGCCCGGATTCGAACCCAAGACCTTCCATAGGAAAGTCAAGGGGTAACCATTATGCTAGAAAACCTTTGTTTCTCAATCTTAGATATAAATACATGACCACACTTTACCATGTTTTTTTTTGAACGGTGAAGGTCTCAATAGTATAAGCCTACTGTTTTTAGGTCATGTCACCAATGTCTAGTTATATGAACCTCCCATAAGCCACCACAACCACCCCAGGAGGAAACCCCACTAAGAAACCCCCCCTGACCCCCTTTAGACCCTATTTTCGCTGCAGGATGGATTTGAACCCAAGATCTTCCATATGAAAGAATCTCAGCATACCACTGAGGCCTGCCACATTGGAACACTTTACCATGTAAACGAAGGATTGTTTATAATGCTAAAACCAAACCCTTTTTTTTACCAACACCTAATAAACTACTAAATCTACGTAACTTGCCAATTGATGATAAATACAAGTTTATATTATTAAGTTCAAAGGGTTATTTGTAATGCTAAAAACAAACTAATTTTTACTAGTACCTAATTTACTACTTGATTTACATAACTTGCCAATTTATGCTAATTAAATGCAAACTTATCTAACCTAACTAATAAATAAATGTTTTTAAGGACACTTGATGCATTCTTAGTATACCATGATGTTCATTTTCTTGCTTCTCTCTTCTATTAAATATATTTCGTAATAAATATTAAATGTACTTTTAACACAATTTTAAATCAAAAATAAGACTTTTTAATACACGAAAAATATTTTAATATTGAAAAAACACACTTTTTCAAAAAACCAAATTATTATAAAATTTATAATTTTTAAAATAATTTTACAAAACGAAATATTTAAACAAACGAACTTTAAAAATTATATGTTTAAAAAAAATAATATAACTATTTTATTATTTAATCTATGAAAGGGGTAACTTTATATAATAGTAACCAAGTTTCTCAAGTGTTACAATTAAGTCATCAAAAAAAATTTTGTCTCTTTAAAGTTACTCAACTTTCACAAAGTGTTTCAATAATGTGTAATTTTTTTTATAAATATTAAATTTTTTTGAAATTAATTGAGGCAAATGAAACATATATGAATATTTATTAGTATTAGTATTTAATTATTATTTTGTTTCAATTTCACGTAAATTTAATAATTTTGAAGCTTTGTTATTAATTCGTAAATTTGTTTTCTTCACAATTACATCTTATTTCAATTTAATTAGAAAAAAAAAACCACTTGCTATTAATAAATATTCATATTTATGTTTCATTTACCACAATCAGTTTAAAAAAATTTAAATATTTTTAAAAAATTTACGCATGATTGGAATACTTAGTGAAAATTGAGTGACTTTAAAGAGACAAAAAAAGTTTTGATGACTTAATTAATTAGTACACTTGAGGAACTTGTGTAGGATCAAATGTTCTCAATTGATTCAATATTAGAGTATAGCAGCGGAATTCAAAATTGAATTAGCACAATGATAGCAAGAACAAAGTTCATTCAATCGCACAAGTTTGTTATAGAGAGAGAATTTCTGCAAAAGGAATATCTCATTCAATTCACTAACTTCGTTACATTACAAAATTGTCAACTGCCCTTATATAAAGACAGTGACGTCTGATGATGTCACATGATGTTGACACCTAACAGACAAAACAAAACAACTGAAATAACTAAACTACTGAGAATGTCTACAACATCTGAAGACATTCTCTTACAACTACTGAAGACATAAAACTACTGAAGTAATAAACTAAAACATCTGATGAGTAAACTACTCATCAGACTTTTACAAGAACTGAAAGAAAACTACTGAAGACTAAACTACACACTACAACATCTGATGACTTACACTTCAGCTGTTGTATATCACTTCAGATCTTGTATCTTCTGTACATTGAATGTCAGCCGTTGTGTTCTTCTTCAGTTGTTATAAGTGCTGTGAGACTTAGAGATTTTTCTGATCAGGCTCATTGGTTCTTTTAGTCCAACAAACTCCCCCTGAACCAATGCAGCCAAAAACCTCTAATTTATTTATGGTCTCACTTATTTACTCCCAGACTGAAAGATAAGTCTTTTTCTTTGAGATTAGTATCAAAATGACCAGTTAAAGTGTATGCCTGATAATCAACAGCTTCAAAAAAAAATCTAACAAGCAAAATATGAGAGGGAACTCCATTGGGGAAATGGACTATGAGCATTAACCCCTCTCATTTAAGCTATTGATTATATACTAACCTGAATGACTCCCTGACATAAGCCTCAAGTAATATTACGTTCTCTTCTGGAGTCAGCCTTTCAGGTTCACCTTCAAAGAAAGACTCAGGTCCATAATACTCAGACAAGTACCTGGCCGTTGTCCCATCATTCAGCTCAACTCTAGTAATCTCTCTGTATACAAACTCATCAGGATGCTTCCCTTCCAAAAACAGAGAAAGCTCATTTTGCTTAACATTTTCAAGTTTCCTGTACACCAATCCTTTCTTGATCATTTTGTTTTCTATGAACTTTGGAGCTTTTGAACCAGAGTTGTACATACTCTTGAAATCACTGATTATCTCCCAAGGATCAAGTACAGACCCTAGCATAATATCAGCACTTAATACCCTTCTGATTCTTCTGGCATAAGATGCTGGAGCCTCTCTCTTGTGTATCCTGTGAATGATTCTTGGATCAGGCCACATTCTAATCTGTTCCTTCCTATACTGGTAGGTGAACCTCAGAGCATACAACCTTTGAGCTTCTTTCTTCATTGCAATAATAGTTGATGTCTGAGGATAATCCTTGTCAACCATCTTTAAGATTTGCTCATCATGCTGTTTCTGGTTCTCTTCTTCTTCAAGCTTCACTTTTACTGCCAACATTCTAGACTCTGGTGTGATCTTTGGATGTTGATCAAAAACCAGTGGCTTCTCAGGCACATATTTGGCAGGTAAAGTTACTTTCTTCTTTTGAATGACCAGATCTGACCCAGTTGTTGCATAATCAGGCTTTTGAACATTTGTTTTGATGATTGTAGAGATAGGCATCATGTCTTCCTCATCTGAATCTTCCTCTTCTTCTTGAATTCTCAGTTGCCTTCTTTTCTTTAAAGGAGCCCTTACCTCAACTTTTTCAGAAAATTTCTCAACCTCAACCCTCTGAGTTTGAACTTCTTGTTCTTGCATCTCCTCTTGTTCAGTTTCTTGTACATCAGAAGTTGTAACTTGTTCAGTACCTACTTTCTCAAGACTTACTTCAACTTCTTTATCAGCCTTTTCCACACCTTCAACCTTTTCTTGCTCAACCTCCTCCTCAGCTCTGTTGGCAACCTCAGCAGTTGTACTCTTCTTCTGTCTCTTGTATGTCACTTGAATAGCAGGAGACCTTTCAGAAGCAATATCTTCATTTTCAGACCTTTGTCTTTTGGAAGCTGAAGTTGTGACTGACTCTGTTCCTAACTCCCCCTTTTTGGCTGCAGGAGAAAAAGGAGTATGAAGAGTTGTAAGTCTAGCAGTCACAGCATCATCTACCATCTGCTGAATTTGAGATTTGGAGGGTAGCCTCTCATCAAGGGCTTGGGTAATGATGGTTTTCAGTAAAGGAGTGATGAGAGGGATGACATTTAGAAGGGTAGCAGCTAATGCCTCTGGGGGGCTAGAACCCAAAGTATTAGTGCCTGAAGCAGTGGCTGGTGGTTTGTCAAATTGTGAAGTAGTGGTTGAAGTGTTTGGGTGACCTTCAGGATGAGAAGGTGCCATCTGTGGGGTAATTGGGGAAGATGGACTTTTGTCCTTGGACATTTTGGTAAGTAGCTCATTGAGTCTACAGACCTCAGCCTCAAGAATTTGATTCTTTTTCAGAACCTCAGCAAGTGTACGTTGGTCATCATCAGCCTTAGCTAAATCATCTGACCTCCTGAGAATATCAGGATCTACCTGAGTTGAGTGTGGCTCAACATGATCAGGTGCCCCTTTTTCTTGGTTCTGGGGACTTCCAACCTCAGGGGTAACCCCTTCATTAGTTGTTGCCTCTGACAAGGTCTTAGCAATGGTACCACTATCAATCACTCCAAATGATGGAGGTGATGAAGTAGCAGCCTTGTCAGATATCAGAATCTCTCTTTCCACACTAGGAGATCTGATGTGGTAGTCATGATCCTGTGGGTTATCAGAGACACTTTGATCCTCCCCCTCAATGTTGGAGCTAATCCCAGTAGTGATAGGTGTCTGGAAGGGGATAGGAGTGTTCAACTGATCCAGGATGTTTTCAATAACAAAAGTAGGGCTATTTGGGGTGGTTTCCATAGGAATTGGCTTTGAAAGAGAGTGCACCCGGGGAGATTGGTGCTGTTCAATAGAAACCTTTTCAAATGAAAGAGGTTCTAGAGATGTGTCTGCCCCTACAATGGTTGCGCCAGGATCCTGTTGAGAGGAAACCTGGGCGGTTTGAGCTGGTAGAGTCTGATGGACCACTGGTTGACTACCCCCAGTGGCCATGTCATGCCTTGGTGAGGCATGGGCAGACTCAGGGGACTCATTTCCCTGAGCAGCCTTTTTGGGCTTTGTGGATTTGGGTTTGGTGGGGACCTTAGATTTTGATTTGGAAGTGGAGGCTGTGGGTTCCCTATGCTTGGGTTTTAGCTTTCGGGCAGCCTCTTTTAGAGTAAGGTTAGAGTTGTGTCGGGTATATACTTCCAACAAAACTGCTGGAGCAGAGATCCCCTGACCAACAAGGCCATTTTGCTGAAGCTGTTTCTCTATAATGGCCATGATAAAACGTGGATAGAGTAGCCATCTAGAAGAAACAGGCTTAGCAGCATGTTCAGTTAATTCAGAAAACAGGATTTGAGAAAAATTTAATTTTTGAGATTCAAGGATTGAATACAATACCTGTTGCCACCTGGAGGACATCTGGTCCCATGAAGAAGACTTCGGAGCCAAGCATATGTTGATCATATGAAATATCAGGCGCTCTGGGTCATTGAAGTGCTTCTTGAAAAGTGTTGAGTCACTTAGGTCACCCTGGTATTCATGACTTGTAAAACAGAGGTCAGTTACACTCTTAGGGAATTGGGTGACCAGATTAGCATCATCAAGCTGAAGAACCTCCCGCAATTCAGCTGGGCTTATGTGCACGTTATGACCATTGACAGTGGACCGAAGAGAGATTACTCCTGTGCCAACATTGATCAGTTCCACATTCATCCAGAATTGATGAATAGAGTCGACATATAGGGTTGGATTGATGAGAAAAGCAGTTTTGAATTGAGAAGCATTCATCAAATCCACAGCTTCATCAAACTTTGACCAGAAAGAGGATTTGGTCAGATAGGCAATGGAGTTATGACGCGGTTTCAAGGTTATGGACGCCATGGATGCAAAGACTGGAGAGGGAAAATAGGTTTTTGAAAAAGATGGAAAGTTCTGAGAAAGTGATAATGAAACAACTGAAGAAGGTTGAGTTAAATAGAGAAAACAACAGAAGTTAAAACAACTGAAGAGTAAAATTACTCATCAGGTGTTGTCGACAATTTTGTTCAGCAGTTGGTTTCATCAGTTGTTCATCAGACTTTGTGGAAATTTTGTTCATCAGAACTTGTGAACAATGTGTTCATCAGAACTTGTAAACAATTTGTTCATCAGAACTTGTAAACAATTTGTTCATCAGAACTTGTGAACAATGTGTTCATCAGAACTTGTAAACAATTTGTTCATCAGAACTTGTAAACAATTTGTTCATCAGAACTTGTAAACAATTTGTTCATTAGAACTTGTAAACAATTTGTTCATCAGAACTTGTAAACAATGTTTGACCATCAGTACTTAGTGAATCAATACTCATCAGTACTTGTAACTTAGAGTATTAGAAAAGGTCATATCTTTCCTTGAATCAGTACTTTTGATATGTATCAGTATTTACTGAAAATAACAAAAAGTTTCAAGATTGAAAAGAAAAATTAAAAATATGTTTGGGTTTTTGAAAAGAGATTAAAATTTGTTTGATGAAAAACCAACTTATTCAAGTTGCAGCATACCAAGCCTTAGAACTAAATTTTGAAAAGTTGAGGTGTCTAAAGGCTTAGTAAAGATGTCTGCAAGCTCATCAGCACTAGGAACAAACTTTGGATCAATCAGACCCTTTTCATAACAATCTCTTATAAAATGATGTCTGATCTCAATGTGTTTAGTCCTAGAGTGCTGAACTGGATTCTTGACAATACAAAGAGCTGAAGCACTATCCATTAACAATGGTGTCTTCAGTTCTTTGATGCCATAATCCAAGAGTTGAGACTGAAGCCAGAGAATTTGTGAAGTACAACTTGCAGCAGCAATGTACTCGGCTTCAGCAGTGGAAGTGGCAACAGATGTTTGTTTCTTACTTTGCCAAGAAACCAGGCAATTTCCTAGAAATTGACACCCACCAGAAGTAGATTTTCTTAGAGTTTGCATCCTGCATAGTCACTATCAGAAAAAGCAACTAGCTTGCAGGAATGTCCAGTGGAGTACCATATTCCCAGGGATTGAGTACCTTGTAAGTATCTGAAAATTCTTTTCACAGCAATCAGATGAGATTCTTTAGGTGCAGCCTGAAATCTAGCACAAACACATGTGGCAAACATAATGTCTGGCCTTGATGCAGTTAGATACATCAAAGAGCCAATCATACATCTATAAAGAGTTTCATCCACTGAAGAACCTTTCAGATCAGCATCAAGTTGTGTGGTGCTGCTCATGGGGTTAGAACATGGTTTACAGTTTTGCAAATCAAATTTCTTTAACAGCTCTTTTGTGTATTTTGATTGGTGAATGAAAATTCCATCAGGTTTTTGTTTAATTTGAAGACCCAAGAAAAACTGTAGTTCCCCCATGGCACTCATTTCAAAATTTTTGGTCATAAGCTCAGTGAAAGCATCACACAACTTTAGATCAGATGAAGCAAATATAATGTCATCAACATAAATTTGAACAAGTAGCTTATGCTGTTCTACATTCTTTATGAATAAAGTTTTATCAATGGAGCCTCTAGTGAAATTATTTTTGAGAAGAAAAGTGGATAAGGTGTCATACCAGGCTCTAGGTGCTTGTTTCAGCCCATAAAGAGCTTTATCAAGCTTGTACACCCAATCAGGATGTTTATTGTCCTCAAAGCCTGGAGGTTGACACACATACACTTCCTCTTTTATTTTACCATATAAGAAAGCACTTTTGACATCCATTTGAAAAACTTTAAGTTTATGTAAGGCAGCATATGCTAAGAACAACCTAATTGCTTCTAGTCTGGCTACAGGGGCAAAAGTTTCATCATAATCAATACCTTCTTCCTGAGAAAACCCCTGTACAACCAGTCTAGCTTTGTTTTTAATGATTTGACCATTTTCATCTGTTTTATTCCTAAACACCCATTTTGTGCCTATTGCACACTTACCTGGAGGTAAAGGAACCAGCTCCCAAACTTGTTGCTTCTTGAACTGCAACAACTCCAACTGCATTGCCTCCACCCAGCCAATGTCCCTAAGTGCTATGTGATAGTTCTTTGGCTCTTGTTGACTGACAAATAGAGCATAAAGACAAAAGTTGGATAATTGACTTCTTGTTGAAACACCAGCAGAAATATCGCCAAGAACTTGAGATAATGGATGATCCTTCAGTTCTTGATATGGAATAAGATCAGTGCAAGTGTTTGCTGGAGGAACAAATGCTGCAGTTGAAGAAGATGCAGGGAACAAAGCAGCTGGAATTTCAAATGATGTGGAAGAATCCAGAATTTCATCAGCATTTGTATTTGGAGGAGCAACTAGAGCAGGAGGAGCATCAGATTTAGCAGATAATGGCAGATGATCACTAAATCTGAACAGATGAGTACTTTCATCTTCATCATCAGGACTTCCTTGTGTGGTTTCTGTAGAAGCTTTTGGTGGATCTGCAGTAAGTACCTCATGTGCTTCAACATTAGGCTCAACTGGAAATTCATGTTGCAAGATGTTAAGATCAAACATCTCAGCAGGATTTTGAGGAATGGAATCTTTGGGACATTCATTGAATTTAACATGAAGAGTTTCTTCAACAATCTTTGTTCGACAATTGAACACTCTATAAGCCTTGCAAGTTGAAGAATATCCAACAAAATATCCTGCATCAACTTTGGAATCAAACTTTGTGAGTTGATCTTTGGTGTTAAGGATATAACATGGACACCCAAAAGCTCTGAAGAAGGAAATCAAAGGAGTTAGATTGTGAAGTATTTCATATGGAGTTTTCAACCATCTTTGATTTACTAGAACCATGTTTTGCACATAGCAAGCTGTGTTAACAGCTTCTGCCCAGAAGGTCAGTGGCAAACCAGAATCAGCCAACATTGTTCTGGCAGCTTCAATCAAAGTCCTATTTTTCCTTTCTACAACTCCATTTTGTTCAGGAGTTCTGGGAATGCTGTACTGTCTCTGAATTCCCTTTGACATATAAAATTCATCCAGAATGTGATTTCGGAATTCAGTGCCATTATCACTCCTAACACACTTGATAGGAATAGAATATTGCTTTTCAGCATATAACACAAAGTTTATAATAACCTTGGCAACCTCACCTTTTGAGTGTAAGAAGAAAGTCCAGACAAACTTTGAATAGTCATCAACAATAACTAGACAATACTTCTTCTTTGCCATAGACATTATCTGCACTGGACCAAACAAATCCATGTGCAGTAGTTGCAGACAACCAGTGGATTTAGAGTCTCCAATTGGAGGAAAAGAGACTTTGTGTTGCTTTCCTTTCAAGCAGGCAGTACAATTCTCATCACAGCTAAAATCCTTTAAAGGAAGACCTCTAACCAAACCATGTTTCACCAATTGATTCATGTTTTTGATGTTCACATGACCTAATCTTCTATGCCACAGATTAGATTCCTTGAAAGAGGCCTTAGAAAATAAACAAGGATGACCCTTGACAGAGATTTTCTTAGATAAATCAAAGGCATATACCTTTCCCACTCTGTTAGCCTTAAGAAGTGTATACTCATCTAAAACTTTGCCAATCAAAGGCAGCACATCAGAGGATAGGATCCTACAATCTTGCTTAGTGAACAGAGAAACATGACCCTTATCACACATTTGACTAACACTCAGAAGATTGTACTTAAGATTTTCAACATGATTCACATCATCAAACCTAATCTCACCATTTGTTACCACACCTTTACCTATAATGTAACCCTTAGCATCATTTCCAAAGGATACAAATCCTTTCCTTCCAGTGAAATAATTATGAAGGAGAGATCTGCTCCCAGTCATATGCATGGATCCTCCACTATCAACATACCAGATGCTATTTTGGCATGTTGAAAGACCCTGCATACAACAACACACTCAGTTAGACTTTTGGACCCAAACCATTTTGGTTTTGGGTCTGTTAACACATGATGAAACAGAAGTAACATTATCAGTTGAAGCAACACTTGAAGCATTCTTATCAGAAGATTTTGTTTTGACTTTTGATTTTGACTTCTTTTATGAAATGAATCAACAGATGCCTCTGCCAGATTGACTTTTCCTATCAGTTGTTGCATCATTAGCATCAGTTGATTATGATTTTGAGTTAAAATTTTGATTTCATCAGACACATCAGAACTTGATTTTTTATTTTTGTGTTTGATCATTTTAGTGTCTTTAATCAAATGAGATGCTGTCAAGTGTTGTTTCCCTGAATCTGGAACAATCCCTTTTCCTTTCTTGGATGTACTTGAGTTATTTCCTTGTAAGGATTTTCCAGATTTTGAAACTACTGATGATTCTGGTACAAACTTTGAACTAAAGTCATTTTTCATTTTGAGTATGTTCTTGTTTTTATGCTTGATTTTGTTGAATTTAGAACCTTTTCTGTACCAGCATTCATCAGTTGAATGATTAAACAGCCTACAAATTTCACAAGGCACCCTCTTTTTCTTTTCCTTGTGAGTGTCTACAAGTACTGATGACTTAGAAATAGATTGTTTGTTCATCAGAACATCTGAGGCATCAGTATTTGTAGCCAATTTGACAACAGCTGATGTGTTGACAACATCTGAAGAGTTGTGCTTCAGCACTTGTGTATCAACACATGCACTAACATCAGTTGTTGCAGTATCAGCTTTTTCAACAACTGCTGATGAGTGACTTTGACTTATTAAAAGTCGTGCATCATTTTCTCCAATTTCATCCCCATCTGATTCAATTAAGTGTAGATTTAGGACATTTGAAACTTTTTCATCAGGATCAATCTCAACTAAGACATTATCCTGACATGTGTCATCCTCAATGACATTTGTACACCCAATTGAATAAGAATAGGTTTCAATCTCAACCTTTTCAGCTTTGCAAACATTTGACTTTTCCTCAGATATGTCTACAGAATCAGACATTTCTGAAGATTTGGTAGATTGATACACACTTTCCCCATCAGACTCACAGTCAAAACATTTAGGTTTATAATCAGCAGGGGGGGCAGTGTGATTATAACCAATCCCAAACTTAACATTTGAAGCTGACTGTTTGCTTAACAACATTTCAAACCCCTTACAGGATTCAACCCATTTTTCACAGTTGACTTGGGTTGCTGCAAGTGTTTGTTTCAAATCATTATGCTTCACAAGCATGACTTCCACTCTAGCTTTTTCATCAGATAACAAACATTTGAGTTTATAAATTTCAGACTCTTTTTCATTTAAAGCTTTTTCAAACTCAGTTTTGTTTTTAGCCACAGCCTTCTCTAATTCAAATTTCTCATTTATCAATTCTACATTTATTTCCCTAATGGAAGCAAATGCTGAAATACATGACTCTGAGCATAACTTAGCTTTTGATTCAGAAGATACCTGTGATGTTGAAGAAGATTGACAAGAGTTGTCAGTTGAATCAATAGCCATCAATGCAAGATTTCCAAAAGGATTGTCTCCACCATGTGGACCATTTTCAGAGTAAGGCTGCATGTTGAAGTCAGATAAATCATCAGGTAGGCTACTCCAATCAACTACTCCAGGAGTAAAGAAACTCTGATGTTGTTGTTGTTGAGGCTGTTGATTGGTTTGTGATTTGCTGGAATCAGGAAGAGCAGGGGATTGTGAAGGAATTAAGGCTGGATTGTGAGTAGGTTGAGGCATGTAAAAGCATGGATATGGATACGGCATAGGACTTTGTGGAACAAAGTGAGCTGGATAGAATTGTTGTTGACTAGTACCAGAAGATTGTGGTCCTTTGCTTGATGTGTTGTTGCTTGGAAAAGTCACAAAAGGTGCAGCAGAGTTAGAACCAGTAGATTTGCACTCCCTAGCAAAGTGACCAAGTCTGTGACACTTATGGCACCTCAGCTTCCCTTTGTCAAATCCAACTTTAGTTTTGCCAGATAATCCAGGGAACTTTCTTCCTGTTCGTTTATAGAACTTTTGTGATCTGATGTTGATTAATGCCATTTGACTCAAAATGTCCATCTCTTCTAAATCATCATCTGGGATTCCTTTCAAATCATCCATCACAAAACACAAGTTATCACCATAATTTCCTGCATTACCATCAACTCCCACAAAAGCATGTTCAGAATTGTTAGTAGAAAAATCAATATGTTCATCATAAGAACATTCAGACCCATTAAACTCTGACTCCTGACCTATCAAAGCAGTGTTACCAAGAACAAAATCATCAGCAAGTTTTCCAAATGAAGACAGTTTTCTCTTCTGTTCTACCTCTCTCTCAAAAGTTAAGAGTTTCCCATGTAATTGGGTGAGAGATAGATTTTCCAGATTAGCATTAGAGCGTAGGACAATTGTATATGTGTCCCATCTCTCAGGCAGTGATCTGAGAAATCTGTTATTCATCTGACTATTAGTATATTCTTGCTTAACCATTTTCAACTCAGAAATTAAACATGAGAACCGCTCAAATTGTTGAGTCAATGATTCACCCTTTCTGTGAGAAAAGGTCTCATACTGCTGAGCAAGGATTTCTCTAATATTTGCTAAAACCTCATCGGTTCCACCAAATTGTTCTTTCAGTGCAACCCAGAGATCATGAGCAGTATCATGATGCATTAAGCCTGAATAAATCTCATTCGGCAAAGCCATGGCCAGAATACCATGAGCTTTCGCATCGATTTCAAATAGTTTAATATCCTCATCCGAATACATATCAGAAGGTTTCGGAATCATGATTTTAGTTTCAGGGTCAGTGATCATGGGTTTATACGGACCATGCACTACAGATTTCCAACATCATGCGCTGTTAATCGACAGGTGATGTAGCATTCTACGTTGCCAAATGTTGTACTCACTCCGCACAAGCATCGGAGGCTTGGTTGCGGAGCCTGTATTGTGCGGATCATTGTTTGGAGTTGTCATGATCACAGATTCAAGCAATTAGACACAAGCTAATGCAAATTTCGATCAATTGATTCAAAACAAATGAATATTGAAGGACAAATCAACAGAAGTTAACAGAAAACTTCAATCTATAACAAATTCTTACTTAATCAGCTAATTCGATCAATTAGAGAACAAATTTGAGCAGTTTCAGAGATCAATTGTTTAATCGATCAATGATTAACCTGCTCTGATACCAATTGTAGGATCAAATGTTCTCAATTGATTCAATATTAGAGTATAGCAGCGGAATTCAAAATTGAATTAGCACAATGATAGCAAGAACAAAGTTCATTCAATCGCACAAGTTTGTTATAGAGAGAGAATTTCTGCAAAAGGAATATCTCATTCAATTCACTAACTTCGTTACATTACAAAATTGTCAACTGCCCTTATATAAAGACAGTGACGTCTGATGATGTCACATGATGTTGACACCTAACAGACAAAACAAAACAACTGAAATAACTAAACTACTGAGAATGTCTACAACATCTGAAGACATTCTCTTACAACTACTGAAGACATAAAACTACTGAAGTAATAAACTAAAACATCTGATGAGTAAACTACTCATCAGACTTTTACAAGAACTGAAAGAAAACTACTGAAGACTAAACTACACACTACAACATCTGATGACTTACACTTCAGCTGTTGTATATCACTTCAGATCTTGTATCTTCTGTACATTGAATGTCAGCCGTTGTGTTCTTCTTCAGTTGTTATAAGTGCTGTGAGACTTAGAGATTTTTCTGATCAGGCTCATTGGTTCTTTTAGTCCAACAACTTGGTTACCATTAGGTGACATATTTAATCATATTTTATAGTAATAAATCATCTTATATATTTTAAATTTTTATTGCTAACTATCAATTAATAATTTTTTTATTAATCTCATGTAATACACGAAGTACTAATCTAGTGTTAGTATATTTAAAGGGTTGTTTATAATTTTGACCAACTTCTAATTTACTATGAAATCCACGTAACTTGAAAATTGCTAGGTAAATACAAACTCATGTTAACAAGGTCATATCTCATAAACACAAATTTTACCAATACGTTCAAAGTTGATACAGCTAAAAGATAAATTTTATCCTCGTGTTGATATTATTTTTCCAAAAAAGATATTAGTTCAATTAAATTTTTTAGATTCAATTAGCTTTTATATATTTAGAGTTTCTTAAAACACTATATCTAAAAAACAAGATTCTCATTCTCTTTGATATGATAATATTATATATTTAGAAAAAAGATTTTTTTAGAAAAAAGTATAATACAATTTGCAAAAACTGCATATTTTCATTTATAGGTTTTTTTTTAATCATATTAGAGATTAGATGATATAAAAACATACTTCAAATGTTAGACCAACAAAGTTAAACAATGTAATTGTGTTTTTTTTACAAACACGTAATTTAATGAAAAACTAGGTTTTCTCACCTCGTGCGTTGCGGCGGGTTACCACAATATACTTCCGATGACAGGTTTTATAAATCATTTGCAGAAGCATAATTTATATAGCAAAATACTAAATCTATACAAATATGTTACAAAAGTAATAGAAAAATACTCATATATAATCTTTCTTACAGCAACCAATCGGTTGAATTAAAACAAAAACTCAAACTTTTAAGCTAATTTCTCAAATTCAATAAAAATCAAAATTTTAATTAAATTTATCAAATTTATTTCTCTCATCTTTGTATGCAACTTCTAAAAGTAAAAAAATAAAAATAAATAAAAAAAAAACTCAAATCTCTCTCAATGTATGTATGTATGTATGTATGTATGTATGTATGTATGTATGTATGTATGTATGTATGTATGTATGTATGTATGTATGTATGTATGTATGTATGTATGGGTGTGTACACACATATTATTCTATATAATATTCATTTTCTTATAATATATCTCTTTATTTTAACTATTCAATATAATAAATTTATTTTCATTATTCATTTTCATGTGTTTTAATATATATAGATAATATGATAAACCTTATATAATTATATGAGTGGTCATAGTTATATGTCATTGACCGGAATGACAATGGACCGAGTTTGAGTAGGGCAATACTAATTTTAGTGTCATACCTGATTGTAAAAATGTGTCCCATACCCAGCACATTACCCATCAGGAATCTATCAGATAATTATCAATCAGGCATCGAACATCGGCACGGGTATCAGGTATACCCATTCATTTATTAAAAAAAAAACTTTTTTGTAATTTTCTATGTACATTTGTATAGTATTGATTTTTTGTAAAGTTATTGTTTGAATACAAAAATAAATTAGAATCATGCATATGATATCAATATTATAAAACATAGACTAAAAAAATATAAATATCATAACATATAATTCCTAAAAAATGCTAACATAAACTATTAATTTAACATTCAAACTGAAACAACGTATTCAAAACATAAACTATTAATTTAACATTCAAACTGAAACAATGTATTCAAAACAGAAACATTAGCTTAAATAATAAAGCTAATACTTGTTTTCAATATAAAATAATAAAATAAAAGTTATAATTTGTTCCGATCCTTCATAAAAAGAATTATGTTTTAGAAAACAAATTAAAAATATTAACAAAATATTAAAGGGTATTACTTCGAGTAAATGGGTTGGGCATTCCTTAATCTCATACACGTACCTGAACCCAAAAAAATATTTTTTTTATCTCATACCCGGTCTCGTACCCTAATATTCAGGCCAATTGTGACAACTAGTACCTGACCGCTCGGCAAGTCCGTACGGTATGTGTACTTGCATACAGTATCTATGTGTACATACGTATTTGTAAACAGTTTTTGTATTAACAGGATTCTAAATACAAGAACAGTTGTATGTATTTTCGTGTAAACTTAAATACATTAAGTACAACGTACATTTGAAACATTAGTTGTGTTTTTTAAGTGAAAACTTGATTACAGTTAACACAACAAATCATGAGAAACAACGGTGTTCAAACAATTATCAGAAACAAATCGGTTGCGATCTGAGTTCCATAGATGACAGGAATCAGATGGCCGACAATTCAATGTGAAAACAAGATGAAAACAGGATGTTTAGTTGAGTCCGACAGTGAGGAAACACAATTTAAACATAAACTGCAGTGTCGTTTCAGAATAACGAACTGACAGTGTGTTTGCGTGGGTGACGATTCACACAAACATATCTGTGGGTTTAATGTTCTGAAATGATGACTGGAAAGTAGAAAACAAAAGTCGGAAAGCAAAACCATTGTCGTGTTCGTTCGAATGACGATTCGAACGAATACGCGCGATGGTGACGCGATTCGACGAAACGAAAACGAATTACGACGCGAAACGAATTTAAATTTAATTAAATAAAATTAATAAACATTTTTACAATTTTGAAACTCATCAAATTAGTTAAAATAACGTTTTTAATTAATTATTTGTAATTACGCGAAATTATCCGGTTACGCGACGAAATCGCGAACCGAGCACCCGAAACGGACCCGAACACTACACTGGGTATAAAAACCCTAAATGAATTCATTTTATTCATTTACCATCTTCATCTCTCTCTCTCTTCATAAATTCCGGCCAAGAAACCCACCACCATTTTCACACCTTCAAAACCTCATATCTAGCTCGTTTCTTAACCGATTTGGGTGATTTTCGAACCCACGCGTAGCCCTTGAAGTCCTCTACATGAAAGTACAGCAGATCGGAAGAAATCCCCACTGAAAATCAAGGTATAACCAAAAGAAAACTCGAAAAATAGGGTTTTCTAGTGCCTTAGTCGACACACACACCTCCAACCGGTTACCCACCATAGATTTCGAACCACATATATACGAAAACTTTGCTTTGTACACCTGTGATGTGTAAACTACCCTAGAACGCATCACGAGCTGGCTAGACTCATGTTGATGAGGAAAGCAAAAACAGGTTCGTGAAGTTGCTGTTGGTGGTCGAACCTGCAACATCCAACGAACCCTTTGAATACTCGACGAACCCTCTATAGGTCCCGAACCCTAGATGCTATCATCACCGAGCCTTGACTCATTCCTCACGAACCATCCAGATGAACGAACCTTCTCGAGCATACCCGAACCAATTACATGCAGCCATGGCCGAACCCTTGTGGTCTTACGAACCTAGATCTACCGAAACCACCTGCACAGGACCGAACCCTACTCCATCACGAACCCCTTTGCTTGACGAACCATCATTGATCTCTGCGAACCTGTAGTGCACACGAACCAACAGTGGACGTCGAACCTCCTGCCAAATCACGAACTAGGAAGCTATGTTCATTTTCTTGTAGCAGACGAACTCCCTAGTTAAAGTTTACAATATACGGCCTATTTCTTGTGTTCTGGCCCAACTCCGATTTCATTGATCCATGTAATTATTTTCGGCCCATCTAAATTCAATCAGGCCCAGCCCAAATACATTAGCATACTTGAACCAGCAGTCATGCTATCTTGATGTCGTTGGATCTGTGTCATGATAACCGACTAGGCAACCATGCTCATCTGATCAAGTAGCTCAAATTCAGCCTAAGCGTTTATTCATTCGGCCCACCATTTTACAGGCCCAACACCAATAAGCTGGCCAATAGGCTCATTTAATTTCTTTAGGCCCAAGTGGATACAATAGCCCAATCGGCCCAAATTTAATCAGCCCAAGTATTGTATTTAGTGTATTAAAGCCCAACAGGCCCAAAATTATCTAATTCGGCCCATGGCTGTTTATCCGGCCCAAAACACTAAGTACATAAAGCCCATGATATCCTTGGCCCAAACGATGGTTAACCGGTTCAAGGCCCAACTATGATTCGACACAACTAATTAGCTCAAACGGTAATTTTGACCCATATGTTAATTGAGTTAAGTCCATTTGACTTAATGGGCTCTCGACTCACGAACTAATTTACCTATTAAAGAATAAAGTCTTGAAAACAATTGAGAAATGTATCCTAATAATCTTTTCACATCTACAAAGTTAATTATGACAAATTTTAAACGATAAATCTAAGTCATCTTTATGATTTGGATTTTGTATAACCTATGGCTTTGATTACATAATTAACTAAGTTGAGGAGATCAAATATAGGGAAATCTAGGAACCACCAACAATGGTCGAATCATTATCGAGACTCACATGTGTTAGCCAACTTAGGGCTAACACATACACGCGCACAAAACCTCACAATTTAAACTTATAAGCTAAATACAACGTGAAATCAATACAGGGTCTTGAACACACAACAAATACAATCAAGGAGCGAGTGTCTCCTTTCTTTTTTTAAGCTAAGTCAACCCTACAACAGCAAGGTGAGTTCATATGCCCCTTTTACTTTAATCTTTACTGATTTTAACTCTCGGGGCTGAGAAACATGCTTTACTTTTAATTACTTAAAAGTTTTGCTTACATATTGTTAATACTTTGATTAGTTGATATTAAATTGTTTATTATCATAAATCATTGTATGCATGCTTGTTTGAATTCAAGAATACAGGAAAGATAAGATGATGATGATATTATAATATCATAACTCATCGATACAATAGAATAACTTAGTAGTAAGTTAACTCTTACAACACTTAGTTATTCTTACAAGAAATGACATTACAACAATTACAAGGAAAAATGATGACATGAACATAACACAAGAATGATATAAAGATAATATATCTTTATTACATCATTCAATACAAGAGTTAAATAAGTGTATTAAGACTAGCTCTTATAACACTTAACTTTACAACTCAACACATATTACAAGAAGAACAAGGAACATGGAATGATAATCATGATAACATAATTTCATGATAACAGCATCATTCACTCAATTATTTAACATAACTTAATAAGACTAGTTCTTATTTAACTTTGTTAATATCACGGAGAACATATTACAATGAGAACAAGAGTACAAGTGAATACAATTACAATTAGTTACATTTGACCTGTTTGCATTATATCACTTCAATCATGTGCCAAATTGTTCAAGTGATCATGTAAGTCCCTTAAATTCGCTGACCAGTTAGTTTGACGTGACTAAACCGACGATAGCATAGTGGTACCATAGGTTTGACAAACCTCTAGCTTGTAGGGCTAGTATGTTGATCGTAACAATTCATTGGCCGGTAACGTATGACCGGTGACAGGGCGACCTCAAGTCAGGTTCTGGTAAGCGACACATGGTGATATTAATCTACAGTGATAAGTAATTAATCCAGCGAAAACCCTATTGACTAGTAGGTTGAAAAGGTGATCTGCTCTCATGTTACACTACTAGTAATAGATTTCGTTGAGGACAATAGACATGCAAAGTGGTAGAGATAAATCGGATGCATTGAAATCTGATTACGTGAGGATTTCAATGGATTCCTTTTAGGCTCTATGCACTATGGTTCAAGAACAATTTGCAAGGGGTTAACTCACACTCTTAATATTTAATAGAGTATCATCAGTTAACCCACCTCAAGTATAGAATAATACAAGGACAAGATTATATTAATCTAAAATTCCTTAATACATCGAGGGTTATCAATACTTCGGTTTGATAATTAAACCCCATACAATATATTATTCTATCTTCAATACAATAACTGAATACATATCAAGTGCGATGAATAAGCGGGGTAATGGATATCTTTAGTTGTATCGCAAGTGGTGTGGAACTTGACTGAGTATGTGGTGGGATAGCGTCTGGGCTTGACCCTTTCAGGATTCCCTATATATAAGCATACTTGATCAGGTGATACACTACTTGTACATATAACTAAGGAGAGGCCATTGGGTGGTACAGATGAAACAAGTATTACAAGTAACAAGTATGACATTGTGGATGTGTGCATGATCAATTCAATGGTTTTCAATTTACTTACTTATGAACTCACCAACCTAGTGTTGACTTTGTTTAAATGCATGTTTTCTCAGGTGACGGACCGGTGTAGATACAATTGTGCAAGTGTTAAGCTAGTGGACTCTTAGAAGACCTAGCTTACTTTTGACTGCATACTTTTGATATGACAAAACAGTGAATCACTTTTGTATATCTTGTACAGTTCAAGATATAAACTCAATGATTCTTTTTGATTAGATTTACTTAGTTAAATTATGATGTACAATGTAATTTAACTTTGTAATTCTATTTCATGTCATGATTAGCATTTCTCATTTATATCTCATGTGCTATGTAAACAATCTGATCATTTGATTATCACCTCAAAGATATCGCGCCCCGGGAACCTTCCGCCCGACGGGGAAACCCGATCCGTTCCCGCCGGCCCGGGGTGTGACAGATTGGTATCAGAGCCATGGTTATTGAGAATATAGGTCATATTACTTGAACGGTTTGGCCTAGACTATAACCTAGGGAGCCTCATGTAGAGTTCTTATGATATAGGATTCTATTTGCATATGTCTTCTGCTTCTGATCACTACACTAGCCGATTTCTTTTCGGTTATGATCAGAATGCTGCCGAGAAGACCACCAACTTTACAGCCACCACCACTGCAAGTCAGAAAGCCTTACACTGGCACTGCACCTTTGTGCAACACTTGCCAATATCATCACGCGCCAAACACACAGTGCATGCAATGCACAAACTGTGGAAAGTTTGGCCACTGGGCAAACCGCTGCAGGAGCACGGGAGCTCCGAACAGAAACAACAACGCAGCTACTACTGCTGCTGCTGCAGATCCTAGGTCTTGCTACAACGGTGGCGAACTAGGACATTTCTCTCGGATTGTCCCAGGAGAAACCAACAAGGGGCTCAAGCACCAAGAGGAAGAGCCTTTCAGATAGGAGCTGTTGCTGCTCGTCAAGACCCGAATGTGGTCACGGGTACATTTCTCTTATCTGACTTCTATGCATCCATATTAATTGACACTGGTGCGGATCAGAGTTTCATCTCATCCGATTTTGCATGCCATCTTGATTATGTTAAGGAATTATTAGACTCCCCTTATACTATTGAGATAGCAAACGGCAAACAGATCACAGTAGACACAATATTTAAGAATTGCCCACTAACACTTGGCGATCACACATTTTCCATCGACTTGATATCGATGGAACTGGGCAGTTTCGACATCATCATCGGAATGGATTGGCTATTTCTTAACCGAGTTGAGTCTATCTGTTCCGATAAACTATTACGCATTCCGCTGGAGAACAATGAAGTCTTGGAGATTCGTGGAGACCAAGCGAAACGCAGTGTCAAGATAATATCGTGCATGAAGGCTCGCAAGTACTTACGAAAACAATGCGTTGCATTTCTAGCTCACGTGATTCAGAAAGACAAGAAGGCGATCAAGATTCAAGATGTACCAATTGTGAGAGACTTTGCGGATGTGTTTCCGGATGACTTACCGGGACTGCCACCTGAGAGATCAGTACAGTTCCGTATCGATTTGATTCCGGGAGCCACTTCTGTAGCTAAGTATCCGTATAGACTTGCTCCATCAGAGATGCAGGAGCTATCTAATCAGTTACAAGAATTACTCGATAAAGGATTCATCTGACCGAGCTTTTCCCCGTGGGGAGCTCCGGTTCTTTTTGTTAAAAAGAAGGATGGAACTTTCAGAATGTGCATCGACTATCGAGAACTCAACAAACTCACCATCAAGAATCGGTACCCGTTACCGAGGATTGATGATTTGTTCGATCAGTTACAAGGAGCACAGTACTTCTCAAAGATAGACCGGAGATCAGGCTATCATCAGCTCCGGATACAAGAAGAAGACATACCCAAGACGGCTTTTCGTACTCGATATGGTCATTACGAATTTATGGTGATGCCATTTGGATTAACTAACGCACCGGCTGTGTTCATGGACTTAATGAACCGGGTGTGCAAGCCGTATCTTGATCAGTTTGTTATTTTCTTCATTGACGATATACTGATTTATTCAAAGAACGAGAAGGAACACGAACAACACCTCAAGACAGTTTTGGAGCTTCTGAAAGAAGAACAACTCTATGCCAAATTCTCTAAGTGTGAATTTTGGTTAAGAGAAGTTCAGTTCTTGGGTCACGTGATTAACAGTGATGGTATTCACGTGGATCCTGCCAAGATAGAAGCAATCAAGAACTGGGATGTGCCTACGACACCAACGGAGATCCGATCATTCTTGGGATTGGCAGGTTATTACAGGAGATTCATCTCGAATTTCTCTAAGATAGCCTTGCCTCTCACCAAGCTCACACAGAAGTCTGAACCTTTTGTGTGGACACATAAACAAGAAGAGGCATTCCAGACATTGAAACAAAGATTGTGCAATGCTCCAATCTTAACACTCCCAGAAGGCAGTGATGACTTTGTTGTATATTGTGATGCTTCCCATCAGGGACTCGGATGTGTTTTGATGCAACGAGACAAAGTCATTGCTTATGCCTCACGACAGCTGAAGATACACGAGAAGAATTACACGACACACGATCTTGAACTGGGAACTGTTGTTTTTGCACTAAAGATTTGGAGACATTACCTTTACAGTACTAAATGCACTATCTTCACAGATCACAAGAGTTTACAACACATATTTGATCAGAAGGAGCTTAACATGAGACAGAGACGTTGGGTTGAGCTCCTGAACGATTACGATTGTGTGATCAAATACCATCCGGGCAAAGCAAATGTTGTTGCAGATGCTTTGAGCCGGAAGGAAAGAGTCAAACCCTTACGCGTTCGCGCAATGGGAATGACTGTGCAAACCAGTTTGAGAGATCACATTCTACAAGCACAACAAGAAGCAGTGGCAAGAGACAATCTAAAACGCGAGCTCGACTGTGGAGCCGAGAAACATTTCAAGACGAAACAAGATGGAGTTATCTATTATCTGGATCGTGTTTGGATTCCAGCAGTAGATGAACTTCGAACACTCATTTTTGATGAGGCACACAAGTCACGTTACTCAGTTCATCCTGGTGCCGATAAGATGTACCAAGATCTTAGGTCATTTTATTGGTGGCCGGGCATGAAGAAAGACATTGCCACTTATGTTGGCAAATGTCTCACATGTGCCAAAGTCAAAGCTGAACACCAGAAACCTTCGGGTTTGCTGGAACAACCAGAGATACCACAATGGAAGTGGGAACAAATAGCTATGGATTTCATTACCAAGCTACCCCGCACTTCCAGCGGACATGATTCGATTTGGGTCATCATTGATAGATTGACCAAGTCCGCACATTTCTTGCCGATCAGAGAAACGTACAAGATGGAGAAACTTGCAAGACTATACATTGATGAGATAGTAGTAAGGCATGGTGTGCCATTGTCTATTATCTCAGACCGGGACAGTCGATTCACTTCGCGGTTCTGGCAATCATTGCAACAATCCTTAGGGACAAGTGTTAACTTGAGCACTGCTTATCATCCACAAACGGATGGACAAAGCGAGCGCACTATTCAAACCCTAGAGGATATGTTGAGAACATGCATCCTAGACTTCGGTGGAAGTTGGGACACACATTTACCACTTATTGAGTTCTCCTACAATAATAGCTACCACAGCAGCATTGGATGTGCTCCATTTGAAGCACTCTACGGTAGAAAATGTCGGTCTCAAATTTGTTGGACCGAAGTGGGAGACAACAGAATAACTGGGCCTGAACTTATTCAGGAAACTACTGATAAGATAGCCCAGATACAACAAAGATTACAAGCAACACGTAGCCGCCAAAAGAGTTACGCAGACAAACGGCGCAAGCCTTTGGAATTCGATGTGGGTGACCGAGTTATGCTGAAAGTGTCCCCATGGAAAGGCGTAGTTCGTTTTGGGGCTAAAGGCAAACTAGCACCTCGGTATGTTGGACCGTTTGAGATTACTCAACGAATAGGTCTTGTGGCATACAGACTTAGACTCCCTGATGAACTCAGTGGAGTACACGATGTGTTTCATGTATCAAATCTCAAGAGGTGTCTAGCAGATGAAACATTGATCATACCATTGGAAGAGATACAAATTGATGAACAACTACATTTTATCGAAGAACCTGTAGAGATTATGGAACGTGAAGTCAAGAGACTGAAACGAAGCCGTATCCCTATTGTAAAGGTTCGATGGAACTCCAAGCGTGGACCAGAGTTTACCTGGGAACGCGAGGACAACATGAAAGCAAAGTATCCACATTTGTTCGAGAATTGAAGCCCGACTTTGATGCTTAAATTTCGGGACGAAATTTCTTTAACAAGGGGAGACTGTGACAACTAGTACCTGACCGCTCGGCAAGTCCGTACGGTATGTGTACTTGCATACAGTATCTATGTGTACATACGTATTTGTAAACAGTTTTTGTATTAACAGGATTCTAAATACAAGAACAGTTGTATGTATTTTCGTGTAAACTTAAATACATTAAGTACAACGTACATTTGAAACATTAGTTGTGTTTATTAAGTGAAAACTTGATTACAGTTAACACAACAAATCATGAGAAACAACGGTGTTCAAACAATTATCAGAAACAAATCGGTTGCGATCTGAGTTCCATAGATGACAGGAATCAGATGGCCGACAATTCAATGTGAAAACAAGATGAAAACAGGATGTTTAGTTGAGTCCGACAGTGAGGAAACACAATTTAAACATAAACTGCAGTGTCGTTTCAGAATAACGAACTGACAGTGTGTTTGCGTGGGTGACGATTCACACAAACATATCTGTGGGTTTAATGTTCTGAAATGATGACTGGAAAGTAGAAAACAAAAGTCGGAAAGCAAAACCATTGTCGTGTTCGTTCGAATGACGATTCGAACGAATACGCGCGATGGTGACGCGATTCGACGAAACGAAAACGAATTACGACGCGAAACGAATTTAAATTTAATTAAATAAAATTAATAAACATTTTTACAATTTTGAAACTCATCAACTTAGTTAAAATAACGTTTTTAATTAATTATTTGTAATTACGCGAAATTATCCGGTTACGCGACGAAATCGCGAACCGAGCACCCGAAACGGACCCGAACACTACACTGGGTATAAAAACCCTAAATGAATTCATTTTATTCATTTACCATCTTCATCTCTCTCTCTCTTCATAAATTCCGGCCAAGAAACCCACCACCATTTTCATACCTTCAAAACCTCATATCTAGCTCGTTTCTTAACCGATTTGGGTGATTTTCGAACCCACGCGTAGCCCTTGAAGTCCTCTACACGAAAGTACAGCAGATCGGAAGAAATCCCCACTGAAAATCAAGGTATAACCAAAAGAAAACTCGAAAAATAGGGTTTTCTAGTGCCTTAGTCGACACACACACCTCCAACCGGTTACCCACCATAGATTTCGAACCACATATATACGAAAACTTTGCTTTGTACACCTGTGATGTGTAAACTACCCTAGAACGCATCACGAGCTGGCTAGACTCATGTTGATGAGGAAAGCAAAAACAGGTTCGTGAAGTTGCTGTTGGTGGTCGAACCTGCAACATCCAACGAACCCTTTGAATACTCGACGAACCCTCTATAGGTCCCGAACCCTAGATGCTATCATCACCGAGCCTTGACTCATTCCTCACGAACCATCCAGATGAACGAACCTTCTCGAGCATACCCGAACCAATTACATGCAGCCATGGCCGAACCCTTGTGGTCTTACGAACCTAGATCTACCGAAACCACCTGCACAGGACCGAACCCTACTCCATCACGAACCCCTTTGCTTGACGAACCATCATTGATCTCTGCGAACCTGTAGTGCACACGAACCAACAGTGGACGTCGAACCTCCTGCCAAATCACGAACTAGGAAGCTATGTTCATTTTCTTGTAGCAGACGAACTCCCTAGTTAAAGTTTACAATATACGGCCTATTTCTTGTGTTCTGGCCCAACTCCGATTTCATTGATCCATGTAATTATTTTCGGCCCATCTAAATTCAATCAGGCCCAGCCCAAATACATTAGCATACTTGAACCAGCAGTCATGCTATCTTGATGTCGTTGGATCTGTTTCATGATAACCGACTAGGCAACCATGCTCATCTGATCAAGTAGCTCAAATTCAGCCTAAGCGTTTATTCATTCGGCCCACCATTTTACAGGCCCAACACCAATAAGCTGGCCAATAGGCTCATTTAATTTCTTTAGGCCCAAGTGGATACAATAGCCCAATCGGCCCAAATTTAATCAGCCCAAGTATTGTATTTAGTGTATTAAAGCCCAACAGGCCCAAAATTATCTAATTCGGCCCATGGCTGTTTATCCGGCCCAAAACACTAAGTACATAAAGCCCATGATATCCTTGGCCCAAACGATGGTTAACCGGTTCAAGGCCCAACTATGATTCGACACAACTAATTAGCTCAAACGGTAATTTTGACCCATATGTTAATTGAGTTAAGTCCATTTGACTTAATGGGCTCTCGACTCACGAACTAATTTACCTATTAAAGAATAAAGTCTTGAAAACAATTGAGAAATGTATCCTAATAATCTTTTCACATCTACAAAGTTAATTATGACAAATTTTAAACGATAAATCTAAGTCATCTTTATGATTTGGATTTTGTATAACCTATGGCTTTGATTACATAATTAACTAAGTTGAGGAGATCAAATATAGGGAAATCTAGGAACCACCAACAATGGTCGAATCATTATCGAGACTCACATGTGTTAGCCAACTTAGGGCTAACACATACACGCGCACAAAACCTCACAATTTAAACTTATAAGCTAAATACAACGTGAAATCAATACAGGGTCTTGAACACACAACAAATACAATCAAGGAGCGAGTGTCTCCTTTCTTTTTTTAAGCTAAGTCAACCCTACAACAGCAAGGTGAGTTCATATGCCCCTTTTACTTTAATCTTTACTGATTTTAACTCTCGGGGCTGAGAAACATGCTTTACTTTTAATTACTTAAAAGTTTTGCTTACATATTGTTAATACTTTGATTAGTTGATATTAAATTGTTTATTATCATAAATCATTGTATGCATGCTTGTTTGAATTCAAGAATACAGGAAAGATAAGATGATGATGATATTATAATATCATAACTCATCGATACAATAGAATAACTTAGTAGTAAGTTAACTCTTACAACACTTAGTTATTCTTACAAGAAATGACATTACAACAATTACAAGGAAAAATGATGACATGAACATAACACAAGAATGATATAAAGATAATATATCTTTATTACATCATTCAATACAAGAGTTAAATAAGTGTATTAAGACTAGCTCTTATAACACTTAACTTTACAAATCAACACATATTACAAGAAGAACAAGGAACATGGAATGATAATCATGATAACATAATTTCATGATAACAGCATCATTCACTCAATTATTTAACATAACTTAATAAGACTAGTTCTTATTTAACTTTGTTAATATCACGGAGAACATATTACAATGAGAACAAGAGTACAAGTGAATACAATTACAATTAGTTACATTTGACCTGTTTGCATTATATCACTTCAATCATGTGCCAAATTGTTCAAGTGATCATGTAAGTCCCTTAAATTCGCTGACCAGTTAGTTTGACGTGACTAAACCGACGATAGCATAGTGGTACCATAGGTTTGACAAACCTCTAGCTTGTAGGGCTAGTATGTTGATCGTAACAATTCATTGGCCGGTAACGTATGACCGGTGACAGGGCGACCTCAAGTCAGGTTCTGGTAAGCGACACATGGTGATATTAATCTACAGTGATAAGTAATTAATCCAGCGAAAACCCTATTGACTAGTAGGTTGAGAAGGTGATCTGCTCTCATGTTACACTACTAGTAATAGATTTCGTTGAGGACAATAGACATGCAAAGTGGTAGAGATAAATCGGATGCATTGAAATCTGATTACGTGAGGATTTCAATGGATTCCTTTTAGGCTCTATGCACTATGGTTCAAGAACAATTTGCAAGGGGTTAACTCACACTCTTAATATTTAATAGAGTATCATCAGTTAACCCACCTCAAGTATAGAATAATACAAGGACAAGATTATATTAATCTAAAATTCCTTAATACATCGAGGGTTATCAATACTTCGGTTTGATAATTAAACCCCATACAATATATTATTCTATCTTCAATACAATAACTGAATACATATCAAGTGCGATGAATAAGCGGGGTAATGGATATCTTTAGTTGTATCGCAAGTGGTGTGGAACTTGACTGAGTATGTGGTGGGATAGCGTCTGGGCTTGACCCTTTCAGGATTCCCTATATATAAGCATACTTGATCAGGTGATACACTACTTGTACATATAACTAAGGAGAGGCCATTGGGTGGTACAGATGAAACAAGTATTACAAGTAACAAGTATGACATTGTGGATGTGTGCATGATCAATTCAATGGTTTTCAATTTACTTACTTATGAACTCACCAACCTAGTGTTGACTTTGTTTAAATGCATGTTTTCTCAGGTGACGGACCGGTGTAGATACAATTGTGCAAGTGTTAAGCTAGTGGACTCTTAGAAGACCTAGCTTACTTTTGACTGCATACTTTTGATATGACAAAACAGTGAATCACTTTTGTATATCTTGTACAGTTCAAGATATAAACTCAATGATTCTTTTTGATTAGATTTACTTAGTTAAATTATGATGTACAATGTAATTTAACTTTGTAATTCTATTTCATGTCATGATTAGCATTTCTCATTTATATCTCATGTGCTATGTAAACAATCTGATCATTTGATTATCACCTCAAAGATATCGCGCCCCGGGAACCTTCCGCCCGACGGGGAAACCCGATCCGTTCCCGCCGGCCCGGGGTGTGACACCAATGTCCGGCTCTAAAGTTTCGGGTTTTTCGTTTTCCCACATGGTGTGGATTTTTCAGCCATCCTAAGTTAACGTAATTAAAAATATGGGTGAAAAGTTAAATAAATTGTATATACTCATGAAGCCTCTTTTTTTTTTAAATTATCTCTTGTGCCATCTTTCAAGTGGCATCTCAACACACGCTTCAATCTCCTTATGTTCACTAACATAATGGCATAAGTTAGACACACTCATTACATATGTTTGTAGTTGAAATCTAGCCTATTAGTTGATTCTATAAAAGGGTAATAGATGCTCTTTTAAGGCAAACATGACCTAATTCTTATAGAATTTGATCCGGTTAGAGAATAATCAATAACGACAAGTTCTTTTTATTTGGTTACATATTTACTAGATTATTACCTCGTGTATTACACGGGATTTAATATGAAATAAGTATTACTGAAAATTAATTATAAACAATATTTTAATATAAAATGAATACATTAGGTATTATTAAGTATATCAAATAATAAAAAAATAATAATTAAAAACTTTAATGATTAAAAAATTGATACTCGACTTTTAACAACTGAAAATTTTAAACTAATTAACGTATAAAATTATTAGTTGCAAAATAAAAAAGGTAAAGTGCCCATTTTTTTATATATTTTAAGCTAAGTGACCTAATTTGAAAATATCATTAAACAAAATGTCCAAAAGTGTAATTTTTCATATCATTTTTATAACTTCTAGTTTCTAAAGTAATTATTTTTGTATTCGTGTTAAAAATGTTATTTGTTTAGAAAAATCATATTGTTTAAAATCTCTGTTTTATAGTTTATTTCATTTTTTTAGAAAAATGTTTTTTTAGAAAAAGAAAATTCTAATAACCGATGTAACATATATTTCTTGTATTTTTATAAAAAAATTAATATTTTTGAAACTTTTTAAAGTGTTTCTATAATTGAATTTTAATTTATTTAAAAACCATTTTTAACATTTAAAAAGCAAATAATATCATTAATATTTTAGTTATTTAATAAGAGAGTAATAAAATTATTCAATGAAAGAGAATGGAGTTAGATGATAAAAAGAAGACATGTGGCCATATTGGTTTAAAAACATGACAAGTGTCAAAAAATTATTTTAATAATATAAATTTAAAAATTGTAAATGATATTTTGATTTAAAATATGATCAACATTACATAGAAAATAAAATAATAATACTTTGTTTTAGAAAATTTCTTTTTCAAACTTTTGTTTATAAAAATTTCATTTTAAAAAAAAAATTGTTTTTAAAAAATGTCATTTTTTACAAAATTATAGGATGTTATCTATTATTGCATAAGATGATAAAGAAAAAAATAAATAGTTAATAGTAATAACTTATAAATTATAAAAAGATTTTATGAGTTATAAATTATTAGAAAATTTTCATATTTTATAATAAAAATGTGATTTTTCATATTAAAATATTTTTTATTATATTAAGAAATCATTTTTAATTATAATAGGTATATATAATATAATTAGTATTTAAAACTATTATATGTAATATATATTTTTTTAATATTAAGAACTTTTTTAATCAAAAAAGGTATAAAGAATATATAATTATATAATTGGTATTTATTAAAGTTGTGTATTTATTAGACCATCGGGTATGCCCCTTGTTTGGAACCACTCCACCTAGGCGCAATGTAGGCATCCACCACAACCACCCACTCAACCACTTGTGGTGGAAATACCAACCCACCCACCCACGCCCCAAATCATGCCTTCAAAAGGTCGAAATACACGTTGATGTGGCCACGCCCAGCCCTCCCACGCTGTCTTGTTTATGCCTAGATTTGAATACAAGGTCTTTGAGAGGATATACCTTAAGTGGACTAAGAGACATCACTAGTAGACCAATAATTTTTTTTTATGGTCACTATTTTTTTTTTCGGATTTCTAACAAGTAGATGTTACAATTTTCAAGTAAGTCATGAATCAATAACCTCTATCAATCAATGGCCATATATTCAATGGTATGGAGAATGATAGATAAAACTTGGGCTTCTTGAGGTCTTGATTAGGTTATAATCCTCACTTTTTAGTGTTTTATCACAGTGGTGAGTTTCCTCTTGGATTGATAAGATATATGTATGTATGGTTGATATGCGAGTGAGTTTCCTCTTGGATTGATGAAATATAGGTATGTATGGTTGATATGCGAGTTTCCTTTCGAAGACGTGCCAGTCAATTGACTTTGCCATTCAAAAGTCAATTACCTCTATTAAAATGTGTCGTTTCAACCATTAAGCTTCAATCATTTGTTTCTTTAATCTCAAACTGGTTTCGCATCTCGTCATCATTCAAAATTAAGTTTAACATGTTATATATAGTTTACACGTAAAAACATAAATTTAAGGACCGTCACATGTGACCGAGTAACTTTGACAAAATGGCTCTTCGTCACATTTCTTTTTACAAATCTAAGCACTTAAATATGGTGACGTGTTTTGCGAATTCAGCCCACTAGTTGAGATTTTATCGAGTGATTAGGAGGTCATGGGTTCGAGCCCGGTCAAAGGGCGATTTAAATGACATCATGGTGTGGTATTAAATTTTGAGCTTAATCTCGAGTTATAAACTAATACGGGCAAGTGTTTACCTATTTCAAGGAGTTTCCACGCATTTGGTGTGACCGCGTCTTACCTCTGCCCAATTGGCTCTAATAAGACAACACACGTGATATGTAAAATCGTCGCCGTTCAAAAAAAATATCCTCGTTGATGTGACAAGTTTATTTTTTTAATTAAAAAAATAGTGATTTATTTTTTAATAATTTTATAATTTTATTTTATCAAATTTAAATTTTAACAAAAAATCTTTTTTATTATTTAATAAACGTAAATTATTTTTAATATTTCTTCTATAAAGTATAAAAAGGATTTCGATCAACATGCTATAAATGCCGCCTAGGTTTGCAATTACGAAATTATTATTAACTAACAAACGAGCTCGAGCTTTAGAAGTATCAAAATATATATGAAAATAACTTTTCGATAAACACAAAATAAAAATAATTTTTTTTGAAAATAAAGAGCATAAAGTTTATAACTTATAAAGATTACTTTTAGTTAATAAAATTATTTAGATGGTTTTCAAAAATTTAAACTTTTAATTTATTATTTTTAAATACATATATAGTTTATATATTTAAATAAAAATTAATTTTTTTATAAAACATAAATTTATAAAAAAATATAAAAGATTGTTTTACAAAACTAAATAATTAAAAGAAGTCAGCAAATTATTTTATAAAATAATATTTGTATAAAAATAAAATAAAAGAAAGTATTTATAATAACGTTACTGATAAATAAAAGTTATATGTCTTAAAAAAATAAAGTTCTAAAAGTAATATCTATATATATATATATATATATATATATATATATATATGTATACTATATAATAAAAGAATAACAAACTTGTCACATGTCATTCTCATACTCATTTGTTATTAATTTTTGATACTTGTCTTTCTCATATTCATCTCTCATTCAATTATATTTTATTAACTCTCTCTTATTTAATGTTAATGATTTTAAATAATTAAATTATATAATTAAATGTAAAAAGTATAAATCTTTTCATTTTAGTAATTTATTATAACTTAATAATCATAATTAAGTTTCAATTATATCTTATTTTAAAATAAAATTTGTAATTTTTTAAATATTTATTACTTTTGATTCATAATAATTTTAATAACGATTGATATCATATCCATATAAAATTTTCATAAAACTACTCGTTTGCAACATCTATAATCTATATTTATACTATATAATAAAAGAATAACAAACTTGCCACATGTCATTCTCATACTCATTTGTTATTAATTTTTGACACTTATCATTCTCATATTTATCTCTCATTCAATTATATTTTATTAACTCTCTCTTATTTAATGTTAATGATTTTATATAATTAAATTATATAATTAAATGTAAAAAGTATAAATCTTTTCATTTTAGTAATTTATTATAACTTAATAATCATAATTAAGTTTCAATTATATCTTATTTTAAAATAAAATTTGTAATTTTTTAAATATTTATTATTTTTGATTCATAATAATTTCAATAACGATTGATATCATATCCATATAAAATTTTCATAAAACTACTCGTTTGCAACATCTATAATATATAATAAGTTAATAACAAACTTAAACTTATTGTTTTACTCTCATAAAATTTTCATTAAAATTTTTAATTGTTGTTTTACTGATTAAAGTATCTATTAATACGTAGCATAATCATTTTATATCAAAATATTATTTTTATAATCTCTAAATTATCAGTTTTAACTATTTAATATTTTATATTTATTCTGTGTAATACACGGGGCAATAACCTAGTTTCTTTAATAAGGTGATAATATCGCTTAGCCAGCAATATTTTGAAACATGTTAAATCTTAACTAGTTCGTCATTTTAGTGTATTGCTTAATTAATGAGTAAGACCTTAACTTGACTTGATAATTTTACTTAACTTTAATGGAATGAATGACTCAATCTAATCAAATTAGGTCGTGTTTAGTAATATATTGACCTACTAATTTATTAACTTGTGTATTATACAGTTATATAAAAATAAACATTACAAAACAATATCTGATAAAAAATAAATATATAAATAACGTAAAAACTATAACATTGAAAACAAAAACAAGATTTGAAATTTTGAATTTTCAAAAGTATTAAATAAAAGCAGATGGTTTGAAATGGTTGAACTTTCATTAATATTTAAAATAATTAAATATTATTTTTTATTTTAAATTTTGAAATTCGACTTTATTGTATTAAATAAAAATAATCTTTAAATTTATCAAGTATGGCATATGAATAACTTATAAATACATCATGTTTCAAATATGATATTAATATTTTAAAAAGTTACATGTGACTTATTTTTATTATTTTATTATATAGTACATATATATTATTAAATTAGGTCATTAACATGATTATTACACGGATTTAGTATAAAATATTAAATATTAGCAATGAAAATTTAGCAGTTACAAAATATCATTTTGATATAAAATGATTAATTTATATATTAATAAATATTTTAAATGATAAAATAATAATTAAAAACTTAAATTGTATACAAATTATATATCATTTTTTAATGTTTAACAATTGATATTTTTGAAATAATTGACGTTAAAAACTTCAGTTTGTATTGTATTAAAAACTAACTTTTATAAATTAATAATAAAAAATATAATTTTTATAGTTACTAAATTTAAATGACCCAATTCAAAAATAACGTTAAACATAATCGACTAAAAGTGTAACTTTTTCTCTATCATTTTTATTACTTTAATTTATAATTAAATTAAAAAACGTCATTTGTTTATAAAAATCTCATTGGATAAAACTTCTTTTATAGTATACTTTATTTTTTTTTAAAAATATTTTTAAGATAACTTATTTTTTACTTAAATTTTGTTTTTCTTTTTTAAATAAAATATTTGAACTTTAAAATTTTCCGTTTTAAAAAATTTCGTATTGTATGAAAAATTTAAGTGTTTTTATGATAAAAAGATAAATAATATATTAGTTATTAATATTATAATTATTTAATAAAAGACAAGAATTATTTAATAAGAAAGAGAAGATAGTTATTTAATATAAGAGAGAGAGAATTAAATGAAATATTAAGTAAATGACAAGTGTCACTTGTTATGTAAGATTGTGGCAAGTGACAATATGTTGTAACTGGATGACATATGGCAAATTAAAATATTTATTTCTTTATTATAAAGTATATACATATATAGATATAGATGATGAAAAAGGGGTGGATAAATGTATCAAACATTTAAATTTGAGAGATTATCTAGAAGGTTATTGAGATATTTAGGTCAAAAAAATACAAAAATTTCAAGTACGGATATATTCGTGATTATCCTTAACACTTCTAAATTAAGCATGCACGTTTTTTAGTGCCTTTTGTGATCAGAACTAAATGACAAGTGTAAAGTTTCTTTTGTTAATAAATAAAATAACAACAAAAGGCATTACCGTATGGTTTGATAAGAATTAGAAAGTATAAGGTACTGTGTTTGAAATTCACAAGAGTTTTTTTATAATTATGAGGTTTTCATAAAGTAATTGTGTTTCTTCTGAACTAGCAACTTAGTGGTAAAAATGATTGGGTGATACCATTTGTGTCACAATGATACTCCGATGATTCATTAGTAATCCATATTAATCGTTCAAATAAAATAACTTACTTAGATCAAAGGCATTATAACATATCGGTATTTTGGTTGTGTAATAAGTCTCTAGAACCAAACGGTCATGGGTTCGAATCCCAGAAGGGGGTTTTATTAAAGTATTGAATTTCCTTCAGAACTGATGGCTTAGTGGTAGACATGATCGGGTGGTACTGCCGGTGACACAATAATACTTTAGTTATCGGTCAGAGATTCAAAAATTAGCCGTTAAAAAAACTTATTTAGATTAAATAAATATTAAATACGGAAGAAAGGTCGTGGACCTTGTGATTATGTGTGAGAAGAGTGGGAGGCAAGAGCACCCACGCTCACTGCTACACAGTGGCCGAGCCGGTGCTCCATATATACCAGCCAATCACAAACTAGGTTGGTATTGGCGCAACCCACACGAACCTTGGACGACTGTTGAGTTTTCCCATGAGGGCTTTGGAATTGGTTTGTTTTTTTTCTGTCAAATCAAGATGCTTTCATTGTAAAGTTAAGATTAAAAGATGATTTCATTGTGATGTAAAAGATCAAAGAGTGTAAAGTTGAGAAAATAGAAATTAGTGGGAAAAAAGAATAGAACCATACAAAAAGTTAGACTTTTTATATAGATTTTTTTGAACGGCAGTTAAACTGTCTCGTCGTGCTACCTTAAGTTATCATGACGATTGATAGCTAAGATCGATTCCTCGATCTCCGACCTGAGACACGTGTGCCCCCAGATGCGCGGGAACCGGTTAGAATCGGTAAACCCTCGCCCCCCATTAGGTTCGAACCTGGGATTAAAGCCCTGATTCGTTCCTTCACCTAGATATCCATTAAATTGCTCCCAACAAGGTTTGAACCCATGACCTCCACATTGGGAGGGTGAGTCTTTACCAGTTAAGGCAATTCTCCGGATGTAGACTTTTTATATAGATGAAATGGTCTAATGTCGTATGCTTAGCGCTACAATCGAGTCGAGCCAAATTGGATTTTAGCTTAATAATTTTCAAGCCGAGCCTAGTCAGTTTGAAACGTTTTTTAGGCAAAAATTCAAGCTCGAACCGTGAGCTAACTGAATTTTTTATATACATGCGCATACTCCTGTAAACAAACACGAAGATTAATTTTTTATAAGATATTGTTTAGTTTTTTTCACCTGAAGATTAATTTTTTCACTTCTCTGTACTATAATCTATTATTAGATATTGATATTTTTTCAATGTTATCCAATTAGTACTAATAATTTTATTTAATTTAGTAAATAATATATTACATCACTAGTTAAAATTCATGTATTACATTGGTTAAATAAATATAATTTGTTATAAACAACATTTTTCATAAACATTTATATGTTCGATATCATTAAATGTTGATATAAATATATTTAATATAATAAATCAAAATAATTTTGTATACCTGTCCTCTTGTGATGCAATATTTTCCCGCCCAAATCTTTTTCCATCTTAAATAAGGTAATATTAATTAATTCTTTATAATTGATTATTTCTTTAAATTCTATCAATGATTTTCCTTTTTCATCATCAATTCAAATTAATGATTATGTGTTTCATTTTAATTTTGAAAGTTTTATTTCTATTTAGTTTTGTAACTACAATGAGAATCAACCTTTTTTCTATTTTCTTTTTTTTGAACAGCAATAGTCTACTCCTAAATTACACCCATGCTTGGATTTGAACCCAAGACCACCTTCCTAAGAGGCAATGCCTCTACCAATCATTTTGTTCTTCAATGCAAGAACTCAAATTTTAAAGTTTTCTATTTTATTTAATTTACTATTTATCTCATACACTTATTTAAATAGTTGTTTGAAATTATTAAATTATCTCAAATTTTAAAATACTTTTTCTATTTTTACCATTATATTTTTCTATCCAAATACCCTAATGTGTATATGTATTTTCACTTTTACATGAAAATAATTAATTTGGTATTTGGATCAAATTTATAATTTCTTTATTCAATCTCAATAAAATTAACTGTATTTTCTTAATTAACTTCATTTTATAACTTAACAAACAAAAATTTATATCACATAATCATTTTACATTTATTAAACTTAGTTAGTAATTCGTATTATTTAATATATTTTTTTTGATTGAGCCCGTGTAGCACACGGGCGACTAACCTAGTAATGAATATTTAAAAATAAGAAATTACAAATAATAAAAATTTAAGAATTATAAAATTATATTTTAAGATATTATATAATTGAAATTTTCTTGATATTTGTTAACTTTTAATGATTCTAATAATACGAAAAACCACATATTTGATATTTCATTGTATAACTTAACTATGTTATTAACCCGTGTATTACACGGATTTATTATAAAATATTAAATACTTAGCAATGAAAATTTAGCAATTATAAAATAATATTTTGACATAAATTGATTAATTTAAATATTAATAAATATTTGAAATGATAAAAAAATAATTAAAAACTGTAATCAAATACAATTATATATATGATCTTTTAATGTTTAACAATTGATATCTTCGAAATAAGTGATGTTAAAACTTCAGTTAGTATTATTTAAAAAATAACTTTTATAAATCAATTATATAAATTATAATTTTTATAATTATTAAATTTAAATGACATAATTTAAAAATAACGTTAAACATAACGGGCAAAAGTGTAACTTTTCTATCATTTTTATTACTTTAATTTATAAATAAATTAAAAAAACATCATTTGTTTAAAAAAATCTCATTGTTTAAAAACATCTTTTATAGTTAAATTTTTTTTTTAAAAAAATATTTTTAAGATAATTTATTTTTACATAAATTTTTTTTTGAAAATAAAATATTGCTTACCTTACAAATTTTTGTTTTAGAAAATTTCGTATTCTATAAAAAAGATTTAACTGTGTTTTATAATAAAAAGATAAATAATATATTAGCTATTAATATTATAAATATTTAATAAAAGAAAAAATTATTTAATAAATGAGAAAATAGTTTTTAAATATGAGAGATAATTAAGTGGAATAATAGAGAATTGACAAGTGTCACTTGTGGTGTAAAAAGACGACAAGTGGCAGTAGTGTTGTAAGGTACGTGAAATGTGGCAAAATATTTATTTTTTTATTATATAGTATAGATAGATATAGATATAGATTATTTAAAATCATTAATCATTAATCATTAATCACTAATATTTAATATAAAAGATAATTAGTATTTTTTTTTTTGAACGGCAACTTTCATTAAAAAACACCAAAAAAACGAGCCAGCAAGATGCTAAAGCTCAAAACCACCAACAATAATACATGATCACCAAAATGAAAGGAAGGCTCCCTAACTAAAATCTGACCATACAGTTATAATTACAAATCAAAAGTTTTCCATTGCTCCCAAGTTAAAGTTCCCCACTTTACTCTATTTTTTACCCATAAAAAACTCATTGTTTTGATCTCCTCCAGCAAGCAACGATAATTACACCTTGTTCCTTTAAAAACCGCCTCGTTCCTAGCTCTCCATATGCACCAAAATGCCGTTAGGATCACGGCATGAAGAACGTTTTTCTTCCGGTCATTTTAGTTCCCCATTTTGTGAATCTCAAGCAAATCTTTAACTGAGAAGGCATAAATTGGCTGCTGCGTTTTGCACCATGATGTGATTCCGGACCATACCATAGAGGAGACAAAACACGAGGAGAATAAATGAGTGGCAGATTCATGATAGTCTTTACAAAACGGACACATCTCAGATCCCAGTGATATTCCTCTCCTCGCCAAAGCCCTTCTAGTCGGGAGACGCCCTAATTGCGCCTTCCATGCCAAAGTGTTAACTTTAAGTGGGACCCATTTACTCTAATGTAAAGCAAATTGCTCTCCCCGACTTCTGCTTTTGTTACTCAAGATGCGAATAGATCGCACATTGAATAAACCAGAGGAATCCACTCCCCATACCCATCTGTCCCTACGAGCCGTGAGGGGCGTTAATGCAACCATCTCTTTACATTTGACCATTGCCTCCAAGTCTTCATTTGTTGTCGGTTGCGATGACCGATTCCATTGTATTGAAACATTACCATCAAGCCAAGATACCCTATCAGCCACATAACACCTTTTATTTTTTTCAAGCCTGAATAATGAAGGGAAAATTTGAGCCAACGGCCTTTCAGCAGCCCAAGAATCCATCCAAAAGTTTACTGCATTACCATTGCCCACCACTCCTTTGATTAATCTATCCATATGTATATTGAAGGTCGATAGTGAAGAGTGAATTTTGGTGATATTCTTCCATGTCCTCGTAATAATATATTTACGTGGAATAAAATCCGGGATTCAGATCGATGAATGCAACGCCTCAATAACTCTCCTCCATAATTTTCCAGGTTCCGTCTTATACCTCCACCACCATTTCGCCAACAAGGCCAAGTTTGCATCTCTTAAGCAACCAATTCCCAAGCCCCCAGTTGATTTTGTTGCCATAACCAGCTCCCAATTCACCCAGTAGATCTTTTTATTCTCAGGTGTATCACCCCAAAGGAAGTTCCTTCTCATTTTATCAAGGCTTTCAATCACCGAAACCGGAGCCTTAAATAGAGAAAAGAAATATAGGGGAAGACTATTAAGGACTGATTTAACTAGAGTAATTCTCCCACCCATAGAAAGCGTGGAAGCTTTCCATAATGATAACTTTTTGTGAAAAACATCCACAACTGGTTTCCACATACGGACTCTATTCATGTTAGCACCCACCGGAACCCCCAAGTAGGAGAAGGGAATTTGACCTACCCTACAATGTAGTGCATCCGCCATTCCTGCAGTTACCTCCTCCTCGATGTTAAAACCAAATAGGTTACATTTATTAAAGTTAGCCTTTAAACCGGAAGCCAGAAAAAAACATCTTAAAAGTTAACATATGTCCTACATTGCTACTCTTTTATTATAATAAAAATTAGTAATGTTTTTTAATTTTCTATCAAATATCATTGAACAACCTTACATTTTATTCCATTTACAGTTGTAACCTTCTTTTGAAATCTTTCGCCAATCCGTAAGTAACGTTATTTTGGGTTGTTTTTATTGGCCCCAAAGGCCTAAGGTGAAGGGCCTATGTTCCCTTTGATCCCAAATTTTCAAAACGTTTCCCTAACAGAGAGTCCATTCAAAAAATACATCTTTCAATTAAAAATTTAACCATTAATTCAATATTTTTCTTTTTGATAGTTTTTCAAATTTTTTTGCTTTTAAAAACCAAATAAAAATTTTATAATAGTCCATTCTTTATGTATGTATGTATGTATGTATGTATGTATGCATTAGAATAATATTTAATTAATAACTAATATTATTTAATAACTTAAAAAATCATATATAATATCATGTTTAAAAACATAAATACCATTTTCCTTCACCAAAAAATACATTTATACATCTTAAATTATAAAAAAAATATATTTTTTAGTTATATATAAGTTTTTATTTTTATTTAAACAAATCCGTATATGTATATAGTTGTATATACTGTATACATAACTAGGGATATCCACGAATTGAGTCGAACTAAGCCAAAGGCATGCTTGGACTCGGCCTGGATTTAAATTGAACCTAGCTCGGCTCGACTCGGATTGTAAACCAAGCATAAAACCTTGGCTTGGGCTTGACTCATTTTTAACCAAGCCGGCTTGCTCGGCTCGACTTGTTTTTGGCTCCGCTTTTAGATAATAAGTTTAATGCAAAGAAAGAGCACCGAACAAAAAGACAAACATGTTTGATGCAAGCTCAAATACAAATCATAAAGATTATGATTAAAATCATACAATACATACATACTTATACACCAACATATAGACACACGAGCTCAAGATGACCTCCATACACTTATGGAGCAGATTGCAAAACTGAATTTTGACCATTTGATGAACTCTTGGAGTCGTCGAAATAGCTTGATCAATATTTGCAAAGATTTCTCACTTGGTATATTAAACAAACGTATTTAAAAATCAAAATACAACTTTTATGCTAGGAATTAGAGTTCCAATATTTAAGACGTGATTTAGATTTATGTGATTTTGTGACTTGTAAGCTCCAAATCATGTTTTCTTTTATTTTTTTATTATTTTTTCTTTAATATAATTATAAATATGACACCAAAAATGGTTATTATTAAAAGTAATCTTATATTTTTATATTGTGGTGTAACATGTTGCACAAATAAGCCGAGCGAGCTTTGGTTCGGACTCGGCTCAGTTAGAAAATGATACGGCTCGGCTGCAAAAGAACTTTATCTTACCTTTTTCCGAATGAGATATAAGCCGAATTCGAGTTTTGAGATTTTTGGATAAACCTATACATAACAGGATGGGGAGAGCAAAAGGGTGTCTTTTAATAACTAATGCTTAAACTTTTTATAAAAAAAATAATGATTATATTAATAGTTTTGTGTTATTAACCTATTATGATTAAAAAAAAAAGAAAAAAAAGAACTTTTCACTAAAAAAGTAAAAAGATATTTAAATATTTATTCATAAAAGACTTTTTTTTTAAAAAAAAAACTAAAAGCAGAGAGTTTAACAGAACAAAATTAATTCTCTGATCATTCTCCCGTCTAAACCCAACCTACTATATAAAAAGAAAACATAGCGGATAATCTTAAAACCCAACTCAGTACATCGTAAACCCAACCCAACGTTCCGATCATTCTCCCGTCTAAACTCTCCGATCATCGTCTCCGACCAACCATCCACACATCTCTGCAACTCATTCCAGAATATTGACACATCAAATCCAGTGATACATTCCACAAGAATCATAAAATTCAAACACAGATTCATCATCAATTCTAACACAAATCCCAAATCCTCACGGATATCATGTTTACAACTCAGTGAAAGAGAGAGTGACTTGCAAATTTAACACTCTCACTCATGTGTTTTGTGTGGCGGATTGAGTATTCAAGTGTATCATCTTCATCATCTCATCATCATCATCATCATCATCATCAAAACGTACTTCCATATGAGACTGCAATATCCAACAACTTCCCAACATCATCGCTGCAATTTATTCACTTCATTTCTCAACTTTTCGCAACCCAATTCATCTTCAACATGTCATAAACAAACCCAAAAGAAATCCTTAACAATCACTGCCACCGTCACCCATCGCCGGAAAAGAAAGATTGTAGTGATCATCGGTCCAACCGGCGCCGGAAAATCACGCCTCTCAATCGATCTCGCTACAAGATTCTTTAGCTCTGAGATCATCAACTCTGATAAAATGCAAGTGTACAGCGGACTTGATATAACCACCAACAAAATCACAATGCAAGAACGGTTAAATGTCCCGCATCATCTTCTCGGGGAGATTGATCCAGAAAAATCGGTTTTCACTCCTTCCGATTACCGGGAAATTGTGCCGGAGATCATCTCCGACGTAAAATCCCGTAGCAGATTGCCACTCGTGGTCGGTGGGTCAAGTTCATTAATTTACTCACTTGTCACAAAACGGTACGACCCGAATTTGGACGTCTTTAACGGGGCAAACCCGCATCCGGTCAGCTCGGAGCTACGTTATGATTGTTGTTTTATTTGGGTCGACGTCTTGTTACCGGTTCTGAACCGGTATTTAGCAAAACGGGTCGATAAGATGCTTGATTTGGGTATGTTTGAGGAGCTAGTAGAGTTTTTCCGGTCCGGTGAACACAAGAGGATAAACCGGTACGGTTTAGGCCAAGCGATAGGAATACCGGAGTTCGAGACGTATTTCGAGAAATTTGCAGGTTCCCGGCAACCGGGCGGCAGGAATTCCGGTGAGGATGTGATGGGGAAGATGGAATTTGAAGCGTATAATGAGGCTGTGAGAAGGATCAAGGACAACACGTGTCAGCTGGCGAAGAAACAAGTGAGTAAGATCCTACGTCTCAGGGACGCCGGATGGGAGTTAAAGAGTGTTGATGCCACGGAGGCATTTAGGGCGGTGATGACGCCGGATTACGGAGGAGGAAGGGTGGCGGAAATCTGGGAAAAAGATGTGGTGGAGCCAAGTGTGAAAATCGTGAGGCAGTTCTTGGATGACTAGTTTCTTCGGCTTTTTTCCGGTTTTTCTACAAAATTTTAATCTTAGATTCACTTATTTTTAACCCAAAACAAATACTCCGTAACTGTTATCCAAAAAAAACAAAAAAAAAAAAAAACTGTATTTTGGTATCATGTTAATCAACATAATCAAAACGTGCCATCCAAACTCAAAAAATCTTATTAGAAAGATTTTGGGTTTGAGTGTCACAAATAGACTATTAATAGTCTTTTTATTTCTCTTGTAAAAGATTTTGTCTTGCAGTCTCATATATACCAAATATTGCTCTAGGTTGAGCTGGAGGTTTTCCAGTTGAAGTTTCCTCATGAGCAGGAAAGTTAGGTCTCTACGCTCTTTTATTCGGACAAACGGGTGATATATTTGTAAGGATGACCTCGAGTGACCGAACGTTTACTGTTCAAAGGAAAAAACCAGTGAATGGTCTTCGCATTATATGTGATGTTTAAAACAATTGAAAAATATGAGCGGTTTGGACATGGTTCAGGTCGGTTAGCACTTGGTTCTGACTCGCGGGTGGATAAGGCTTGGGTGCAAGAACCAGGGCTTAACCAGTTTCGAAACAATAGGCCACGTAAATTAGAGGTGGGTAAAAAACCCTGAACCAGAACTGACAACATAAACCGGAACCTGTTGTATCCGAACAGATGAGTACAGACGGTACTAAATTCTCAGAAAAATCAGAACCGAAACAGGAATCAGGAATCAGAACTGGTTTAAAAAAACCCGGTTTGCCAACCTTTAACGTAAATGGCTTTTTATTTATTTTTGATAGTGTAAACCAACAATGGGTTTTATAATTGCTTTACAGTTGGAATCTGAATAAATAAGAGTCCCAGCCATAATGTTACAAAATAGATTATTTACTATTTTTCGGCCCAAAAGGGTATACTTGGACGCATGTTACAATTTAAAGAAAATCAGATATATCCTTTCTAAGTTATTATAAATTAACCAACTTTGTTTAATTGTATTTATTTAAAATAAAAATTCTATATATCGTCATCTAAACCTTTTTAAATTGTATAAAAATATAATAAGACATATGTCACAATTTTAAAGTATTCTTAAAACTAAATGTTTAAAAAAACAAAGTTTTAACAAATTAGTGTTTCTAAATAATGATAATATTATTTTATTACTTATAATATTAAATTATACAAAATTTTAATAATATTTTATATCAACAAATTGTTTATAATTTCTGAAATTGGTGTTTATTTTTAATGTTTAACAATATAAAATTTCTGAACTTTATAATATAAAATTTAATGAATAGGAAAATTACAATAACAAATATATTTTATAAATTCAACCTCTTAAGTATAGAAGAATATAAGGCGAAAGAAAATGTTTTTAAAAATTGTATCATAAATTGGACAAATATAAATTATAAGTATTAAATATGTATATTTTAATAATATTGTTTTCTAAACAAAATGAGATTTTCTAGGTTTCCAATGGTATGATATGGAACTACCTCAAAACAGAAAGAGTACTCTAAATATTCATTTTAAACTTTTTTTTTAATTTTGTACTCTTTCTTTATCTATTTATCTATATATTTTGATGTATAATTTTTTTTTTTTAAAGACTCAGGTCTGTCTTGTTTACAAAACTTTTCAAAATTAGTTCCTTGCATCTATCTTCTATTAAATATATATATATATATATATATATAAGTTTTTTTTACTTATTTTATATTAAATTGTAATGATTTTATTGAATTTGGAAAATAATATGATTATATTATGACTTATAAATTTTTAATTTTAATAGAATATTTCAAAGAAATATATTTTTGTATATTTATGTATGTAACATGTATAATACACATGTATTTAACATAGTTAAAAAAACAGTTAAGAAAAGTTCCACATTCAAATAATAAAAAACAAGAAAAATCATATTGACATAATTTAAACACAATAGAATTAATTCCATGTATCTATCTATGCTAATAGCTAAAAATTAGTAGACACTTGTTATCCTTTTAAACAAACTATTGTTAGGTTTTCTTGTTTCTATCTCCTATTCAATGATTGATACTTATAAAATTTAGTTAATGATTAAGAATAATCTACTATAACAAGTATAAGAATTAATATATTATTAATTAATTTAAAATTAAAATAAATTACCAATTTTTTTAAAATGAACTTACTTTTTTATTTGTTAGCTTCTATTTAATTATTTAAATATCATCAAATTCAAATTGTATTTCTTAAATTATTTAAAATCTATATATATTAATAAATAAAATAAATTTCAACACTTGCCATTATTATACACAAGCTATTTTTTTGTTTTCTCATTTCTCTCTTCTTTAATGATTTATATTTATAAAATTTTGTTAAGGAATAAGTCTAATGTACTATAACACGTATAAGAATTAATATATTATTAATTAAATGAATTTAAAATAAAATTAATTACCAATCTTTTAAAATGAACTTATTTTTTTATTCAACAACTTCTAGATCTATTTAATTCTTTAAATATGAGCTTATTAAACTATGTAATGTGAATGCCTTTTTATGAAATATATACAAAGATACCATCCCAAAAAAATATATATAAAGGTAAAATTATTTTTTAAACATCAATTTTTTTCTACACGAACCCAATATGCGATGGGTTTTAACCATTTAACATTAAATAAAGTTTTGTTACCCTAACAATAAATGATTTAACTTGTAAATAATTCCTTCTTAGCATTTGATTTGGAAGTTACAAATACATATACTTAAAATCAAATGATTTTAAAATTTAAATATTTTATAGGGATGTGAAGAAAATGGGTCCAAAGTCCCAAATGACTCGTGCTACGTTGGTCATTATCCATTATCACGACCTACCCTTGTATACCTCAAATATTGAACCATTAATTTAGGGAATGGCACCATGTCTTTTTTCCTTCCCATACCCGATACATATTCTTCACTTATTCTAACCTTTAACGATTTTGTAAACATGAGATTAGCCTATTTTTTAGAGGTATTGTCTCTTACAATAAAAGTCTTTGGTTTAAATTCAGACAGTAAAATATTTATTTAGATTAACTTAATAAGAGTATAATAGATTTACCGTTAAAAATAATAAACCTCTGTGGATTTTATAAGAGATTATTTACCAAAGGAGTTTTGTCCTAACGGTACTTCTTAGCTTACCAAATGGAAGATCATGGGTTCAAATCCCTCTCAAGGCGAAATAGGGGTCCTTAAGAGGTCGGGGTTTTCCGGTGCGGTTTCCTCCTAGAGTGGTGGTGGGGTCTCAACAGATGTCACGATAACTAGACCTTGGTGACGTGGCCTGAAAATCAGTACTTCACACGTTGAGATCAAATGCCGTTAAAACAACTGAGAGATTATTTAATTTTGGAGTGATGATGGTTATGCACACGAGGATAAAATAATTAATTAATTATATTAGTTCTATGTTATTCTTTTATTTTTTTTTTTCACATACTTGTTAACCATTACATCAATTTTTTAAAATCACTAAGACCTACCGGTATGTCCAGTGGTTGGGCATGAGTTGGGGCGTCAATGGGCGTGGAACACCGCCCCTCCGAGGCGTGGGCCGGCGTGGAGGGCTGGGCGTGAGTGAGGCAACGGCATAAAGGACCGTTGGAAGCTAGCATATTCGACCGTTGGACCATTTAAAAAAAACTTATTTAAAAAAAAATACTATAGATATAACCATAATTTAACATCACACACTCTTTTTTCTTCACATCACACGAAAAACATCAAATAAAAAAATTAGTTTTGTTAGAAAATGCAGTTTTTACGAGAAGATGATGATTTTAGCGAAGAAGAAGATTTTTTAATCGAAGCCGCACAACTTACTCTCGACATCATCAGACAACAAGTTGAAAGACCAATTATGTCTAGAAGAGCACGGATTAATCGAGATCGTCTTGGAGCGCATGCACGTCTTGTTGATGATTATTTTTCCAAAAGTCCGAAGTACCCCGAACATTTATTTCGGCGTCGTTTTCGGGTGAGTCAGAATCTTTTTTCGCGAGTGTGTGATGATTTGGAACAAAACTTTGATTTTTTTTCAACCAAGGTGTGACGGAAGAGGTAAGATCGGGTTTTCCGGTATTCAGAAATGTACTTCTGCAATACGCCAATTAGCCTACGACACTAGCAACGATTCGTTTGATGAGTATTTACAGATGTCTGATAAAATGGGGCGGGAATGCGTTTACAAATTTTGTAAAGGTAAATTTATTTATATAAATATATATGTTTATTTTTGTACTTTATATATGTTTATTTTACGTACAGGCGTAATTAGATTTTACGCGAAGAAATACTTGAGGAAACCAAATTCCTATGACGTCCAGCAAATTTATCCGCAATGGACTACTTTCGTGAAATCGTTTACAACACGACAAACTGAAGATAATAAGCGTCTATATTTCCAAAATCGTCAAGAGGGTCAAGAAAGGATATTGAACGAGCATTCGGCGTTCTTAAACAGAAGTGACACATCATTCAACACCCTGCAAAAGTTTGGAAGCCAAGTCGGATCCGAAACGCGTTACACGCATGTGTGATACTACACAACATGATAATCGAAGATAACGGTCGAGCCATATGTGAATTTTACGAAGAAGACGATCCGAATTTGGTGGAGCATGTGGAGATCAGCGACGAGGAAAAACAAACAGACCGTCAAATGCTTTGTAACGAGGATACACATGCGAACCTTAAAACCGATTTGATTGAACATTTATGGAAAAATCGTGAAGTTTAATCTTAAATTTTAATTATATTTATTGTTATTTCTTTTTTAATATTTGATACAATTATTAATAATTACCTTTTTTTATTAATTTGTAATGTTTATTTATAATTTTATGTAATTTTTTAATTTATGATTAATTATATCTACTTATTTAATTTAAAAAAAATGACGTGGAATGGTTCGACTAAGGGGCATTTCCACCACTTTTGGTGGAGTGGGTGGTTGTGGTGGGTGCCTACGTGACGCCTACGTGGTGTATATGTGGAGTGGTTGAACCAATGGGCATACTGCATGATCTAAATACTTATTATTATTAAATTGAATGGTTTCTAGTCTAATGGTTATCCCTTTAATTTTTTTATGAGAGGTCTTAAATTCGAATTAGGGTAAAGATATATTTGTTAAAACAAGGTAAGAGGAGGGTTTACCCATCTATGAGGTTTCTTCTAGTTTGGGGTCGGACATATGCCCCAAAGCATGTAGCTGGACAAAATTTGCAAATACCATACTTTTGTGTAAATTTATGTTTTTTTCATGGACGAGCGTTAGCTTTTTTGGCTAAATCAAGTCATGCATTGTACATAATTAGGACAATGCTTCAAGTTATTAACTTAGTTCATTGTCTTAAAGTTTGATGCATTGCTCGAAAGCCTGGGTAAAACTTTCGAGCAATAAAAATTATGTCCTACCTACTCCATTAGATTTTGATGTTAAGCTCCAAAATTTTATGTCCAAAACATTCATAAATCATAACTGGTCCATAATAATTTGTAAACCCTAGATCTATGCCCATACCCGTAAAAAGGTCATAAAAAATCTTAACTTTGTGATGAAACCATAAAATGAAGAAAGTGACAGAGATTATGATCCAATTGGTTTTTTGCTCCTGATACTTGGCTATTGCTCTCGTTGATCTTTTTTTTTTTATTTTTTTATTTTTTATTTTTTTTACTTTGAAAAACACATGAAATGTGCAACGGGGGTGGCGCCTATTTATAGGGAGGATCACGGAAATACTAATCTCCATGTTATCACGAATCCTTACCCAATTTCTTTGTTTAAGAAAGTTTCCGACAATCCTGCGAATTCAGTCTACTGGTTGGGGTTTCACCTTGTGACTGAGAGGCCATGGGTTTAAGCCCTGTCATGGGCAATTTAAAGGACATCTAGGTGAGGGAAGGAAACGTGAGCTTAATCTCGGGTTCTGAACCAATGGGGGGTGAGGGTTTACCCATTCTAGGGGGTTCCCGCGCATCTAGTGTGGTCGCGTCTTACTTCGGCCGGTGGGCCCTATTAAAACAACATACGTGGTATGTAGGATCCTCGCCATTCAAAAAAAAAAAGAATGTTTCCAACAAGCTTTTATTTTATTCATTTTTCCTGCTATATATACTTAAAAAATAGGGTGTTACAACTTCATCTTATACTTTTAGATCATTTAGTCTTAATAAATCAGATACCGAAATTTAATAAGACAAAATTTATTGAAGAAAAAAATAGTGTAACATACATTGTATTCCCTTCATTTTTGTCGGGTATTCTAGTAACCTTTTCTCAAGTTTTTAAATTAAAGTTAATTAATCAAATTAATTAATAAAATGAGATTTCTCAAAATCTTATTAATCAGTCAAATCAAATCTGACATAGTGAAAGCGTTTAGGTTACAAAACCTTTTGATTTAGAATCAAAATTATTCCCATAACAAGATCCAGTCACAAATTAACGATAAATAACAATTATAAATAACACAACCATAGGGTGCATGTTTAGATATCGACCTTTGCGAAAAGAATCTAAATCTACACAATGGATATGGCAACAATCTTGCTAGTGACCATGTACAGTCACCCGAACTCACGATCTTGTCTTACGAATCACAAATGAATCCAAAAACTGATTTGATCGGATCCCGTCTTGGGTAGGCTCATTGATCAGACCCTACGTGAGGCTCGGCTACTTAGCCGCTCTACGGATTGGCTCTGCGATGCGGATGCTCGACCGGTAGACCACCAACCGTTGGTGGTTGGGCGACGGCAAGGAGAGGGGAGGGGGAGGGTGCCACAACAATAGAGAAAGAGAGAGAATTAAGGTTTCTCAAATTAAGCTTATCTTTAATTATGAGTTAAATACATTTATTTATAATAAAAGTATTTTCACTCTAAGCCTTTTAACTTTAACAATATAAACCCTATAGTTTTAGCTCATTAAATCATTGTATTCTCTTTAACCAATTAACAATAAACTGATTAAACTCTATTAAATAATCAATGTTTAACTAATTTAAGCATGATATTCTTAATTAATCAATCCATAATTTATTGATTAAAATTTAATTAATAATCCCTAATAATAAAGTTTAACACATTTAAACTTTAATTAATTAATTATTTTAATAATTAAATTCAAATGATTTATTATTTAAATAATAAATCTCCCATCCTTTAAAACTTATAGTTTGTGATCATATCAATGTTTAACAAGAAAACATATAAAGTTGTTGACCTTCAAAATGTAACTCTCTGGATCATACATTGATAGTAACGTTGAATTTGTTGGGTCTAGAAAAGTCAAGACCAACGGTTAATTTGGATAGATGGAATGTAAACAAGAAGTATTATGTATTTGTTGATTAGGGAGCAACGAGTCACCGCGAAAGCCACTGAAAAGCTCAAGATTATGAAGACACTCGAGATGACCCGAAGACTTTAGCAAATGATAATACGATTTATTTGTTTATTATTTATTATCATTTGTTGCACTTTATTTATTTTCTAGGATTTGGGTCATGTGACATATAAATAGAGGATGTTTTCTATTTTGTCAATATAACACAGACAAGAGAGTGTGTGAGGGTGTGCTTCAATGTAATCCTGAGAGAGCTCTCCCCCATGAACTCCATGGATTCTTTATCCATGGAGTTTGAGAGCATGTGAGGGGTATGTAATGTAATCTTGTTGACTAATGAATCTTATTTCTTTACATTGTTAGTCGTTACATTACATCTCAGATTCATTCTTGGTTGTGTTCTTCAACATCTTCACCCATCTTCAAGACTTTTCTCTGTTCAGAAATGGTTAATCTTCACAAATCGGGTAGGTCCTATTCCGCAACCATTTTTACAATTGGTATCAGAGCCAAGTTCTCGAGAGTATCATTCTAACCATTGATTCTCTCAAACTTGTGCTCAATACCCTGATTTTGTGAATTTTTGTGAAAGTTCTTTGAAGATGTTCTTGTTCTGGGTTCTCCGTTCTTCAATTTATTTGGGTTATATTTTTTTTTTGTGTTTTGATATGGTAAACACAAGTGGGTTTTGACTCTCCCTATTATATGTCAAAACCCCACCCAAATGTGATCTTTATCGAACGAGTTATCAAATTTTTGTTCATTTGATAAAAATGGAGGCGGATGAAAAATTTTAGGGCAGCTGGGTTGTTTCAAGAAAGAACATAATGATGATGACGGCGTTCTTGAATTTAGGGTTTTCAGAAGGTTTTATTTGATTGGTTTTCGGAAGCTCACCATGGATATTCTTTAAAATTATAAGCTTCCGATGACTATTGCTTCCTATGGATATTGCTTCCTATGGCTAATGCTTCTGATTGGAAATTGCTTCCTAAGCACAAATTGCTTCCGAAGCATAAAAATTGCTTCCGAAGCATAAAATTGCTTCCTAAGTATAAATTTGCTTCCGAAGCACAATTTGCTTCCGATGCACAAATTGCTTCCGATGCACAAATTGCTTCCGATGCACAATTTGCTTCCGATGCAAAAGTTGCTTCCTAAGCATAAAATGCTTCCTAAGCATAATTTGCTTCCGATTGGAAACTACTTCCGAAGCATCTTCTGAAGACATCTCCTTCCTTCTGATGAGTGAAGCTTCTTCCGAAATTTAATTACTATTGCTTCCGAGAGTTACTTCCAAAGAGCAGAGGTATTATTGGTATGTAAAGAAGTTAGCTTCTTAAGTGCTAATTTATGATGTCCAAGTGCTAATGCATCTATAAATCAGTACTTATGAAGTTAACCAAATATTTCTTAAGTAAAATCATCTCTTGATATGTAATGTCTTATTTCTAAGTGTTAATTTGGATGATGTCCAAGTGCTAATGCATATTCAAATCAACACTTTAAAATTTGACAACATATAATTTTACTTTTGAAACACATTAGCCTTTGGTTCACTAGTTCTGCTTCATCATTGGAAGTACTTTACTCGTTGGCATGATAGAGCTGAAACTTATACATCATCAGAAAATCAAAATAAGTTAATGATGTCTATTCTATAAGTCCAATTGGTGTTCCAGATCTGCTGCATGGAACATATTGCCGGTTAGCAATGATTGCTTCCGAAGAACACTACTTGTTTTTGAAGACATGGTGGTTTTCACACATCAGTTATCTATAGCATCAGCTTAGGGGGAGTTTGATGGATTGAAACTGATGGCAAGTGTGTTATCAGTGGTTTATCAGTGAAGACTTCGGTTTCATTGATGTGAAGATTTCTTATTCTGCTTTGAAGACTCTTAACTTTCAGATTGTTGGGATATGGTTTTCTTTTAGCTTTGAGCTTGCATTTGTCATATGTTCATTACAAGGATTGGTTGGAGTCCTACACTTGAACCGACATCCTATATTCTTACATCTTTTGGGTTGGGATGAAGATTAAGATTACACTCTATATTCTTCCATTCTTGGTGTTGGGGATGAAGATTGAGATTAGTTAATCGTAGGAGGAGCTTAATCAGAGGGAGATAAGATAAATGAAGGCCATAGAAGTTCAAGATGTTTGTTTTGGGTTTGAGAAGCGGATAAAGGAAGAATCACTTTGTTTTGAGGTGAAAGAAACATGAATTGCATCTACACAAGTTCAATCTTATTATTCATGTTTGTTTCATCATACGTCTGCATTGGCTTACATTCATCTAACCAAATAGGGGGAGACTGTTGGGTCTAGAAAAGTCAAGACCAACGGTTAATTTGGATAGATGGAATGTAAACAAGAAGTATTATGTATTTGTTGATTAGGGAGCAACGAGTCACCGCGAAAGCCACTGAAAAGCTCAAGATTATGAAGACACTCGAGATGACCCGAAGACTTTAGCAAATGATAATACGATTTATTTGTTTATTATTTATTATCATTTGTTGCACTTTATTTATTTTCTAGGGTTTGGGTCATGTGACATATAAATAGAGGATGTTCTCTATTTTGTCAATATAACACAGACAAGAGAGTGTGTGAGGGTGTGCTTCAATGTAATCCTGAGAGAGCTCTCCCCCATGAACTCCATGGATTCTTTATCCATGGAGTTTGAGAGCATGTGAGGGGTAGGTAATGTAATCTTGTTGACTAATGAATCTTATTTCTTTACATTGTTAGTCGTTACATTACATCTCAGATTCATTCTTGGTTGTGTTCTTCAACATCTTCACCCATCTTCAAGACTTTTCTCTGTTCAGAAATGGTTAATCTTCACAAATCGGGTAGGTCCTATTCCGCAACCGTTTTTACAGAATTTATTGATAATCGGGCATTCAATATCTAACAATTTTAACATGCATCATGTAGGTATTAGTAACCAAGCTAGTTTTGGAGCAACTTTAAGATAATGAAACCAACCAGCAAAAAGCATTAACGCTGCAAAGATCAATGCACCAATTGCGGTACAATAGAATGATCAAATAGGATATAACGGAAAAACAAACTACTTTCCTATCCAAAAATCGATAATATCCCTTTAATTGTGTATGAAATTTATGGTTTCTGTGATCTTTTGTTAAAGGTGATAGAACTTTCGTAGTCAATGATTATTAGGGGTGTACTCAGCTCGGTTTTGTTTGGTTTTTGCGTGCCACCGAAATGAAATCCGACATAATCGATTTTAAGTTATTACAAACTGGTCTTTTTTTTTTGTTTTTGGTTTTTTTTTGATTTTTTTGTTCTCTCTCTCACACTCTGAATACTGATAAAACAAACATGTTTAACGATGGTTAATTCATAAATTAATTAATCAAACACCAATAAAACTAAATCATCATCATTTCCTTGCATTAAAAAAACAAAGTTCAAAAATAAATATGTAATAGTTCCGATCTTCATCTTTAAGATGTTAGACTCTTGCGTGTTTTTCTCTTATTAAACAAGTCTTAAAATAGTGTACATATATGTTGATTGTTAAAAAATTAAAATAAAAAACAGTTCGACTAATTTGGTTTTTGGGACACAAAAAACCGAAATCGAACCGAAAAACTCGATTTCGTTTTTTCAGTTATTCGTTTGGTTCGGTTCGTTATTTTAGGTTATGTTTTTTCAATTAATTCAATTCTGGTTCAGTTACTTAGGGTTTTTTTTCTCAACCTAATTATTTTGTCACACATGACAAGTGAGAATGAAAATTCATAAAATTTTAATTTGTGGTGTGTTTTGTATACAACTCAAAGAAGAGGAGCATAATATGGTGGGTGAGTGCGAGACCCTCACATCCCACTCACACAAGAGGAAAGTGATGCTCACCATCACACAACTCACAAACCAAACACAACATAGAAATACATTGGCATACCAATCTCAAAGTCGTGAGCACACACATAATGTGAGCCTCTAAAGCCACTCACACGAGAGGGAGTGGTATGAGCCATGCCACATCTTCTCGTGAGGCTTCTATTTCGAACCATATCCATTACCAAAAGATATATGTTATAAGTGAGTGAATAAAAAATGTTGATATGTAGGTAGTGGGTGCGGTCACACTCATTACGCGTACATTATGGGGTTTTTATTAAAAGATATGGTGAGAAGTAATCTCGTGAAAATTGATGATCAAAATTAAAAAAATTGTTAATACATTTCCATGCATGTGACCACACTCTCAATGGTTGGGCCCTGCCCCAGCTCATGCTCTAAGAGGGAGTGTTCTATGTCATTTGTCACGCACCCACAACACAACGCTTAAAATATAAATCTGTGGGGTATTTGATATAGATGAAGAATTGAAACCTATTTAACATAGGTGTCATTTGATCTATCTATTTACTATATGTTTTTGTATGCGTGTTTATTAATCTAACCTACAAATCGATCAACAAAAAGAGCATGTTTGAAAACAATTAACCAAAGCTAGAAGTTGGATTTTAAGACTATGATGAAACCAATACACCAAAATTTTCAACTGGTACAAAACTTTTACCCTATGCTTATAAAACAACATACAATAATTAGTTTTGCATGAATATGCTTTAATATCAAACAAAATCATATTTAATTGAGTATTTTAAAATTGTTTAGCCCTTCTAAAAAAAAACGTAGAGAGGTAGAATTAATATCCATACAAAACTAAATAGTAAATAGTAAATGATCACTAATGAAGCATATATAATGTACATCTATTTATTGTGTTATATTTTTTGGATGTTTTTACTTTAATGTTGATAAATCTTTTTTAAAATAAAATATATAAACATAAAACGCCACCCTTGATACTTGTATTTTTTTTTCTAAAGAGTAATACTAATATACTCCACTCTACTTCCAAATAATCTTCTCTTGTCTGGTTTTAAACCCAAAATCTTCTTTATAAGTTACAATATATATATCAAGTGAGCCATTTCTTTTAGATTTTTTTTTTTATTTTAGATGTTGATATATCTTTTTTTAAATAAAAATATAAACACAAAAAGCCCTTGATACACTGGCTTACTGTGGCTCTTTTAAACCTCCCTGTGTGGTTGTGCCCACGCACATGGGTTCAATTCATCATATCATTTTTTTTCTTGATTATCTAGTTTTGGTTTTTTTTTTTCATTTGATTTTTCATTTCTGTTTTTGGTTTGAACACATATGTTAATAATATATTTAAGATTTTAAAATTGGTACGTGTTTAAATTCTTAAAAGATTTGTTTACATACAACACGAACCAGTGTTAAACGATTAGGCGACCACAAAAACACATCGTACAGTAACAATGCCGCAATGTATGCCGTAATGCTTGCTAGCATGAATTATTGAGACTCAAATGTCATACTTTTAATTTAAGTAAAACTGTTTTAGTATATAACAAAAAGTACATTTATCAGCAAATGAAGAAGACACAAATATTTAAATATTATTATTATAATAAATAAAGATAATTATTTGTCACTTGTCTTATTCTTAGACTATATTGTCACTTATCAATTTTTTATGTTTTACTTAATTCTCTCTTATATTAGATATTATATTATCTATCATATTAAATAATTATAATAATAACAACTAACAATATTTATCTTATACAAATTAAAAAATAGTTTATGATAAATTGAAAGTCAAATCGTTTTATTAGAAAACATACTTTAGAAAGTTTATAAAATATAGCTTTTTTTTTTCTAAAAATCAAAAACTTTTTGTAACAATAAATATTTTTAGGAAAATAAAAGTTTTATAAAAACAAGATTACATAGAAAATGAACTTTTTTTCAAAAAATTGAAACATAAACGATAATGTTTATACTTTTGGTGTGTAAAAATAAAAATAATTTTTTGATTCATAAAAATATATTTTGTAACAACCCATTTTGGGAAAATATTATAAAATGAATACAATTGGTGATATATTTAAAATGAGGTTTTATATGTTGGGTGTTTTATAAGTTCTAATTATCCTTAATATTAATTGGTGGGTGTTTTAATAATATTGTTAATTTTAACCATATGGTAAGCGTTAACTAACTTAACTAAGTTAGAAATAAATTAGTTAGATTAAATAGTAATTGTAAGGTCAGAATTGTAGATAGCTGAAAGTGGTAAAATGGGGATTTAAAAGTTTTGAATTGGTCAAAATTACACATTCTACATGTGTATGTGTGTCTGTAAACGTGAGAAGGAGAGAGAGCAAGGAGGAAACCGTAAAATTTTGAAGGATTGATCAAATTAGAGCTTAAATCGTGATCCATTCCTTCATGCAAGAGTAGTTTTGTATTCTCCTAACATCGTACTACATCAAGGTATGGATTTTTGTTTGTTTTGATGCGAATTTTCGTGGGTCTTATATGGGGTATGAGTAGGGTATGGTAAAATACGAATTTGGGTATTTGGAGAGTGTTAAATTTTGTTGTTCATAGTGGTAATGATCTATGAACAATATTTTGATCATTTCTTGCATGTTGATGTTATATGATGAGGGGGGTTTGTATAGTTCATGGGGTATATGAACTAGGTAATTAAAGTTAGTTTAAAAGTTGGGGATTTGATGATTTCACAAAGTTGTTGTAGTTTGTTGGTGTATATGATGAACTTGATCATCTTGTGAATCAAAAATGGAGTTGGATAGAGGTCTTATTGATCAATGATCATAGGTAGATAAATGTATGCATATGAGGTGCTTGATGAAATGCCAATTAATGCATTTAACTAAAAGAAATGTGTTTAAAGGGATGGGTGAGGTTAACTAGTTGTTATGATCATAAAAGATGAAAATTTTGTGATTAGGGGGTCATTTGACAATAACCTATGTGTAATTGGTGATAATGGGTCAAATGGATGTAGTTTGACTAGTTATAGTCAAGCCTTCTAATAAGACCTATTAGTTGTAATAATAGGAAACGATAGTGAAGGTGTTAGTGGAACTAAATGACCCAGAAAGGATATTGTGGTGGTGGATAACATGTCGGGATAAGCTAAGTCACACACCTATTATACTTGATATTATTTAATGTTGTCATGCACAAATATGTATATATGCATGTAGATGTATGCTTAGTCATTTTAATGTATTATGTTTACATGCGGTGTGGAGTAATAAGAATGATTCACAAGAGGTATGATTTGTCACACCCTAACCAACGGCGGATCATGTCGGGGCGCGATTCTGATTGTTAAAAACAATAATCCAACATATAGGTGGTAGGCGGCTCTTGCCCTGTGTTAATTACTCAAACCTTATAATTATAGTTTTCAATTATTATTCATTGTACATACATCCCTTTTATACATGCATGCTTTTGCTGTTTTCTTCGATGTGGGAGGCGAACCAAAAATCATCTGAAGATTCAAGGCAAAAGTTATATATCTTTTATTTGTTGACATTATTTTCTATTTTTCTTTTATTTCATATATATTGAATAGCTAAAACTAAAAAAACATATAAATTTAATATCAATCTAAATAAAGTATAATTTTTGAATAAAATAAAGGAGTATATGATTATATAGAAAATATGATGTAAAAAATTAAATCCAGACATCAGATCAAATGAAAACATATAACTTGTCAAGCATTCACCATATATAGAACTATATTTTTCTAACAATATAACTACTCGATAACAAAGTCAATATTTATATATTTATAGGCATATAGCCGGTGAGGCAAATAGGAAAAAGAAAAGGAGGAGGGGGTTCGGAGCATTTTGTGTCGGTGGTTGTATTTAAGAAAGCTCTTTATGCAGCAAATTTTGTCCCTTTCGTAACCCGTATTATGAATACTCAAATGCTTTGTCTCTTGTAGAATCGAGCTGCAAACCGATTATCAACCGCATACTACTTCGTTCATTGGTGGTTACATGAAATCACCTACTTTTGCAAGAATTGAAACTCTGATTACTAAAAGAACCCATCATTTTCTACAAGATCAAGATGATATAGATGATGAAATAAGAACAAATAAACAAGAATCTCGATGGTTTTCTATTTCACATGATTATTTCCATCAAAACTTCAACCATCTCTTCTCCTTTTCTTTGCTGGTAGCAACATTTGAAGCTGATACATGAGCGGCCTCAACTTTTGCCAACGTCTTACAACTTTCATTCAGCTTCCTAACTATCGCATCATAAACGACCTTCTCTTTCTTATTCCGACTCGGCATTTCTTCCAGTTTTTGAACTCAAGCTCGCAACTTCTGCCTTATGTTTTTTTTATCTGTATAACCGATTCATTACAGCCTCATGTTTTTTTTAGCATTATCATCATTTCATAAACGCTTGAGTTTTAGTCGTAACGGCCCGCCGCAGAGCGCGGGTAACGTTACTAGTTGCAATTCAAAACCAAAGTAAATAACATTGTTTATTTTATTTAAACTAGGTCCAAATTGCTTAAGTGTGTCTTCATCCAAGCCACTAACATGTTACATATGTAAAATAAAGTTTTGTTCAACTATTTGCATAGTTGGTGAGATTCTCATACAATTTGATATATTTATATAATATATAAGATGCAACAATAGTCTAATAAGAATTGATCTAAATATATATGTATTCCACATTGTTTGATGATTATGATTTTGGAAATTTCACCTTTTCTAACATAATGACATAAAGTCACTAAAGAAAGGCTACTATTAATACTAAATGTTTTTGGCAATTTCACCTTTAATATAGACCATCACATAAGTCATGTTATTTAAAGGCTACTAGTACTAATGTATTACATATCATAATCCCATAATAATAACATATAGATATACAAACAAGTAGGCAACACATGACATTCAATTCTCTTTCTATCTTAAACTAAAGTATTGCATCATTGATTTTGTTTATGATTCAAGAATAACATGTTTGATAAGACATGTGTAATCCCAAAAATTACAAAAATGTAAAAATGGAGTATAAGAAAACTCACATGCTTTTGCCTTAGAATTATTTCAAATAGTGTTCACTTATGCTTTAGGAAGGAACTAATCACCAAATCAACCGAAGTTTATATTAAAGAATATAACTTAGATCTTTCTAAGTATCTACTTATGTTTATCCATATGATCCCCTTTTGATTTTGTGTTTTAATGTTTATAGTTTGAAAATATTTTAAAAGTGTTTGACTAAAATAATAAATAGAATAATATTTTAATAATTGTTTTCCAAACATAAAATAACAATGTACAAATGTTTATATCTTGAATTTATAAATTTAGAATAGTTAGAAAATGACTTATAAATATTTATAAGTTTAAAATGATTAAAGAAATGATATTTTTAACAACATATACATGTCTGTTAATATTTTTGAAAAATTTTAGTTATATTATCATAAAATTAATCTCAGAATATTAAAATTATTTTCTGACTTTTTTATTTATTTTTATAACAATATTCATCCTTATAAAGTTTATTTAAACAATAAAAGAGCCACTTTTTAAAATAATAATCCAAAAATTATTTAAAAACTTCCAGAATGTTTATATAGTTGATTTATAATTTTTGGAATTTTTAGAATTTTTCTTATTTTTTATATAATTAAAACTATTTAAATACTATTTAAAAAGCAAAATAATATAAATTAAATCTGAAAAATTCCCAAATTTTTATAAAATGTTAGAAATATTATATTAGAATTTATGGAATTCATTTGGTTATTGAAATAAATAAAATAGAATAAAAGGGGGAAATCCAAAAACCCGGTTTAGCAGAGGTTCGAACACGTGACCTCCTCCTGGCCCGGCGTGGGCTTTAACCGCTGGGCTGGGAGGTGTTATATCTGAGATTGTTTCCATCTTAATCCTTTTAACCTCACGCTCAAATCGATCATAGATTAACTTGAACCTTAATTTGGATTCGATCCTAATCCGATCGATGGAGCACTTGTTAGGTCTTAGAATCATGGTGCTTTTGTTCCCCATCTAAAACTAATCCAAAAGCATATAAGACCTACTTGATTTGGTTCGGTATTGACTGAGTTCGAGTGATCCCAGTCCGAGTGCTCTAGTCGACCACAGAGAGAATTTCGAGTGGGGTTTCGTTCAAAATGATAGAATGAACAAAAGCCCTATCGTTTTGTTGTTTATTAGGTCCGAATTAATCGATTTTGATTTTTGAGTTAAGGAATGCGTTCAGGTAAATCAAAAGGTGGATTAAATGTTGTTAATAACTTGTTTTTATGAGCTAAACGAGCTAAACACGTTTGGAGTTCAATTTGCATCATAAAGCACCGAAAACCCGATCGTGTGGTGTTTAAACGTGGCCGTTGCGTGGGTTGGAGGACTCACCGGCTTTGGCCGGATTCGAGAGAGTGGTTTGGCCAAAAACACGGCTAAAAGGGGGGGGGGAATGGGGCTGGGTCAAGAAAGCACTTTTTTCCAAATTACCATTTCAACCCTTCTTTCTATATATTTATCATTTTATGGCATAAACCTTTGTAAAAAGTGTAAAACAAATTTAAATATTTTACCTAAAACTTTATAAAGTTAATTAATATAAAAGTTTTATAAATTTTAAATCTTAGATAAGTTTAATTAATTATTTAAAATAGGTATATACTTAATTCTACAATTAATTAGTATTCAACTTTTTGTTTGTTTATATTATATCTTACCGAACTAATAAATAAAGTTTTTTAAAGACACTTGGTACATTTTTAAAGCACCTTGATTTTCTATTTCTCGCATCTCTCTCCTATTAAATATATTAAATATTAAATATAGCTTTAACACAATTTTAAATTTAAAATAAGATTTTTTCAATATATTGAAAATATTTTAATGTTAAAATAATACACTTATTAAAAAAACAATTATTATAAAATTTTGATTTTTTAAAAATAGTTTTACAAAACTAAATATTTAAAGAAATGAACTTTGAAAATTAGTGTTTGAAAAAAATAATATAACTATTTTATTATTTCATATATGAAATTATATTTTTTCATATTTTACATTAAATATCATCTTTTATAGTTTAAATTTTTATTAGTAACGATTAATTAATTATATTTTTTATTTATCGTGTAATACACGGGGTACTAACCTAATGCATATATATATATATATATATATATATATTAGTTATATAACCATGATTATAATTATATTAAATATTAACAAATTTTTATGTGTGCATAATTATAGATATATGAAATCACCATTTTATTTTATTAATTTCTATACATACATACCTTTATATTATAAATATATCACTTTGTTTTGTATTATTAATTCTTTACTAGTTCAAGTCTTGTAAATAAAATTAATTAAATAGCACTCAACAAACTCTATTTTATTATGATTTCGACAAGATACATTCTTGTAAACCCTAAATGTTACATGATTTGCTTAACTTGAGAAATCTTTGGTGTAATAAGATTTCTTTGGTGTTTTAGGTGAAAACGACCCGTTAGTAAATCGTTTGTTGTTATGACTATTATAGATATCAAAAGGTGATTGAAGATTATTATGTCTATATGGTGTTGTGAAATGTTTATGGGTGTATTGGAATGGTCGGAAACGAGCGGAATGGGTCAAGGTGGTTAAAAACAGCAAAAATGGTTGTGCAGGTTGTGCCCGGAGCATGATACGCCACAAGGGGCGTATGATATGCCACATACAAGTAATAGACCTAAAAATCCCTGCCATACGCCAACCATACGTCATCCCATACGTCGGAGGCTGATTTTAATCAAAATTGACTATTTTGGTTATGTTTGCTCAGGGAGCGAGCTAGGGGACTTACTTAGTTCTTTATGAACTAATGGTGAGGGCATTGTGTTGTAATTATGTCTTTTGTGTTTCCCGCTCAACGTTGTGTTTTCCCGAATAATTTAAGACACAATGATGTTGCATTATACATAATGTCAAGCAAAGATGACATAATAAAGAGTATGAATAACACAATAATACTGGAAAAAAACACAATCACATGTAAAAAAAGACATAATTACTTATAAGAAAACCACAAAAAAAATAATTATACACAAGTGTTTAAGAAATAAACAATGACGATAAATAGACACAATAAACTGAAATAAATTTCATTTTTATAACAATACTATACTCATTTTAAAGATAAAAAATGCTCATTTTATGGTATTTATTTTTAAAAAATAATATCGTATGTAAAAGTTATTAACGTTTAAAAAATGTGGGGGGAAATTGGTCATGATTATATTACCGTCCAACAACTTTTTCCTATAAAACTTTGAATTTTCTCTCTTAAATTTGATCTTATGATCTAATAGTCAATAATTATTCTTATGATTTGTAGGATAAGTAGACTATTTAGTTAAACCTAACCCTATTTTAAAAATCTTAATAATTACAAATCAAGAATGTTAGATAATTACAAATCAAGAACTCAAGGGGATGCTCTTAGTTAAGGAAACCAAGATAGGGATAGAGGTGAGCAGTGGGAGGAAGAGACCATTGACCGAGGTTGATGAGGTCCAATGCATTGTTGCTCGGCATCTGAAGAGTTCAGATTTGCCGCAATCTTCTGGTATGCCTTGTTCATTCAACATATTTCTTGAATTGGCAAATCTTTGATAATAATGTGAGTGTAACAATTATTTCATTTATTTGCACGTATTCAAGGTGGTTGATTAGCTGGGAGCTTGAGTCTTGAATTCCATGGGTTGGAAGACAAGACATATAGAAGAAATGTTCTTTTATTCTTTCATTTTTCATTGATTGTTTAAATTGTTTAAAACAATTATGAATATTTTTGACATCCTTAGTTTGACTAAGAATATTGCTTCTGGTATTATTTATGCATTGATTGATTAATTATATTTATGCTTGATAAATTGTTTTGATAGCATAATTGATAATGCAAAGTGAATTCTATATGATAGAATTACTAAGAAAGGCAATACTCATGATTCATATTAATAGAATAATTTAAAGTGTTTAAATATTATAATTAGACAAGACTAACCTTTAAAGCAAAGTGTAACACATGAATCTCTAAATAATTGAAAATAAAATTTATTGTTACAAGAGTTTGATGATTACATGACATGCTTAAGGAAGGTTAAAAAGGATTATGATCTTTAATATGCAATTCTTTTGCATAAAATGTCTAAAGATTAATATGAATATTTCATATGGTTGTGAACCTAATCAAATCTTTGAAAGAGTTCAAAGAAGATTTCAATAAAATGAAGATCTAAAAGCAACAATAGTTATATATGAGATATAACCAAAGGTTGCCAAATTAATGCATAGAATGTGAAATTGTTTCACAAACCAAGTACACAATGATGTAGGTAATTTGATAAATACCAATACATAATGTGTTCTTCTCTTGAATGTGATCCAATGAATGAATATCACAATGAACTTATCATATGAATTACTTCACTAGCTTAATTACATGTGAATATAAAGAGTTATAAAATAAACCTGTATAAATTCCTATTTGGGGTTTGAGGATTTAACAAAGAGTTGTTAACCATTTATTTAAAATTGGATCCTCATAAATGATAAAGATAGTTATCATAAATCCCTAAAATGGAATAGATAAAATTTTCATCAATTGTTTCCTAAGGTAGGGAACTGTATTGTTGAAAATTAGATAGTGCAGATTGAAAGAGTTCAATTCTGCAATGATATGATATATACGTTTCAATCAACACAAAGTGTTTGAATGGATCTTAAATGAGTTTAAGAACAAGTTGTTACACATGACATCTGCAAAAGCTCATGGGATCATTGTGAACCCAAAACTTGCAGAACTGTAACTGTTGATTGATAAATATGACAAATGGTTAAGAACCATAAACACTAGATGCAATAAAACAAAGTAAGAGACTTGTTTAACAACATTTAGATGTTGTGTAGTTGAAATTAGAGAATTTTAGTGACAAGATCAACATGGATGTATTAGGATACTACAAATCCTGTAAGCAAGATTTGTTTGACAGGCAAGTAGTTAAACATCAAAACTGAATTAGTAATATATATGCACACATCATCAACTAGAGGTTTAACCCAAAAAATTGACGTTATGGCTGGCTCACCACTTTCAGAAGAAGAGATATCTTTTACATTTTAACTTTAACCCTTTTAGTTACTAATGTTTGAAGTCGACCCATATAATTCAACTTATTAATTTTTAACTTGATGTTGACCCAAAAGTATCAGTATTGTTATACAGTTGTTTTTTATCTATTTTTTTTACCTCTATAATGACGTCGTAGTAATTCCATACTTTTCTTTTATATAACTATTTCATAAAAATGAATTTTATATTACATTGCGTCATTTTTTTCCCGTTTACTATTTAATCATATAATTAATGTTTTATTTTTGTATTAGTTCTTGAAATTCTTTATTTTTCTATTTTATAATATTTCTTTTTTACTAATATAACATTGTAAGGTGTTTTTTTATTTATGTTCAAATGGTTAAAACTGTGTTAATGTAACAATTTTTATTAGCATTTTGTTTTCTTAAATTACCTTTACGGATTTACATTTGAGTTTAGATTTAAATTAACATTTATTAAATATTGACCCGATAAGTTGATTGTGTTCTTCCACTTTAATATTATAATTATGATTTATATAGATTCGTTTTCATGTTTCTAATGCTCATTTTTACAATGGTAAAACACATTTATGTTCGAATCAATTGGTCCGATTACGGCCGCGAAGCACGGGTATATCCCTAGTTATAAAACAAAAGGGTTATATGATATTTCTATCGTTATTAAAATTTTTAATTACTGTTTTATTGCTTAAAATAATTACTAGTACGCAATGTAATCATTTTATATCAAAATATTATTTTAGAAACCAAAATTTCTAAATAAATAATAAAAATTAGAGTTTTGTCTTGTATGTTTATTGATAATCTCGAATTGCTTCAATTAATTATAAAAAGATTTCTTTATCTTCTAATTTGAAATAGTTTTAACAGAAAACAAAATTAAGTTTTTATCATTAGTTAGTTTAAATATCTCAATTATTATAAAACAAAAATGTTAGATAATATTCCTATTGTTATTAAAATTGTTGCTTATTTTTTATTAATTAAAATAATCATTAATACGTAATATAATTATTTTGTATCAAATATCGTTTTATAATTTTTAAATTTAATTATTAAGTATTTGATATTTTATATTAAATACTTGTAAAACGTAGAGGTAGTATTGTAGTTAATTATATATGAGATCTTTTCGAGAAATTTTATGGATATTACTAATCTATCACATTAAATAGCAATTATATTAAATAGCGATCACATTAAATAGTATAAAACAAAATTATGAATAATAAGGTATACAATTAACCAAAATATCCGATTATATTAAACTAATTATCATTGCGGCAATCACATTAAATAGTAATTAAACAAAATCATGAACAATAAGGTACTATACATAATTTACCAAAATAACAGATTATACTAAGCTAATTATCATTGCCACTTATAAAAATTTTTAAAAAGTTAAACACCTTTTACATAAATAACAAATATATATTCTAATAAATAAATGTTTTCTAAGAATATATGATATGTTCTTATACCACCTCAACTTTGATATCTAGTCACTATTTTCTATTAAATACATATCATATTATACAATGATATTAAATATTTGATGTATTTTTAAACTAAATGGTTTTTTCAATACATTTAAAAAATATTAATACTAAAAACACGCTTTAGAAAAAAAAATTATAAAATGTAAATTTTTAAAAAAAAGTATTTTATTACTTAAAATATTAAATTATACGAAATTCAATCATATTTTACATTTAAAAACCGTCTTATGTAGTTTAAATTCTCGTTGGTAATTATTTTGTCTATTAAAGTTATGTAATACACGAGATAATAACTTGGTAATAAACATATTCAAATAAAACAATTAGAAGTATTAGGCTAAGTGACAAACTATTTAACTAACAGTTCACTATCTAAGATCACTTAATCACAAGAGATGTCACCATGTCACATCAAGGCTTAACGTATCAAGCAAAAAAAAAAAAGTGATTATGATCGATCACTTGCTTTAATATAGTACCGTGACAAATAAATTTTTTTTTATTTTTATACCAATAAAAATCAATAGGTCATATCACAATCTACTATATCACACGTTACTTATTATTACAATTTTTTTTATCAAATTCGTTAGCTATCACTCTATTTACATAACGTGTTTATGTGACACGGGTCAAGCCACTTAACCGATAACGTTTATGTGAGTGATACACATACCATTCAAAATCTAATTTAAGTTACTAGGATCAAATCGAAATTAACGGAAACCACAAATAAGGAAACGGATTAATTAACCTTTAATACTAAAGATTCAATGTGTGAGAGTTTGGATTTAAGCACTATAAAACAAGCAAACCAACATTATCTATTCTACATCTTTGTGCATAACATCTACTAACACAGATCGATCGAGCCAGGCACATGGAACACTCCACCAAACGAAAGATTGTTGTGATCATGGGTTCAACCGGTGCCGGAAAATCGCGCCTTTCAATGGACCTGGCTAGTCGATTTTTCAAGAACTCTGAGATCATCAACTGTGACAAAATGCAAGTATACAGTGGACTTGATATAACCACCAACAAAATCACAATGCAAGAGCAATTCGATGTCCCCCATCACCTTCTTGGGGCGATCGACCCATCGAAATCCGAGTTCACTCCTTCGGATTTCCGAAAAGTCGCATCGGAAATCATATCCGACATCAAGTCCCGTCGTGGGTTGCCACTTGTCGTTGGTGGGTCGAGTTCTTTAATTTACTCGCTTGTCACAAAACGTTATGACCAGAAAACTGACGTGTTCAATGGGCCTAACTTGTGCCCGATTAGCACGGAGTTTCGTTATGATTGTTGTTTTATATGGGTGGACGTGTCATTGCCTGTTTTAAATAACTATTTATCAAAACGTGTCGATGAAATGCTTGATGCGGGCATGTTTGACGAGTTGATGGACTACTTTCGGTCCAAGAAGCATGGGAACGTGAACCGGTCCGGTTTAGGTCAGTCGATCGGGGTCCCGGAGTTCGAGGCATATTTTGAGAAGTACCCGGATTTCGGGCGAACGGGCGGGGCGGATACGGATATCGGGCAGATGGAAGCGTACAATGAGGCAGTGAGGCAGATAAAAGATAACACGTATCAACTTGCAAAGAAACAAGTGAGTAAGATCCTCCGGTTGAGGGATGCCGGGTGGGATGTGAAGAGAGTAGATGCTACGGAGGCGTTTAGGGCGGTGATGGCTGCGGAGTCCCGTGGCGGAAGGGTGGCGGAGATGTGGGAAAAGCAGGTGGTGGAGCCTAGTGTGAAGATTGTGAAGCACTTCTTGGATGAATAGGGTTTAAATCTATGGATGCCTCAATACATGTTATCTATTTTATTTTATTTTGTTTTTGAATTTGTGTTTTGCTTTACCAAATGTTTGGGAGCAAGAACTTGGGCTCAACCAATTTTGAAAGAATAAGATGCCCTTTATTATGATCAATTTCATGCAAAGTCTATTACACACATATGATATATTATTATTATGCATGGTGAAGGAACAAATATTCTATTAAAATTTCATGCAAAGTCTATTGCACTAAATTAAAACCTCTAACCATTTTAAAACATTTGCCTATTCTGACGTATTTTGAATTTTAAATTATAGTTTTTAACCTAATAATTAATTTTAATTAAATATTAAATTTAAATTTAATGAATTTAGCTTGACAAGTTTTGAGGTGGTTTAAGATTTTTACAAGCCAAAATAGTAATTACAATTTGCATATCTTTTTTTTAAGGGATAACTTTACAAATATAAACAACATTTTAATTGTTTAAATTAAGTCTCTAAAACTTTTTTTTTTCTCAAATAACTTATTAATGGTGTTCCCATCCCATATAAATTACTTAAATGTCATAAAATAAAATTTCAATATATTTAATTTATTTAACACGTTAAATGTTGATATAATTTTAATTATTCAAAATAATAAAAAAAAGAAGCCAAACGTAAATGAATTTTTCAGATAGCATGCATAAATGATTACAAAAAAAATAACTATTTTTTTTAAATATCATGCGTAAATGTTGATGACTTTTGATAATTTTAAGTTTAATATTTGCTTTCTAAATTAATATTGAATTAAATTATTTTTTTAAAATCACAATATCACCACTTAACATATTAAATAAATTAAATATATAAAAATTTCATGTTAACATGATATTCAGGTTATTTACAAAGAATTAGAAAAGTATTAATAATTTTAATGACATAATCAGTACAAAAATATTTTAGTTACTTTATTCAGACAATTATGAACTATCCCTTTTTTAAAACGTCAACTTTCCTTTTAACTGGATTGTTTGAGTCAATTTAGTTTTATAACCATTTATAATAACTTAAATATGTAAATGAAACACGATTTACTACGCTAAATACATGTAGTTTTTTCTAAATTAAATTTGGAAAGAACGACTAGAAAATTAAATGATAAAATTTTATCAGTTCTGTGTATAAATAAAATTTTAAAAATAGTGACTTTGGAATAGAATAATATTATAATTCATGTCACTAGCTACTTCAAATAATAAAATTTTGATTTAAATTTTTAAAAATTACTTGCAAAGTCATTTTTTTAAATATTTAATAAAAAACCTAACTTCATTACAAATTGTGAAATTTGGTTCTTCCTTCCTAAAGAGATTAAAATGATCCTCAAATAAAATCCAACATCTCTAACTAACAAAAAAATATATATTTGTGGTATACAAAAATTTCATATTGTTTTCAATTGTATGAAGATCAAATCATTAAATACATTCTAGTTTTGGTTGCCTTTTCTAGTTCAAAACTAAATTGAACATACTTAAATCATGAACAACCTTAAAATCACCACAACATTTTTATGAAGTGAAAAATGAGCGAGAAAACAACAAAAAGTGGTGCATGATGTGATTATATGTGTCCCGTAATTTTTTTTTTATTTTTGCTATAATAAAGATTTATTTCCAATTGTTTATGTGCTTTCCCATTTACTAAATTATATAATTTGAAATTATTAGTTGATAATTCTAGTGTCAAAAAGTTGAGTCAAGCCCCTACACACACTACAAGAAAACATAGCAATAGTGGCGACAAAAATCGCCGCTAATGATGTCGAAAATCAATTAGCGGCGACAAATCGCCGCTAATAGCAATAGCGGCGACAAATCGCCGCTAATGTGTCGTCACAAAAAAAAACGTCGCTGAAGGTCAAATGTCGCCGCTAAAGCTCAAAAAACCGTTTTTAAAGAGCGGTTCTAAAAATCGCATTTCCTGGTTTTTGTAACACCTGATACTGCAGAAATTACAAATGCATTCAAACTATTCAAATACCTAATTAAAACATTCAAATCAGGTTTACAATGTGCATAAAACAAATAATCCATAGTTTTGTCTACGTTAGTATTGTATGATTACCATATTTATGGGTTTTATACATGTTCTATTTAGGGCTAATTTAGCATCGTATGATTACCAAATCATTGTTTCTTGCAGTAAAGACACAACAAACCCATATCAACTAACAAAAATCAGCAAGCTTATCAACCGACAGTACCTCAGAAATCTCCACATCGAATCCACAAAAGATCGAAAAAAATCAAATCATTCTCCTAAACAACACATGTAAAATCTGAAACCAAAAACCGAATTCCATCCCAATCTTACTTCAATCAGCTATATAAACACTAAAAATCGAATCACAAACCTAACTTACCAGAAAATGAGAGAGCAGCGGTGAGGTGGTGTCGACCGGCGTGAGCGGCGGTGGGGGTCTGCGTGACCGGCTGCGGTGGCAGGCGTGACGGCAGCGAGAACAGAGGCGCCGGAGGTTTATGTTGGAAATTTGAATATTATCAAATTAATTTAATTAAAATCAAGACTTTTCAAATTACTCAAGACTTTTCATATTTCATGTGTTGATTATATGTATTAATTCAAGACTTTTGGTATTTCATGTGTTGATTATATGTATTAATTCAAGACTTTTGGAATCCTAATCTTGTAGTATAAATACGATTATATGTATTAATTCAAGACTTTTGGAATCCTAATCTTGTAGTATAAATACAAGACAATTGGTGTCTTGTTGGTTGGTTGAAAAGAATACTACATAAAATCACACACAAACTTTGAAGAATTTCCAACTTTCTCAACTCTTCAAGTTCTTGTTTAAGACATATTTTTCAGGTGCTAGGTTAATCCTGGCAGTACACAAACTGTTTCGGTTGTTGTACCCTGGGAGACAGACGCGTTCGTCTTGAGAAGAGGCACGAAATCTGTTTTAAGGGAAGCGTATTGAATACGTGCCTCAACCATAATCATCAACATGTTTATTCTATGTCAATTAAGAATATGTGGAAGACATAAGCGTATTGAAGTATTTGTGACCAGCTCGTCAAGATGCTTGATTGAAGACTCGCTATTTTGAGTACCCAACGAAGACATGCATTAAAACATGTTTCGTATATAAACTAGTAATTTATGTTCTTTTATTTTAGTCTTGTAACCGGTAATGTACTAAATTATTTCTTACGAATAACGAGTGTATCGTTATTATGTATATTTTATTATTGTTTTATAATAAAAACGTGAACACATCTCCTACAATCTTAAAACAGACTTTCATGAAAAACCTTGTAAATAAGGATTTTAGGTTCATGAAAGTTAAATATAAATCAAAATTTTTGATAAAATCTAGTAAATATTTTAGAGAAATATTTAGTACAACTTGGTCGGATTTTGTTATTGGAGTACAATATTTAATCCGAGTACCGTGTTACAAGACATATGTTTTTATTCATTTTTTGAGTTCATGGGTTTTGATTGTAAATTTAGCCATGAGCAATTTTTGGTTAGCTTCAAAATATGTTTTTGAGCATTCATTTTCTAATAATCTTATTAGAAAAAAATGGTTTTGAAACTGATATAAAATGTTTGTAAACATTTTTTTTTAACGTGCGTGTTAGAAGTTTATTATTATTTTTTTTAAAAATAATATTGGTTACGAAACCTTTACATTTTCTAACAAGCATGTTAGATGTAATGATTGTTTTGGTAAACAATATTGGTTTGAACAATTTAAATTTTTAAAAAATGACATGTTAGAATCGAGAGTGTTTGTGTAACACTTTATTTATTTTATAACAAGCGTGTTATAAAAGATTATTTGCTAAGTAATAAGTTTATAACGATTTTTGTAATCGTTTATTTTCTAACAAGTGTGTTAGAATTAGTTTATTTGGTATAAACATAATAAGCTTTATAACGATTTTGGTAATCGTTTATTTTCTAACAAGTGTGTTAGAATTAGTTTATTTGGTATAAACATAATGTGCTTTATAACGATTTTGGTAATCGTGTTTTTTCTAACAAATATGTTAGAATCATTTTATTTTGTATAATCATACTAAGATTTATAACGATTTTGGTAATCGTTTATTATTTTTTTTAACAAAGTGTTAAAACCAGTTTATTTTATAAAAAAAAAGCCTTTCTAACGGTTTGGGAAATCGTTTATTTCTAACAAGCGTGGTAGAACCGAATTATTTTATAATTTGAAAGGCTTTAGAAAAGATTTGTGTAATCGTTTCGTTTCCAACATAAGTGTTAGGACCGATTTGTTATATAAACATAAAAACTTTGAAAATTTTGTTGTTTATTTTCAAACGAGCACAGTAGAAACTGGTTTATCATAAAAAAAATGTTAATTTTTAACCGGTTAGTTTTCAAGACGAGATAGAAGTATGATAAAAATGTTTAAGTAAACATTTTATTCATGTGCGTGTTAGTCACGCATTATGTTATAAGATTGCTTTGTGTAAGCATTTTTCAATTCTCTAACGTGAACGTTAGATACGATTTTTAGAATCGACTAAATTCTAATATGATTATTAGAAAATTGTTTTGTGTAAACAATTTAATTATCTTACATGAAAGTTAGATATGATTTGTGTAATCGTTTTATTTTGAACAGATTAATGACTGTTTGATTTAAAGTTTCAAAATGAAACTACTAAAAAATGAAGATGTTATTGGGAACATTTTTGATTTATCCCAAAGGACACGTGTCATTGCATATCGAGGATGATTCCTCATGACAAGTGCAACCATTTATGCATCTTCTAATCTAGATGACATTGAAATGTCAGATACCGAAAGTGTTCAAGATAGTAACACTATATGACTTGATGTTTAGAATTCATCTATATGTCTTTTTAAACTATTACAAATAAACATTTGTTTTGGTGCGTTGGTTGTATTCAATATCTTAAGATAACACATGCATTTATGCACAATAATCACTATAACATATGAAAGAGATATAGGTTATAGTTAACTATATTAATAAATTCTGTGGAATTTATTATAAAGTGATGATGACATATAGATGCTTTTATTGCTTTCATTGTGTTTGAAATTATGTAGATTATGTGTCTACTAACCTAGAAGAGCATCCTTAATACATAGTATGAGATACAACAAATGAAAATTTGAAATTAATTTGTTGTATATCATAATGAAACATGACTTTCTATTGAAGGAGGACTTCAAAACATGTCAAATGACGATGTCATTTGAGATGATTTTGGTAGACGTTGAAAGTGTTGAAGAAATAACACTTTAAGATTTGATGCTTAGCTATCATTCTTGTACCCGTTTAAAATATGTTGTGTGTTACATTTTATTATAAATGTTCAACTATGGCTTAAGTTTATTTATTTATTTTAAATAAACAAGTTGATCTAGAAATAATAAAATGATATATGGTAAATAATATTTAAATTTTGGAGAATTTAAATTTTTCTAGTTTAATAAATATACATATTTAAACGGAAATTACAAGTGGTAACTTGCACGAACACAATGAGCGGGTTATGATATTGACTTATATATGTTGTAAGTCTCATATCAAATATCAATATAGTATGGTGAGTGTATTAAAACAAAATACACAAGAACGAATGATGTTGTCTAATGTTGAGAGCATCAACATGGAAATTCATAAGTGTGTTTTGATTACTATAACATATGAAAGAAATATATGTTATTATTGTAAATAATCTTAATAAATTTTGCATATTTATTATAGATACTTACAATAGTGATGGTCTTGTAGATTATGCTACAGCCATAATTGTTATTGAAACTATGTGGAGGATTTATCTTTCAATTTGGGAGAGTTTCCTAATACATGGTTTCATTGAAACAACAATATAAATGTATAAATCACTTTAGACACATGGGATGTCATATTGTTGAGTATCAATCTTGTTGACTATATCTCAAGAGTCTAGTGATTTTATACAAATAGCATTCATCATATGTTGATGAATGTGTTCACCAAAGTGACTTGAGTTAAGACATATGTTTAAGTTCTTATGATTAAATGGTGAAGCCTTAGATATTAAAGGCAAATGAATTATGATCCTACATAATGGATGAAGTTAAATATAGTTATGATTTTTTCTTAAACCAAGTGTTTAAAAATCTCATCATTATTGTCTAAAATAAGATATGAATGTTTGTAGAGATAATGTGTTATCTCTTGGAGCTGTGAATGATCAGAATGATGCATCTTCTGTTCATATGCTAATATTTTAGTCTAAAGCATGGTAGACTAATACATGTTAATTTAAACTCTGTGGAGATTAAATTAACTTTAAACATTCAATATATGTGATGACATGAGAATGCGTTTCGGTCCATATGAGGAGAGCTCATGGAGTAATATGTATGGATGAACTTAGTGACACAATGATGTATATATGTTTGATATCTTATCATAGGTGTCAAAGTCTTCAAAAGATAAATTGCTCAAACTTAATCAAAGTGTAAGCAATGTGGGGGAATGTGTCATTTACGAGACAACCCTCTAGAGTTTGTAAGAGATAGTATTTGAGAAGTTTCTCAATCTCTTGTGGAAAAGGAGAACTTTTCACAGCACGATGTTAATAATTGGAAAATGGTTATCTAATAAGACTCAAATATGGGGGTTGCTTGCACTTAATACAAGTATGTGATAGATTTTGTAATAAAGATTTTAGTAATCCAAATAAATATTGCAAATTCGTGACCAAGTGGGGTACACGATTGAGTTAATCAAGTTGATTGGACTCAAATGCCAATCGGTAAAAGTGGAAACGTGTTTAGCCTTAAAATGAGTTTCAAATCATTCTTAAGACATGGTAACATAACTAGATCCAAGTTGAGATCACTGGTTATAGTCTTATAAATTGATAAAAGGGCTAGTAGGACTTATGAGTCAAGAACACGTTAGAACAATTTATCTCAGTTGCTAATTATCTTTGTTGACTTGAGAAGTCAAAGATAATATTTTAGATCCAATAACATGAGAGATTAAGTTGAGGAATGTGACTAAAGCCCTTGTAAAGAGATATTTGAAGGAAACCTAACCTTGTTGATTGGAGATCCCATGATCTAGGTTCAATAGGACAACTAATTCATATATCTAGGGTGGTCACTGTGGGGGCATAGTTGTACAATGGATGTATAAGCTAATATATATGTTAATATATATCCTCCTAAACTGTAAAAGGGTGTTTAAATACGTCCTAGTCCATTCCTATAATAATCAGTGACATTGTTGTGTGAGGCTAAGCATAATATATGGTTCATGATCTGTGTAAATCATGATAACCAAAATACTTTTAATGATTTGTGGACAAATCACCTATGTTAGAGAGAAGTGGGGTCGCTTCGAATGGAATTGTCGGGCATAATTCCTAGAGCTCTCGCAGAACCAGGATAGTGTTCCATGACCATAACGGACACGACAATGAGGGTTTAACCAGACCAGGAAGAATATTGTGTGAAGTGTAATAACGTCTACGTAAAAAGGGGTTTAGTTCAAGGACATCGCGTCTACTAACCGCTGGGAGACTAAGTATACTTCACAAAGGAAAGTTCAAAGGGAACACCTACTTCTCCTGCAATACTCAACCGCTGAAATAATGTCTTAACACTTGAGTGTATGAGTTGATTTTATTCATGTGGGGGATTGTTGGAAATTTGAATATTATCAAATTAATTTGAATTAAAATCAAGACTTTTCAATTACTCAAGACTTTTCATATTTCATGTGTTGATTATATGTATTAATTCAAGACTTTTGGTATTTCATGTGTTGATTATATGTATTAATTCAAGACTTTTGGAATCCTAATCTTGTAGTATAAATACAAGACAATTGGTGTCTTGTTGGTTGGTTGAAAAGAATACTACATAAAATCACACACAAACTTTGAAGAATTTCCAACTTTTTCAACTCTTCAAGTTCTTGTTTAAGACATATTTTTCAGGTGCTAGGTTAATCCCGGCAGTACACAAACTGTTTCGGTTGTTGTATCCTGGGAGACAGACGCGTTCGTCTTGAGAAGAGGCGCGAAATCTGTTTTAAGGGAAGCGTATTGAATACGTGCCTCAACCATAATCATCAACATGTTTATTCTATGTCAATTAAGAATAGGTGGAAGACATAAGCGTATTGAAGTATTTGTGACCGGCTCGTCAAGATGCTTGATTGAAGATTCGCTATTTGAAGTACCCAACGAAGACATGCATTAAAACATGTTTCGTATATAAACTAGTAATTTATGTTCTTTTATTTTAGTCTTGTAACCGGTTTTACGAATAACGAGTGTATCGTTATTATGTATATTTTATTATTGTTTTATAATAAAAACGTGAACCCTTCTCCTACAGTTTATGGGTGAGCGGCAGGTGTCATGTCACACCCCGACCGACGGCGGAATACGTCGGGGCGCGAGCTTGACTGTTCATTAGCTCATGGTGCTATTATAACGTTTCAATATTTAAAGCATCATTATTACAAATTAACATTCATTGAAGCACAACAACATTACATGAATCCAAAAATCAAAGTATTACAATTGAAAAATCTGTACAATTGTTTCAAGTTTAACTAGGTCACTAATCCTATCTTATGTCTTCATTATGCTTCCTTAACCTGTTACACATGTAAAATAGAGTTTGTCAACTATTTGTATAGTTGGTGAGTTCACACACTAAGTTTAAATAATAAGTATAAAAAGGATGCAAACTATAGCCCAACTAGATATGTATCATAAGCACAGCATGAATACAAGTTTGAATAAATTGAATGAATGAATGAATGAATAACAATTGCTTGTGTCCAAACAAGTATCCTTACAACATGTTAATTCAAGTATGGCCATACTATAAATTAACTGTTATAATTCAACAAGTTTGCTAGGTGTACTTTTCACCATTTTCACACAAAGGCAAAAGCCTTTGCGAAGATAGTATCTAACCATCTTAGGCTACTAGGTACTAGATTGCTTGACTGGCAACACACATAGAATCAACACATTGTATAAGCCTAGCCTCTAACACATAAAGCTAACTAGGTCTAAGGCTTGCATCATGGATTGAATGAATAGTAGAATGAATAATGTTTGAATAAGACATGTGTAACATCCCAAAAACAAAATGTAAAAGGGAGTGTGAAGAAACTCACATGATTGTTTGCTTAGTGTATTGATAGAGGATGGAGTTGTAGATAGTGCTTATACCTAGAGTTGTAAAGCATAATAGTCTTAGTATTTGTTTATAGTTCACGCTTTTGATGTCATAAAATCTATGACATCCTAATGTAAGTCCTATAATAATATGTCTAAGTTTTTATCGATAGCTTGGAATATTAATTAAATATTCTCACAATAATAAATAAAATAGAATATAAGGTATTCATTTTATTTAGTTGTATGAATAAACTAAGATGATGTTTTGAGAAATTTTTAATAATATTCCAAATAAGTTTGTATGATAAGTAAAATAGAATGTTGATTATTCTATTAATTTATTTTGTAATCGGAATTCCTAAGAATAATATTTGAGTATATTCCATCCATTTGTTTTATAAAAATTATTGAAATAAAATAAATTGATATATATATATATATATGAATTTGTAAATAGCCTTTTAGAATGATTATTTTTAAAAAAATATTAGGAATTAGTTTATAAGTCTTTTGATAAAAATTTCACACATAAGTTATTTAAAATAACAATTTGTTTTAGAATATATCATTTTAGATTATTTTAAATCATTTTCTTTTCAAACATAATCTTTATGTTAATTTCAAATTTCCAAAAGAATATATATATATTAGGTTTGAATATTAATAAAGTAAATATGTTATTAAAATGTAATGAACGTTTTTTTTTTTTATCAATTTCGTGAAAATACCTACAGGTCAAATTCAAAATCCAAAAGGAATTCATTGTTATATATATTAAAAAAATTCCGAATATGTATAAATTATTTAAAATGGGTTTTATGAAATTGAAAACATATAAAATAATTTCTTTAATATGCTTTATGAATCAAATAAGTTTCATAATTTGAAAATGGAAAAAAAATCCTCTTTAGAATTTGAATAAACTTGTACAGAATGTATAAAAATAAACTTTGGGATTTTTAAAATTATGTTTATAATAAAATGTAAATGGAATTAGGATAAATAAAAAAAAACGGGTTATAAGGTGGCCCGAATGGAGTCGAACGTTGTTGTGATTGAACTTTATTTATCAATTACTAAATTGAGTTTCAAACCATATGAACCCTAATTCCCTTTTTGTTCGAATTCGTTTTACACGAAGATTGTAAGCCACTGCAACGTTGGGGCTTTTGATCTCCATGAAATTACGAGTAGTTAGACATAGAGAATTACCTGATTAGAGTTCGAATGGAGAGGGTTCGGGTGCAGGTTCTTGCTCGATTGTTTCCGAGTTCCAATCGTGGCCGACGAGGATTGAATGTGTTCGTTCGTTGCCCAGAAAGGTTCGTCGGTCGTAAAGAAAGGGAATGGGATACCTTGATTTCGTTTTCATACTGGTTTGCTACGAATTTGATTTATGGATTATTGACCTATTTTAGGAGTCTTTAAACGCGTTTTTACGAGCTTTAACTGTCTTAATTGTTGATTGATACTGATTACTCATTCGAAATCCTTTCCAATCTTACCAAGAATGAGTTGTAAAAAGCTGAGATTCGACCAGATTGTATTTCGGCTTTAGAAGCGGGTGGATGGGTATCCGTATGAGCTAACCGGGTAAAGAGGAAAACAAAAAAATGGGGTTTTTACGGTTTATGGTCCTTACTCCTTTGGTTTCTATTTCTTTTAATTCTTTTGTAAAACTTTCTGTCTAACAATCCAGTTTCTTACTCTTTGCAATTCCAGCCCATTTTGTTTATCGTTTTACTATTTTAATTTTTAAGTCATAATGTTTATAAAACCATATATACATACATATATATATATATTATATCCTTTTAGATAAAAACAATGTACTACTAATATTATTATTATTATTATTATTATTATTATTATTATTATTATTATTATTATGTTTAGTTCATTAATAATATAAGCATATAAGTATATATCTATAAATTTATGACTACAAATGTTTTCAAAGAACATTCAAAACTTTTATTTATTACGAATTAAGTACGATTACAATATACGAATTCGTAATGGAAACCCTGGGGATTACAGTCTCCCCTACTTTAGGGAATTTCGTCTCGAAATTTATTTAGTTAAAATTTTGACAAAAATTGTTAGTTGTTTGTTTCAACTTGTTTCTGTTTCTTTATCACCTTAGTTATCGATATTATTTATTTTTTATTTTTTTTTTTAGTAAATTAATAACTTTGTTTCTTGATTTAGTGTTATTAGAATTGTAATTATTAAAGTTACAGGATAGTGTCTCAATATATTAGACCACTAGTTGATAGTTTAGGGGAGTTTAAACTCACAATTTGTTTTAGAGCTTTGAATTGAGAATGAACTTTAATCAGGATAGTTATTAGTAACGCACTCGGATTTGTGTACAACAAGTTTACGTGTTACAAGGGTTTTGAATTTAACGATAGTTGACTCAACTCATGGTGAGATTAACTACAAATATATTTGGATAACTTAGTATAAATAAATACTACCCAAATATTGTTATATGAGTAATAATTTATTTGTCGATTATTCTTGACTGAAATAATAGTTCACTCGAATTGTAGATTAAACTGACAAGTCCTATTCTTGATCAAGCTTTCGGTGCTACTATCAATGTATTAGTGGTGCTTATATATAGGGTATACCGCAGCCAACCCACCACATCATTAATACCTTGATAGCATTCCAATGACCTACCAAGACTATCCTAAACCTAACTACATTTAAATAGATGCTTGAATACTTGACTATCTTTAGAAATTGTATGCTCTTAGAGATATAATCAATTGCAATCTTGCAATCGAATCTCATAGTTATATGGATTTCTAAATGATTGATTTTGAATATACGAATGATACTGAATACACTAGTATGTGGTATTATATAGCTATGATAACTACTTATCATTAACCTTAGTTATGATACCACTGAATCTTTGAATAATTGTTTGAACATACGAATATAGGATAACTCATTTAAAAATCATTAGCATGATTCCTATGGTTATCGATATCCTTAATTTGACCTGGTGTAAGAATACACACCAAGATTAGAAATTGAGTAACAATTGATTTAACTAGCATGGTTTCTCGAAACTGTAGATTGAATTGACTACTCTAGCCCTTGATCAGGCTTTTGATCCTACTACCAATGTACCAGTAGTGCTTATATATAGGGTATACCGCAGCCAACCCACCACACTACTAATACTTCGATAGCATACCAAATGCCTACCAAGGGCGACAAGAACTTTAGACAAACTTGAATAGGTGTGGGAGACTTTGACTTGCTTTTAAAAATTGCATGAGTATAGAGGTTTTCATCAATGAAATTTGTGCAATGGAATTTCTCGGTTGTAACGTATGAATTGATAGATGATCGATTTTTGGATAAACGAATGATGTAGAATACATAGATTTTGATATTATATAAGCTTTGATTGTTGTGATAACTAATTATCATCAATCTTAGCTATAATATCATGGAACTTTTGAATCTTTGTCTAAAGGTATGAATATAGAATGATTTGTCTAAAAATCAATAATATGGTTCATGTGGACTTGTTTTAAAATTTTATATGGAATCACCCATACTTCAATTCGTAAGTCCACATTATGTCATTCTATTGAAATCTAAACATAATATAATAAGAAATAAATGTTTCTTGGTTAAAAAAAAATAATAAAAGCAAAAATCATTATAACTTGTTTGAAACATAGAGAAGGATTTTTTTTTTTTTTTTCAGAATTGAATACCAAATGACATGTTAGAATTATTAGGCATAATATCCTAGTGGGTTTATAAATTATAACATAGACGTCATGGTTAAAATAAGGTATGTGATATAATAACTTTATAGATGTAGTGACAAGTCACTAATCATAAGAACCATATCATCAAATTTTCTATCACGAGTTTGGATAATTAAAATATGTAATATTATAACCTTTTATATTTGTTGATGAATCACCATCAATAATTCTTGAGTATAATATTACTTATTTTCTTGAATCAAAATATACATCATGAATAAAGGAAAAAACAACACCATAACCTTTTAGATTTAGTGATGTGTCACCATCACTGACCTTAGGTTTAATGTTAGTTAAATCATAACATAGTTAACACAAAACAAGGATAGATGATACCATATTATGTGAGACATAGTAATGAATCACCATCACTAATTTCAAGTATGATATCATGGAGTTCTAAAAACAAAAGCATATACATTATCAATCCAAGAAAAGTAACACCATGAAATTTAGATGTAGTGATGAATCACCATCACACATCTTAGGTATAATATTACTAATTCCTGAATCATAACATATGTAACATAAATCAAAGAGAATTGACATCATATCTTGTGAGACACGGTGATGAATTACCATCACTAACCTCAAGTATGATATCATGTAAGTTTAAGAACTTAAAACATGGGCATTATTAACCCAAGAAAAATAACACCATAACCTTTTGTTATTGTAATGTATCACCATCACAACTCTTAGATACAATGTTACTAACTTCTTGAATCATAAAATAGGCAACATAGAACAAAGATAGATGACATCATATTCCGTGAGAATAGTAATGAATCACCATAACTATCCCCAAGTATGAATCATGGAGGTATTGAATCATAACATATTCATTATAAATCCAAAGAAAGGTAACACCATTGCCTTTAGATGTAGTAATGTATCACCATTACAATCTTAGGTATGATATTAATAACTTCATTGAATCATAACAAATATATTATTCAACTAAAGAAAAATAAAATCTTGAGTATGATGTAAAGGAGTTGTTGAATCATAACATATATATTACTAATCCAAGAAAGAGAACATCATAACTCTTAGATGTAGTGATGTATCACCATCACAATCTTAGGTATGACATTATTAACTTTCTTAAATTATAACACAATTTTTATTATTCATCAAAGGAAATGACATCATAGCTTGTGAGATGTAGTGATGGATCACCATCACTAATCTCTAGTACGATATCATAAGATTTGGAATTGTAGAAGTAATGTATTGAAATCATTTTGAATCAGATTATAAATTTTAGGGAGTAGAATCCAAGTTGGACACTTTTTGACTTATTAGAATTAATTTTGTTTGCAAGATGTGTCATGCTTTGGCCTATAGGTAAAATACTCTCATTAAGAACCCCCAGGAAAGCTAGACTGGTCCCTCGTCAGGGATTATTAATTGCTTTCCTAGACAGGAGTCTCAACTAACGATATTCACCCTTCCAGTTACTACATGCCCATCTTAACAAACTTAATTCTAACGAGGTTTTAAATCAAAATTGAACAGATAGAATCATTTTGAACTCGTTTGAAAACATAAGGAATGGTATTCACAATGGAGTACCGGGTGACATATTAGAATCATTTTAGTTTGTAAGATGTTTGGTATAATATGCTTTGGCCTATAAGTGATTGTACTCTCATCAGAAGTCCCCAGGAAAGCTAGACAGGTCCCACAGTACATCGGGGATTTATACGAATAGCTTTCCTAGACAGGAATTCCAACTACCGGTACTACACTCTTCCAGTTAGTACATATCCACCTCACAAACTTTAATTCTAACGGGATCTTAAAATCAATAACAGAATTCCTATTTTGTCTAAGGAATAATATTAGACATTAACTCTAATGATTGTTGAATTCATATCAACTAAAGGTTGTTTGCATGTATTTGAGTTTGGAATAGATTTCTCCTAAAAGCAAATACCAAGGCAATTGCTTAAACTAAGTAATCCCATGATATAAAGTAACTTAGTCTATGGCATTCCTAACTAGTGCAAGCAAGGCATATTAAAAACTATGGCTTTCCTCTATGGTAACAAATATAACATAACACATAATGAATAGGTATAACACATAATGAATAAGTATATAACATATAGCACATAAGCAACTAATAAACAAACAAGTGTAATATGAGATAACTCATATTTGGGTTAGCTTAGTTATAGTCTAGGCCACCATTTTCTAATAACCTAGATCCCTATAACCATGGCTCTGATACCAATCTGTCACACCCCGACCGACGGCGGAATACGTCGGGGCGCGAGCTTGACTGTTCATTAGCTCATGGTGCTATTATAACGTTTCAATATTTAAAGCATCATTATTACAAATTAACATTCATTGAAGCACAACAACATTACATGAATCCAAAAATCAAAGTATTACAATTGAAAAATCTGTACAATTGTTTCAAGTTTAACTAGGTCACTAATCCTATCTTATGTCTTCATTATGCTTCCTTAACCTGTTACACATGTAAAATAGAGTTTGTCAACTATTTGTATAGTTGGTGAGTTCACACACTAAGTTTAAATAATAAGTATAAAAAGGATGCAAACTATAGCCCAACTAGATATGTATCATAAGCACAGCATGAATACAAGTTTGAATAAATTGAATGAATGAATGAATGAATAACAATTGCTTGTGTCCAAACAAGTATCCTTACAACATGTTAATTCAAGTATGGCCATACTATAAATTAACTGTTATAATTCAACAAGTTTGCTAGGTGTACTTTTCACCATTTTCACACAAAGGCAAAAGCCTTTGCGAAGATAGTATCTAACCATCTTAGGCTACTAGGTACTAGATTGCTTGACTGGCAACACACATAGAATCAACACATTGTATAAGCCTAGCCTCTAACACATAAAGCTAACTAGGTCTAAGGCTTGCATCATGGATTGAATGAATAGTAGAATGAATAATGTTTGAATAAGACATGTGTAACATCCCAAAAACAAAATGTAAAAGGGAGTGTGAAGAAACTCACATGATTGTTTGCTTAGTGTATTGATAGAGGATGGAGTTGTAGATAGTGCTTATACCTAGAGTTGTAAAGCATAATAGTCTTAGTATTTGTTTATAGTTCACGCTTTTGATGTCATAAAATCTATGACATCCTAATGTAAGTCCTATAATAATATGTCTAAGTTTTTTATCGATAGCTTGGAATATTAATTAAATATTCTCACAATAATAAATAAAATAGAATATAAGGTATTCATTTTATTTAGTTGTATGAATAAACTAAGATGATGTTTTGAGAAATTTTTAATAATATTCCAAATAAGTTTGTATGATAAGTAAAATAGAATGTTGATTATTCTATTAATTTATTTTGTAATCGGAATTCCTAAGAATAATATTTGAGTATATTCCATCCATTTGTTTTATAAAAATTATTGAAATAAAATAAATTGATATATATATATATATATGAATTTGTAAATAGCCTTTTAGAATGATTATTTTTAAAAAAATATTAGGAATTAGTTTATAAGTCTTTTGATAAAAATTTCACACATAAGTTATTTAAAATAACAATTTGTTTTAGAATATATCATTTTAGATTATTTTAAATCATTTTCTTTTCAAACATAATCTTTATGTTAATTTCAAATTTCCAAAAGAATATATATATATTAGGTTTGAATATTAATAAAGTAAATATGTTATTAAAATGTAATGAACGTTTTTTTTTTTTATCAATTTCGTGAAAATACCTACAGGTCAAATTCAAAATCCAAAAGGAATTCATTGTTATATATATTAAAAAAATTCCGAATATGTATAAATTATTTAAAATGGGTTTTATGAAATTGAAAACATATAAAATAATTTCTTTAATATGCTTTATGAATCAAATAAGTTTCATAATTTGAAAATGGAAAAAAAATCCTCTTTAGAATTTGAATAAACTTGTACAGAATGTATAAAAATAAACTTTGGGATTTTTAAAATTATGTTTATAATAAAATGTAAATGGAATTAGGATAAATAAAAAAAAACGGGTTATAAGGTGGCCCGAATGGAGTCGAACGTTGTTGTGATTGAACTTTATTTATCAATTACTAAATTGAGTTTCAAACCATATGAACCCTAATTCCCTTTTTGTTCGAATTCGTTTTACACGAAGATTGTAAGCCACTGCAACGTTGGGGCTTTTGATCTCCATGAAATTACGAGTAGTTAGACATAGAGAATTACCTGATTAGAGTTCGAATGGAGAGGGTTCGGGTGCAGGTTCTTGCTCGATTGTTTCCGAGTTCCAATCGTGGCCGACGAGGATTGAATGTGTTCGTTCGTTGCCCAGAAAGGTTCGTCGGTCGTAAAGAAAGGGAATGGGATACCTTGATTTCGTTTTCATACTGGTTTGCTACGAATTTGATTTATGGATTATTGACCTATTTTAGGAGTCTTTAAACGCGTTTTTACGAGCTTTAACTGTCTTAATTGTTGATTGATACTGATTACTCATTCGAAATCCTTTCCAATCTTACCAAGAATGAGTTGTAAAAAGCTGAGATTCGACCAGATTGTATTTCGGCTTTAGAAGCGGGTGGATGGGTATCCGTATGAGCTAACCGGGTAAAGAGGAAAACAAAAAAATGGGGTTTTTACGGTTTATGGTCCTTACTCCTTTGGTTTCTATTTCTTTTAATTCTTTTGTAAAACTTTCTGTCTAACAATCCAGTTTCTTACTCTTTGCAATTCCAGCCCATTTTGTTTATCGTTTTACTATTTTAATTTTTAAGTCATAATGTTTATAAAACCATATATACATACATATATATATATATTATATCCTTTTAGATAAAAACAATGTACTACTAATATTATTATTATTATTATTATTATTATTATTATTATTATTATTATTATTATTATGTTTAGTTCATTAATAATATAAGCATATAAGTATATATCTATAAATTTATGACTACAAATGTTTTCAAAGAACATTCAAAACTTTTATTTATTACGAATTAAGTACGATTACAATATACGAATTCGTAATGGAAACCCTGGGGATTACATGTCACGGGCTCCGCAGGGGCTGCCGAGGGCTGGAGCGTCGTCCGGCGGCTGGAGGGAGGCTGGGGGACGTCCGGTGGCTGGCGGTAGTGGCGCGGTAGTGGCTTGGAGGGAGCTTCCTCGATTTCGCTCGGGAGAGAGGAAAGGTGAACGATTGGGGCGAAAATGGGAGTGGAGGGAAACTGAGAACCATTTTAACCACCATTAGCGGCCACAAATCGCCACTATAGGTGTCGCCGCTATTGGTTTTCATATCAGCGCTTTTTGGTCGCCGCAATTGATCATGTCGCCGCTAATGCCGTCGCCCCTAATGAGCTCTTTTCTTGTAGTGACACTTAACCTCTTAGGTTTAACTCATTTAACTAAAACTAGTTCGTGCACAGCTTGCGTCACCTGGCAACAACTCCAAGTATTTAAACGATAACAATTTTTATAAAATAAGACAACATCAGATGTTCGAAAGAATAGTAACAACAATAAAAACAAGAAGCACAAACAAATGCAACATAAGCACCAAACAAAATGCATATAACACATTCCATGAACTCATATTTGGTTTGGGTTCATGCAAGGTTTGACCAAACAAACTATAAAGCGACGTGTGTTTAATTGTCACGCAGCTACAAAAAAAATTTGCCTCATACTCCTTTTTTTGAACGGCGACGATCCTACATACCACGTATGTTGTCTTAACATGGCCCACCGGGCAGAGGTAAGACGCTGCCACACCAGATGCGCGGGAACCCCGTGGAATAGGTAAACCTTCGTCTCCCATTGGTCCAGAACCCGAGATTAAGCTTAAGATTCATTCCCTCACCTGGATGTCCTTTAAATTGCCTCTGGCAGGACTCGAACCCATGACCTCTCGGTCACAAGGTAAAGCCCTAACCAGTAGGCTAGATTTGCAGGACTGCCTCATACTCCTGGCGGTAGAATCTTTCTTGTCTTTAATTGAGTTTACAAAATAAAAGTTATCGCCTTAAATTTTTATTTGGAATGATTTTTTAATGACAATATTGGATAGTTAATAATGTTGGTTGTACCGACTAGGGCTGTAAACGAACCGAACGTTCAGCGAACCATTCGTGAACCATTCGGCGGGAAGTTCGTTTATGTTCGTTCGTTTAATAAACGAACGAACACGAACAAGAAAATTCCGTTCGTTTAGTTAAATGAACGAACATGAACAAAGGTCATGTTCGTTCATTTGTGTTCGTGAACGTTCGGTAACATGTTCGTTTACGTTCGTTTATGTTCGGTTAAGTTCATTTATATTTATTCATTAAATGTGTTGTTTATTTTTAATTTTTAATTTAATACCATAATACTTAAAGTTATTTTTAGTTTAATACTATAATATCTTAATTTATATATTTATAAATGATTATCTCCATTACTTGAGATTAAAAATGTTGATTTTTATAGTTTCAATAATATGTGTCCGTTAGCGTTTGTGAACCGTTCGTGAACAAGCTAAATCGTTAATGAACGAACATGAACAAGAATTTTCGTTCGGTAAGCGTTCGTGAACAAGTTAAAAGTTAAACGAACGAACACAAACAAGGGCTCGTTCGTGTTCGTTTGGTTCGTTTACAGCCCTGGTACCGACAACATGCTATAAAAATTGTTTTATTCCTACGACCTTTTGTCGTCGGAAAAGGCATACGAGCCATGTAAATGACCTTTTTACCACGCGAAGATGTACAACATATACGGTAATTCGTCATATCAACAACTATGCAACAACATCCTGGCTATTTAAATATTGTATGTGTTCAACCAAAACATATGTTTATAATTTGGGGAAAATCAACAATATAGTCATTGACCGGTTTTTAAGGTTTAACCATCTGAATATCATTGACGTAACAATATATTCTACAAATGTATCACAGATGTGGCAACAACTTATTTTTAGTATAAAAAAGTTTTAGTTATTTTCTTTTTCATTTTTTATAATTTTATTTTATCAAATTTTAATTTTAATTAAAAATCATTTTTATCATGCAATAAACTTAAATTTTTATTATTTTTAGTTTTAGTTTATAAAATATGAATAGGTTTTTGAGCAACATCTTATAAAAACCAGCCTGGATTTGCAATTGATTAAATTATTATTAATTAACAAATGAGCTCAAGCTTTAAAAAGTTTTAATATATTTATAATAAATATTCTATATAAAAATAAAATAAAAGTAAATTTTATAAAACTAGGGAGCAAAAACCTCATAACCAAAAAAATATTTTACCTCTTTTACATTATAAAACTATTTTGATTTTTTTTTCAAAAATTTGGACTTTTAATTTACATTTTAAAATTCCGGTATTGTTTATCATTTTAAATAATAAATAAACATATTTACATAAAATATCGTTATAAAAAATTTTAAAAAAAGGTTTATTTTAAACGAAACAGAAACAAGTCGCAAATCTTTCTATAAAATAATATTTTCTATAAATATAAAAGAAAAGAAAATTTTTATAAGTACTTAGTAATAAATAAAAGTTTTACATTTTCTTAAAAAACGTTTTTTAAAAATTTAATACAAGTAGTAATAATAATAATAATAATAATAATAATAATAATAATAATAATATTAAAATAATAATAATAATAATATAAAGTTGAAAATAAAAATTGCGTGTTTTTTATTTAGTTTATTTAAAATATTTTTTTAAGTTTATAAGAGTATTTTTCTAAGATAGTTGTTATGATAAAAAAAATAATAAAGAAAGTATCACTAACTCAACAATATCATATTAAACACATATCTTTTTACACGTTAATAAAATCATGCCCAATTGTTAGGGCTCTTACCTTCTATAGTGGAGATCGGTGGTTTGAATTTATCTGGGGACAAGTTTGAAGCAAAATAGATGAAGGGTTAGCTTAAAGTTTATCCTAAGTTTGATTCTGATGAAAAACGTTGTTTAAAAAAAGTAGTCTCGTAACTTTCTCTTAAAATACCCGCAATGCATAAGAATGCATTCTACTCATTACTGTCACATTAGTTTTTTACTCATTCTTCTTACATCCATCATCTATGATATTTTTAACTTCAACTCACCATTCCCACGTGTAGAGCAGGCAAAACGGGTGCCTGATAAAACACCATTAGACGTGTTTAGCAAAAAATACACTTTTTAATGTTTTCCTTTTTCAAAAATAGTAAAAATTAGAAGGTTAGGCTTCATCATTTCTCTTTTTTGTTACTTAAAATATAAAACTGTCACGCTTAAATTACCAATGCAAGTGTTAAACAAGCCATTTTCATGTTTTATATTTGTATTTCGCACGTCGTATCTGACCTGTTAAACACGATAAGACATGTTTTGCCAGCCTTACGACCACATGCATCCTCTTTATTCCACATCACCATTTTATTATATATATATATATATATATATATATATATATATATATATATATATATATTTATGTTGATTTTGGAACAGGAGGCCCACATGAACTCTACGTTAAAGCTGGCAAAATGAGTACATGTTAAAACACGATTAGATCTGTTAAAAAATACTATTTGATTTTATAGTTTTTTAAAATAATAAAAATTAAGAGTTTAGACTTTATTATTTTTCTTTTTTGCTAATATAAAATATATAACTGTCATGCATAAATCACCAAACCAAATATTAAACAAATCGTTTTCTTCTTTTATATTTGCATTAGTCGCATCGTGTGAAACATGTTAAACCCGTTATAAACTCGTTTTACCAGCCTTACTTCAAGTGCACCACACTTGATCAAGTGCACTCCTCAAAGTAAAACCATATAGTCACTCCACTCTATTTTCAAAGCGGCACATTCATGTGGACCAAGTGCACCTCCCAATGTGCGCGTTATAGAGAAACTTGTAACTTTGATTTGAAGTTTGTACTTTTAATGGAGGTGCACGACGGAATGGGGGAGATCCAAGAAGTAAATGACAAAAATTTAAATAAATAAATAACAAAAAAAAACATGTCAGGGAGAAAAAGACAAAAAGAAAGTCAGTAAAAAGGAATTGGCAAGTGTTTCAGAAGGGATCATCGAAAAAGAAAAAACAACATTAACCGAGAATCCGCATGCGTTCCTTATGACGCAAGAGTTTGAGATATTAATTTAAAGAAGGTGGTCATGAGGCCATGTGGTTGTACGAGTATTCAAAAAACTCGAAATCCGAAAAAATTCGAAATCCGAAAAAATTCGAAATCTAATTAGTATTTGAAATCCGAAAAAAGCGATCCGAATTAAAGATCCGGATATTGGGATAGATTCGGAGAGGATATCCGAATTCAATCCGAAAAACCCTGTTTATTCGGGTTGTTCGGATGAAAAAATAAGTTTTATTCAGGTTTTTCGGGTTATTCGGATAGATTCGGATCGGACAGAAAATTTTCGAATTCGAGTCGGGTTTCGGATAATGTCTTAAAATTTTCAAATCCGAATAAACCGTTATCCGATCCGATGAACACCCTATGTGGTCATGAGATATTAATTTAAAGAAGGTGGTCATGAGGCCATGTGGTTAAGTGTGAGGAATGAAGCCCTTTAAACACCCACAACGACACGCCTATATAATTTTTATTTTTGTTATGTTATTTTTATCTTAAAATAACATAAACTACTATCGTTGTATATATATGATGATACTCAAACAACCCCTTAAATCCAACCTGTCGGTATCTTGCAAGGGTAAGTGACTTAGTTTTTGAACTCGAGAGCCCAGTGAAACCATACCAACACGAAACCAAACCCGAGCTCATCCCCTTCCACCCTAAATACATAATGAGAAAGGAAGACCAATTGATTCAGCGATAATCTTTTGATCTTTCTTATAAATGGTTATGAATTGAAGTCTATCATAAAAAAAATTTTGTAATGAGTTGAACTCAAGGCTGGCTCAAGCTTTTCGAGGGACTAAAGGTAATTACAAAACTGAGGCATTTTTTGTAAAAGGTTTTCTTGCTTAAGGAGAAAAATTATAATTTATAAATTATGAAATTCTCACTTGTAACGTTAGTTAAATATTTATTTTTACGCCAATCAAATGTGAAACAAAAACAAAGAATTTGTAATTACTTAGAATAAGAGAGATCTAAACAAACTTTTACACAAGAAAGCTCTCTATATTTTACATGTCTAAAACGACAAAATAAAAAAAAAGTTGGATGATTATGGACCAAAATTTAGGAGTCCTTGGCCCTTTGCCTCGTATTTTCTTAAGAGAAGCCGGGCATTGGTGGAATCGATTGTGGTTTTCTTCCTGACAATGGTAGATCAGGCCATGCTATTACTTTTGTTTAGGATGGAAGGATGATTTGGTTGTTAGGGTGATCATGAGTAGAGGTGCATAAACCCATTTTTTTGCAGCCGAAACCAATTTCAAATTAGTTCCAGCTTTGGCCAACAAAGTATATGTAACGACCGATTTTAACGGTCACGTATATGTAAATAAATAAATGTTATTATGTTTAAAAATTTTGTTGTGATAATAATATAATAACATTTGGGTATTATAGTTAACTAGTAACTAACTTGATTAAGTTGGTTAAGTGGGTTAACTAGTTAAAATTCTGAGGGGCTAAACTTGCCAAATAGGCAAAATTGATTTAAAAGAGGGGTAAGGGCTTTGACTTAAGTCAAAGTCCAGAAATTTCATTTATGTGAGAAATAAACTGGTTCTTGTAATGATGAAAGATGAAAGAAATCTTGAGCTTGAAATTTTTGTAATAAAGGATCTTGATAAGGATTTTTATCGGATATAGAAAGATAATTTATAAAACAAACTGCAAACTTTTATTTCAGAGTACACAATATGTTACAATAAGAGAGGAAATTACAGGATTTGATGATTCAAAGAACAGACTAAACACACTTATATAGCCGGAGTGAAACGCGTATTCTATATGGAATATGCGAATATCCTTTCTTACTGGCAAACATAATCATGTTCTTTCCCAATCCAAAGGACAATTATTTTTGATAATTAAACATAGGTGGCCCTATCACTAACTAAAGATTCGACGAAGGGTACGGAAAAGGTGTGTAAGACGTTGGCACCGTCTTGTCGTTTCTTGAAAAGCTATTCGCGTACACTGTCTTTTTATTATTTTTCTTATAGTGTTAGTATTCATAATTGAGGTCTTTGACGTCACTCATTACGTCTTTTTCTAGAAGCTTTCTTTGATTCTGGGCTTTAGATTGTGGTTCGGCCCAATTCTTTGCATAAGGCTTCAGTTTTAATAAGCAGTCTTCGGGCCTCTTGGTTTTGCCTTTTGATATCGGGCCAATGGTCTCCCCAGTAATTGTCTCTGGTGGTTTTTGAGAGACAGATTTGGGCTTTGCAATCCAGAATTGTTTGGAGATTTCGCATAGCTCTGACGGCTTCTTCAGCTGCTTTATTTTCAGTTCTTTGTGCTGCATCTCTGTAGGCTCCTGTTTCTGTAGCTGATATTGGAGAAGAGTTGGCCTTGATTTGGTAGTATCTGTACAATGATCCTGGCTCGGAGAAGGATACTTGATTGTAGTTTCTTGGGATTGGTTTAAAATCAGGATTGTTTGTTCTGAGCCATTCTTCTCTTTCTTTGAATGCACATCTTTTGACATTTTGGTTGTCATTGCTACCGCCTTGACTAGAGCTTCCTTCATCTGACCTGTACATTCTATGAAACAAAGATTAGCAAGTCTTGATAAGGAGTCTGCCAGGAGATTTTGCTTTCAATCAATGTGCTCAATATTTATCTTTACTTTGTTATTATATCTGTAAATTTGAGCCATCTAACCCTGGACGCTTTATTGCTATTTGATTTGTCATAGAAGCTTACAATAGCTTGACAATCATATCTAAGTGTTATTTCTCTTTTGTCCAGATAGTATATTTTTAATTTTTCAAGGGAGTTTATGCATGCATTTATTTTTGCATCAATTGTGGACTGGACTGTTTTGAATTTTCCTCTTGCATAAGCACAAACTCTTTCTTTTCTTTTCGAGTCTCCTTTTGCCTTTTTCCATTTACATACTCCTCCCCATCCTTCCATGCAGCCATCTGTTTCAATTATTATGTATGCATTTTGTGGGGGTATTTCAAGGTCTGGGGGTGCCTTGACCTTTTCTTTGATTTCTCTTACTATTTCATAATCCGATGACTTCATTCTTTTGTCTCCTTTTGGATTTGTTTTTCATACAAAGGCCCTAAAAGTATGCTGAGTTTAAGAATATAATTCCTTGCATAATTTAGGATTCCCAGAAACGATCTGAGCCCAGCCTTGGTTTTAAGTTTTTCTTCGTCAAAATCACGTATCTTGGTTATTATGTGAGGCTGTAGCTTAATCTTACTGTTTCCAATTGTTGCTCCAAGGAATTCGATTTCTGATGCAGCAATCTTCATCTTTGTTGGTGATAATATTAAGCCTTTTCTTTTACATATATCGAGCAAGGTTTGTAAATGTTTATAATGCTCACCTTCATTTTCAGAGAAGACTAAAATATCATCAATATAGACAGCTATGAAATTCCTCTATTCCTTTGAAGCTCCCATCCATCTTTCTTTGGAAGATTGCTGGAGCATTCTTTAGCCCAAATGGCATAGCCAACCATTCATACAACCCTCCTGGTGCTAGGAATGATGTCCATTCGATAGATTCTTCATCCATTGCTACTTGGTGAAACCCTGATTTGAGGTCAAATTTGGAATATTTTTGCATTTCCAATTTTTTTAGTAAGGTATTTATTCCTGGTAATGAATACTGATCCTTGTATGTGTTATCATTCAAGGTTCGGTAATTAAATACCATTCTTTCTTTACCTTTGACCTCTTTTCCTATGTAGGGGTCTATGCTTGTTCCTGAATTTACCATCATGGCCATAGTTCTATGTCTGCTTTTGCTTGGCCTGATGACCCCGATTTTTAAAAGATCCCCAATATTTCTTCTGAAAGATTCCTCCATGGCTGGAGTTACATGTTTGAGGGGTTTATCCTGAATGGTGATATCTGGATTAATAATGTCTAGCTTACATTTTTCACCATTCTTGTTCCAGTGTTTCAAAGGATCCTCCCCAATGTAGCCTTGGTTCTTTAATTGTGTTAGGATGGGCTTGAATTTGCTTTTTAGTCCTTCCAACTCCTTTTCTGTAAAAAGGATTGTTTCTTATAGTTCATGGAGCACGCTTTCATCTATATCCAGTTCTTCAATGGCGGCTACTTCTGTTGTAGGATTTGTTTTGATTTTTGTTACCTTTTTGTAAAAGGTTACTTCTTCTCCTTCGATTCTTATTCCTCCATTCATTGACCTTATGAAATTGGTCCCTATCAGCATATCTATTCCATCTCCTGTTCTCATTTCTAGGGCATAAACGAGTGGGATTCTAAACTTATTTCCTTCAATTCTAAAATTCCCACATTTAACCTTTAGATTGGACGGTTGCCTAGAGTTTAGGCCATTGAAACAAACCGTTCTTTCCATTGTCTCTAAGGCTTCCCTTGGAATGATGAATTTATTGACACAGCATGAGGTTGCCCCTGTATCAATAATTGCTTTTACCTTAAAAAAGCTTTATGTTTGGTATATCAAATTCAACTTCTACATTGTAGAGTTGATTATTGATAATTTTTCTGCTTTTTACTTGATCAGTTTCTTCTCCCTTTAGTATTGTTTGGACTTCGTCTTCTATGAAAACATTTGCCTGATATGGTGGGAAGTGTTTATCGAAATCTGAGGTGCTGCATTCAGATGTTCTAGTAGTTTTCATTTTACTTATTTCTTGAAGCCATTCTGATCGTTCTGCCTCATATTCTTCGCTTTGTTGTTGAATTATTCTCAAGGCTTCCCTTAAATCTTCTTGAAGATTTTCATTTTCCTTTTTAATTTCTTTTACTTCTTGTAAATGTTCTTCCTTTAATGCTTTCACCTGTTCTTGGTATTCTTTCTTCTCAGCTTGCCACTCGTAATATTCCTTTGCTTGATCTTTAATGGCCTGCTTCCATTCTTCATCTTTTTGGATATACAGTTTGAGTAGAGAGCTTTCGGTTAGATCAGTAGTCTTAACTTCTTGTGGTTCCTTTCTTTTAACCGAGATTCTCTTCTTTAGGTGATTAAAAGCACATAAGGCGCATGCAGTTGTTGCGGGTAACACTCCAGCCGTTAACCCTGGATACTTGTTGCGGAATGCTTCTTCAATTCTTTTTGATATTACCAGAGGTAACTTTGTGAAGAATTTTTCCGTTGTGGCTGGGAAAAATAATCTTCCTGATTTGATTGCTAAGATACGGAATCATTCATGAATCTCCATATATTTTTTGTGTCGGAACATATTATTCTTTCCAGATTTCTGTAAGCCATATCTTGTTCTTCTGTCGATCCCCTGTATGGGTCTTCCATTAAAATTATTTGCCTTATTTGGGAAGTTATATTTTGAGGATCATCCGCCATTGCTTCAAGAGCTGTATATGGTTCTGGAAATGTTGTTCTCTATTGTTGCCACAATCTTTTTTCATTTTCTCCCAGTAGATTTTCAACGAATACTAACTTTGCTTTGTTATCTGCCCAAGTTAATTCGTTTAGTTTATTGATAGTTATTGATTCCCATCTTGCTATAACATCTGCCCATAAACCTGGATCAGCTGGTAGTACAAGCATGGCTCCAGTTTCTGTCATTGCTGGTGGTAATGTCCATTGAGAATCATAGTATTGACCATACCCACCTATGAAAATTCCTCTTCTGTATGGATAATTCTTTACCATACCTTGAGAGTCTCTTACTGGCGGGTATACCGGGGGACCATTACTGGTTCTGGTGGGGGATTGTACACATTTGAGCCACTGTCTTCTGTTGAAGGAAAAAGCCATTTTTTCAATCGTTCTTACGAGTCTGTTTAACTCTTGGTGATCTGACTTATTTCGTCCTTCATCTTCTACTGTAGGGAATACCTTTTCTTCATTGTAAGGTTCTTCATATATTTTTTTTCGTACCTTTCTTTTATCTTCTTTTCTGCATTCTTCCTTATTCTTTCTTCATTGGTTTTCAATTTTCCTGTCAGCCTTCTTTCCTCCAGGTTTGGGGTGTAATTCCACATTTGCCTTTTTCTATTATCCGTCTTTACCCTTTGGTTTAGGAACCCTTTCTCTGCCCAATTTTTAGTTGGATTTGATTGTTATTGGGTAAAATTGCACGGCACATCTTTCAGCTCGCTGCTTATTTTACCCTTATCCTTCTTCCCTAAAGACGCAATTATTTGGAGCATCTTTATTTCTTTTTCAAATTCATCTTCGGTTCCATCATCCAAGTCTTCTTCTTTGACTATGACCTTTCCCTTTTTCTGATTTCCTCTTGATGAGTTATCTCCTCCTTCATTGTCACTTTCATCCCAACCTGTTGCAATAATTTGTTCAATTGGTGTTGTTTCTTTGAGACTATCATATTTGACATAATAATCCCATTTTCCTGATGGTTGGCCAAGAGTTGACCACTTTTCCCATGTCTTTCTCTTATCTTTAGGGGGCTTGTTTCCCCACCTTCTTTGGTTTAATGGTTCTTCTTCTTGCCTTTGTGCTTCCTGTAAGCATGTGGTACAGAAACATACATCGTATGGCCAATGTTGTTCTTCCTGTAGAACCATTCCTATAAATTCTTCCATATTTTCTTCGCCAAGTGTCTCCTGGTCTGTGTGATCTACTGAAAACCTTGCAGGCTGGGGGTTATTCCTGTATGATTGGAATCTCAGACTTACTGACCTATCAAATCTTCAGGATACTTGAACTCGTGCTGGTATTCTAACTGTTGTGTTTGTTGTTGGTTTTAGATTCCAACTCATCCCTTCCAATTCATTAATGCTTCTTCTTTCTCCGGCAATGGCTGTTATTCCATTGGTGGCCAGATGATCTACCACATTTTCTACGTTATACTGAAAACCTGTATAACTTGTATTGGAGATTCGCCCAACAAGGCCTACCGTGATTAGTAGGTTACTTTTCCCCTTCTTGCCATTCATCATACCCATGTGTCTGTATTGCAACTTGTATATGGCTATGGAAGTCATCTATACTGAGTACCATGTCTGGTACCATGTATATCAATTGGGTTCCTACTGATAAATCTACCTCCATTGTTCCAATTATTTGCCTATCATCACCCCATCGTGTATCCCTTAGTACAATAAGTGTTGTGGTGCCAGCACCACGTCTGTGTAGGGTATGAATTCTGATCATAAACATTCCAAGATGGATATGTTGCATTCCTGATTCATTGAGCCTTCTGTAACTTTGCTCGTTGCAGAGCCTTATTTCCGCTTGCGTGTCTCCTACGCACAGTATTCTTTGTTCCGAATAATGCTGGTAGACTCTATGCCTGAGTGTTTGTCTGTTGTTCCCATAAAGTACTTCTGCTGGGACCAATTCAGCCCTTCTTTGCCTTGATATCTCTAATTGTTGGTCTGGGTTTAATTCTGCTTCTAGATTTCTTCTATAACCTCGGCCGAACCTATTTCTCACGGATCTGCTCAGATTATACATTCTTCTTGCATTAGTATGGTAACTGCGAACTTGATCTTCCTGTGTTGGAAGATTCGTTTGTGTTTGAGTAGCAGTTCTTTCCAAACATTGGGCCTGTGCTCCCGATTCATTTTTCTTTTTTAGATTGAACCTCCTTTTCGTATTCTTCTTTAAAGATCTTTTTCTGATCTTTGTATACGTAGATAGGTCCTTGTTTTCTTTCAACAGTTGTCTTTCCTGTAATTGAAAGACTGTTCAGTCTTTTCGTAAGCCCTTCAATAGATTCTTCTAAATCCAAAGGTTTACATATATCGAGCATGGTTTGTAAATGTTTATAATGCTCACCTTCATTTTCAGAGAAGACTAATATATCATCAATATAGACAGCTATGAATTCATTTGTTCCTTTGAAGCTCCAGTGTGTGTTTTACGTGAAGAGCAAGAGGAGAAGGAGAGAAGTTCAAACCCTAGTTCTTGATCCATGATTCTCGTTGACTACATGGTCAAATTTCAAGATTTAAGCCTTTAATTTTAACCCTAAGTGCTATCTAACATCTTGTAAGTGATTCTAATCTCATTCATGATGTTGGTTGAAAGTTCTTAAGATGAACAAAGTTAGGGTTTAGTTTAAATCTTGAAATTGGTTGTTTAAATGGGTTAGAAACCATAAGTAGATGGGTGATCAAACTAAAAATCTAAATTGATTAGAAATCAATGGTTATGAATATGGGTGTTCATGGGAGGTTTTATGATGGCTGAAATTTATTGAAAAACGAGTTAGTAAGTTATGCACATAAGGTGCTTGATGAAATGCTTGAACCAAAAGAGATTATATGTTGAATTGAAAGAAATTGTGTTGCTGCACAGTTATTGTAAAATCTGTATAAAATCATAGAAAAATCATAAGAAAATGAGCCTTATATGGTTTTAAAGCTCTTTGAAAGGGCTACAATCCATATTTTGACATGAAAAGCTGAAAACAAACTTAAGGTGGGTTAAAATGACAATTACAGCAGCAACATGGAAAAATTCAGCAACCTGAATTGGGAAAATAAAGGTGCAGACCTGATTTTGTAAATTGTGTATAAAATCAACCGTGTATCCATTTGAGGTGTATTTTATACGCCTGGAAAGGTCTAAGAGTCTACTACAACCCATATTTGAACATGAAGAGCTAAAACATATTGTAGATGTGTCAAAAAATGCTGATTACAGCAGCAACTCAGAAAGTTGCTGCACAAAAATGGTATTTTCCAAAATGTGATAAAAATAGTATGTGTGATGTCGAACATAAATTGATGATACTAGTGGGTTATGTACATCTAAATAAATGTTTTTGAAGTATCTAAGATACTTGTTCATGGGTTTTGATGGGAATGATGGGTTTTGGGCAGAACTCATGTAAGAAAGCGTTGTTGGGTGTATATGGATCATAATCCATGGGTTAAATGTTAATATGCAATAAATTGATGTTAAAATTGATAAAAGTTATGATCTTGGGTGAATCTTGACTAAAATGGGTGATTATGGGTACTCATGGGATGATTAGGATCATAACTAGTGTAATGAACATCAATATTTGATGGAATGCCTAAGGGAGGCATATAATATGATTAATTGTGATAATTGGCTAAAACTTGCTAGATGTAGTAAGATAGAGTCAATTGTGTGATAAATTGACTTTGAGAAAGTCAAACGGGTCAAGTGGGTTGAACTTGATTGTATGTATGCGTGTGTGTTAAGATGATTGCAATGTGTGCATAGGTGATGAAAATAAAGTTCACAGGCAAGGAAAGGAGCTTGCTTTGTAATTAGAGCTTTGGACCAAAGGTAAGTCACCTAATTGATTGAGTCACTTAATATGTTGTTAAATTCACAAGGTGTGTGATTAAGGTAAATTGACTCTAAGTGATGGTTAGTAAATTGAATTTACTATGTGGTTGACTCATTGGGGATATGGGCAACAATACACAATGAGTGTGTAAATCACAATGAGTGTGATGTGAATGTCTTGAGTGACAGGTGTTGAATAGTAATTGTGTTTACTATGTGATTGACCCATTGGATATATGGGCATCTATACACGACGGGCGTGTAAGTCACACGGGTGTGACATTAATGTCTTGGGTGACGTGCTGCATAGTAATTATGTGGATTAAACACAATGTTTATGTGTGTGTGTGTGTGAAATTAAATCTACAAATAAGTTTACAATAAGATTGTGGTGGCAATCGTATTATCTACTAGTGAGTAGACTAAACTTAATAACCATGAGGGTTAATATGTGTATGTGGTGCAATGAGTGCATAAACATAAATGTAAACCGTAATGTGTGTGGTTAGAGTTTACATTGAGGGTATGAAAGTGTTAATAGACTATTGACTTATGGTAGTAGCTACCAGTATGTTGACTTTTAAAGTCAAAGTTGTGTGTTTAGTTTAATTATTGTTAGAATTGAAATGTGTGTGTGATTTTTTGATTAGATTGTGTATGTGTATGGGTTGTAAGTCACTTAATTGAAATGAGTTGTGTTTAAAACGTGGCTAAATTCACAATGGTGACTTTAGGTGTTCATTAGTAAATTGTGTTTACTATATGATTGACCCATTGGACATATGAGTATTTATACACAATGGTGTGTAAGTTACCCAACTTACTATAACATTACATATAAGTAGTAGAAAGAGTCTGCTTGATTGTTGGTGTTTATATATTGATTGTGCATAACTTGACTAATGAAACTAATTGAGTTAAAAGACCGATGAGAAGGCATTTTTAGTTTCAATATGGATGTTATGCTTGAGTTGTATGTGTAATACACATGGCATAAAATTGGCCGGATGAGCCGGTAGATGAGTTCATGATACAACATGAGTGTGGCTAGCCGGATGAGCCGGTGAAATTGATCAATTGAACTACTAGATAGTGGATAACCGAATGAGTCGGTATATAGTGTGATAAACCGCTAGAGTGTGGATAACCGGATGAGTCAGGAGTTTAAATTGGTGAAACCACTAGTGTGTGGGTAATTGGATGAGCCAATAATTTGAGAATAGTGTTGTAATTAGCCAAACAGTTTTTTTGAATTCGTGTTTGGCTGTTCGGGTGGCATTCTAAGGCATTGTAACCCCTGGGAATGTTCCATAAACATGTGTTCAAGTTGTTTATGTGGTCTTACTTAGTTCTAACGAACTAATGGTGAAAAAAATGCTTATAAAATAAATAGATTGCCGTTAAATTCATTATAAAAAATAGCAGTTTTGATAAAAAAGAAAAATAAGAAAAAGATTTATGATCAAAAACCAGTTAAACATTACTATAATCACACTTACAAACCTGACTAATTAATTTAAGTGTACGTAGCATAATTAACGCCACTATTCATCACACTATCAAAACTTACAAAACTTTGGCAAATTTAAATGTACGTAGTATAACGTTTTTGTATCTAATATTTTATATTTTTAAATTGTATAATTACATATTAAGTTGATTTTAACTATTTACAACAATAATTGTAAAACAAGGTAATTTACTTTGTGTTAATCACTAATGTTTTGAAAACTAGAACAGATTTGCGTACCGAATCAAAAATCAGTGGTACTTGACTGAGTTGTTTAAGAACTAATGGATTGAATTTAAATAAAACAATCAGCTTCACTGATAAATTGTAAAAACTCTATCAAATAAACGAAAAAACAATCAATGTTGTAATGTTCTTTATTTTTTTTTAATTTTTAGATAGTTTAAGAAAAAGTGGTTTGATTGTTTTAAAAAGATTGTTTATGACATGTTAACTTAAAGAGTACGACGATTACAACTATTGGATATGAGTGTCGAAGTGTTAGAAATGTCGATTACATGCCCAATTTATTTTATTCACCCCAACTCACCCATTCTCTTGGGTTTGTCAACTCAAAACACAGACTAATCATTTGCTTGTACAACTTGTGCTATTGACCCTAATAACTTGAGCCAAGTTATTTATTTAAATAAATTTTGTTCCTATGTTTAAACATGTTTTTTCTGAACAACTGAATGTTTCGTCATGCTACCTTCAGTTACCCTGCCAGTTTGTAATTAAGATCGATTCCTTAAACGCCGACCGCAAGACCGTACCCTCTGATGCACGGAAACCCCAAGTAATAGGTAACTCTCGCCCTCCCTCCCATTGGTTCAGATACCGAGATTAATTTCAAGATTTTTCCTCTCACCTGATATCCATTAAAGTGTCATCAATGAGACTTAAACCCTGGTCTCCAAGAAAAAAGAAATAAGTCTTAACCACTAGGCTAATTTTGCTAGATGTTTAAACATGTTAAACCTAACATTTTCTAGTAAATTCACCAAATGTTAATCATTATCTATTATAGTATTATTTAATACAAATGTATTTTTTTTAACAGATCAGGTGGTTAATCTTCATTTTAACATATTAACTTGGGTCTTCAAAATTAAAATTTAGATTTAGTGAATGAGTAGCTTAATCATTTTAAAAGCTTAAGGCAAATTTAAAGTTTGAGATCATCTTCCAAGTGTTTATGTTTGTATAAAGTTTAGAGTAAATTAATAATTATGTCCTCTAAAAATATAACAACTTGTTGGTTTTGTCCTTTAAATTAAAAAATTACTAAGAGTGTCCCTATTTTAAAATTTTTGCACTAAACTTGTCCTTTGTCACTAATCCTGTTAAAAAATTCCGTTAAATCTCTCATGCCCATTCACACGAGGCCATGATGGGCAAAAAAATATTGGATCTTTTTATTAAAACACACTTGGAGTTGGTTAAAGATCACGTGTCATATGCTCAAAATGCTCACGTTCAACTACATTTTTTTCATTTAAATAGAATTGGCTATATAAATAGACCAATAGGAAAAAGTGGCATGACGGGTCGACCCAACCTCAATTTTTATGTAATTATGGAAACAATCTAATAGCTTAAAAGCAGTTAGTTAATCAAAAACTTTATTATGAATCCAAAGGTTTATAGAACAATGTTTTTATATCTAAACTTAATAAAAAAAACTATTAATAAACAAAAGTAAACCCTAATATTTATAGTATATTCATAGAACTTAAAGATATGTATAACCTAAATCAAAAAGAGTTGTACATCAACCAAAAACCGTTATTGATCAAAATAAAAAATATAATAAAGTTTTGAGATTACAAACCTATTAATGATTACTCTTAATCACACTTACAAACCTTTGGAAACTAAATAAACTTTAATATTTATCACACTAACAAACTTAGGCAAATTTTAATATAGTATAACGTTTTTATATCAAGATTTTTAAATTTTAAGTTGTATAGTTTATTATCAAGTTGATTTTTAGCATTTACAACAATAATTGTAAAAGAAGGTAATTTGTTTTGCATTAATCACTAATATTTTGAAAACCAGAATAAAGTCTTGTATAGTAAATCGATAATTAGTGATACTTTATTGATTTGGTTTAAAACTAATGGACTAAACATCAATACACACATCAACTTTCGATAAATCGTAAAAGCTCTACCAAATAAGTGAATAAACAATCGATCTCACACTTCTCTTTGTCGGTTATTTTCTTATCAGGTTTAAACCATAAACAAACAAGCTTACCTAGTATATTCTTTCTCTTCAATAACAACTAGGAGTAATGATAAAGATAAACCTTACCCCTATCCAAGTTGGAATATATAAACTGCTCTGAAAGAGTCCACAACTCAAAGTAATCGTTTGAGGTTATTCATTCCAACACTTTTAACGTTATTTTCACTGAATCGGTAAAATAAAGTTAAAATTAGTGCATTTTACTTTTGCCCCTTTAGAACCCACACATATATACATTATATGTATACACCGCAAATGTTGCACTGTTCAAACCATAAACATTGATAAGAAAAAGTTGTTGATTGTTTTCACAAGATTGTTTATGAGATAGTACCCTAGAAAATACTATTGGGTTATCAACTCAAAACAAAAACTAATCATTTTCTTGTACAACTTGTGCTCTTGACCCTTGTAACTTGAGCCAAGTTGTTTATTTAAAAAATTTTGTCTCCTACTTTTAAACGTGTTGAACCCAATAATTTTCTGGTAAATTCAACAAATTTTAATTTTTAATATCTATTAAAGTTTGCCAATCAAAAAAAAAAATCATATGAATGAAAATCTGGATCTTATTATTTACATTGAACTAGCTAGAAATAAAACACACCCAAGTGGCCAAGTCGGTTAAAGATCAAGCATCAAGTACTCAAAGTGCTCACATTCAAATCGATTTTTTTTATTTAGAAAGAATTGGCTATAAATAAAACAGACCAATAGGACAAAAGTGACGTGACAGGTCAACACTTTTAATCTTAAGAACAATTAGTTAATAAAAACTTTAATATAAACCCAAAGATTAAAACTTAAAGAACAATGTTCTTATATCTAAATTTTATCAAAAGCTATAAATAAACAAAAGCAAACCCAAATATTTATAGTTTGCTCAAACAACTTAAAGATAAATATAACCTACATCAAAAGGAGATCTACATCAACCAAATAAATATAAAACAAATAAAAGATAATATAATAACTAAATAACTTTTCAATTCCAATTCTTCATGATAATCTTCAACCTGATTCCAATTCTAAAATGTTCTTGGCGACTTGTCGTCACTTGCATCAATTTGACATGTGCATAATACGTTAACTATTTCAACATGTTAACTGCATGTTTTGCGATATATAATCGTAAGCAACTAGGGATGTTTAAAAAAATCCGTATCCAAATCTGAAAACGAAATATCCGAAAATCCAAACTGTGCGAAAAAGTTGTTTTTTCCGGATAATTTTTTGGATATTTTAGATAATTATTCGGATATTTCGGATAATTTTTCCGATATTTCGGATAATTATTCGGATATTTCGGATAATTTTCGGATATGTCGGATAGTTCGTATATTCGAATATTAGAAATATATTTTTTTTAATTTTTAATTTTTTTTCTGATTTCGGATATCTTTTGAAATTTGGATATCTGAAATTTCGGAATTGGATTCGGACTTTGAAAATGACTCCGAAATTTTCGGAATCTGAAATTATGTGTTTGACATACTGTTGGTTGTTAGTTTGTTACTACCTACTAATGCAACATTCAAAGGCCGAACTCTCGTTTCAGTTAAGAGCTGGCCTGTTACAAGTTTAGCCCAATACAAGAACATATAGCAATTTTCTTTTGAAACTGTGGGCCAAGGATTCTTGCCTCTGAGACTTTAAGGTGGGCCGGCCTGATTTCGTATGTTGATAACCAGTGGTTCCCATGCGCTACCGTTGTTAATATCAGAATAAGGACATGATCCCTTCTATTAAAAGTCAAATATAAAAACACGACACAACTGTTGTCACTTCGACATAAAAGTTCGATAAGACGGTTCCAATGCCGTCGAAAAAAATTCAATCGGAGTTCATTTGAGTTGGTTTTGGTAGTTTTAAAACCCTTATTTATCTTCTTAGGCAAAATGTATTTTTTCTTTAATGTTTTATGTGTGTGTCTATATGTATGTGTGTGTGCGTGTTTGTGTTTAATATATAAAACTTATCTTCTATGATAACACAATCTTAAAGAATTAAATCGTAAACCATTTCTGATAACCAATTTTAAAATGTGACAAAAAAAATGTGTGGTTCATATTAAACCTTATTAAAACTGATTTTTTATTATTTTAAACCTATTTTTTATTTAATTTTAATATGAACCACACATTTTTTTTATGATTTAAAATGAGTGGTAAAATAAATTTAAGAGTTAACTCTTTGAAGTTTCGTTATCATTATTAAAGCCCTATATACACACACATAAACTTCATTTTCTATTAGCTTAGAATTTACATTGTGTTAATATTGAAAGTTATAAAAAAAATAAAAAAATATAAAAACTTGATAATTATTATATGCTGATATTAGAAGTTGTAGTAATAACATTTTGTGACGTTTAATTTAATATAATGTTTAAAATTAGCATAATTGTAACAGTCCTAAATTTTAATAAAAATGAAAAGACCAATGAGACCTGTTATGTTTGATAAATATTTAAAATGAAAATAAAGTAGAGTTTAAAGATGAGAGAGCTAAATGATAATAAAATAATTGAAAAAAGGCTATTTGGATTTTAATAATCCAAAGTTTTAAGCGTTGGCCTCTATCGGTCTCAACTATGAAAATCCCAATAACGGTCCCTATTTTCACACTATTTTCCTCTGGTGGACCTCCATTAAAAAAAAAAAAAAACTTAACGCCGTTAACCTTTTTTTTGAATGTCAAACGGATATTTTAGGGCTTTTGACCAGAATGAGAATAACAGTCGTATGATGTATAACTTATCTCGAAATGTTGCTCCAAATTCCCCGATTGATGATTTCCTTATCAATTGAAAGTTTAAACACCCGATTGAAGAACCGTTTCAACATTTAGAGCAACGTTTCAAGGTAAGGTATATATCATTCGACTCGTATTCTCATTTTAATCAAAAGCTCTAAAACATCTGTTTAAAATTTGAAAAAAATTTAACGGATGTCCACCAGAGGTAAATAGGTCGAAAATAGGGACCATTATTAGAGATTTTTATAGTTGGAACCGGTAGCGAACAACTGATAAAATTTTGGATTATTTAAATCCAATTTACCTTAAAAAAAGCCCTGAATAACTCATATAAATAGAACGATTTGGATTCATAAGATTAAACCCTTAATATAAAAAGTATGGTTATAATTTAGTGAAGAATTCACATTTAATCAGAATAGTAACAATTGACTGGAATAAAACAGTATTAGGCTATCCATAGCGGTCACACCACTGAAAATCCATCCCCACTGAAATTTCCTGCCACGTCATCACCCCACTTAATAGTTGTTATATTACTTATCAGCGTGTTGCGGCAGGATTTTGTTGCGATTGTTAATATCAGAATGAAGACTTGATCTTGTATATTAAAATGTAAAAACACGACACAACGATTGTCATTTCAACATAAAATCTTAAAGTTTACTGGTAAGCATGGGCTGCATGTACGAGATTAACAAATATAAAGTCTTTGGGCTAATGTTTATGATGTTTATGACAGGTAATTGGGACATGATCCCTTGTGGGTGATAAGTTACGTTGCAAATGCAGACATGGCATGCCCCCCGTGAACCATATCACATCTCGAATCTAATAAAATAGGATGAATTGAGATGGAATTTTATAAATACGTAATTATCTTGAATAGATTGAACATTTCGATTTTCTGATCGCCTGAGAAAAGAAAGATCTTGTTGCTTCTTCAACAATTTCTGATCTTTAGTGGACCTCTCAGTAGAATTCGAACCCAAATGAAGTTCTGATCTTTTGTCAGAGAAAAAGAACGTACAAATCTTGTAGGATTCCCAAGAAATTCTTCCCCACAACACTTTGTCTTATGTATATGTATATATATACAGAGGAAAGAAACGTAAAAAATTATCTTAAAAAAAAAGGTAAAAGTATGAATTAGATAAGAAAAGAATTAAAGTCACCAATGTTAATGATGAAAAAGAAAAGTTTTATAGTATGGAATTGTTTCCATAACAACTATGTTTTAGAGAACTAAAACTATAACCCATTTGGCGTTTCTGATATTTTTATGCATATTAGTATCATAGTGTGATTGATAAAAACCAATTGGGTCTCGTAGAGAGACTTCAAACATTTACAAGATTGACATATTATTCTTATGATATATGAACAAAGTTTTGAATACATTTAAATTTAAATTTTTATGTAACATATTCAAGTAATTTTTACTGTATTTTTTTATGAAATAAATATTTTTAATTTATGAGCTATATATGATCTCTAATTCCATCTATAAGGTGTATGGGGAGGTCAAGGCTTTACACTAATATAAAATGTTAATACAATACATGGATTGGGTTCAACAAAATAGTCCTCTTATCCTAAAAAAGCTAAGAAAGATTATTGGCCATTAGATCATAGGATTAAATTTAAGATGAAAATTTTAAAATTTTAGTAGAAAAAGTTGTTAGAGGGTAATTTAGTAATAACCACTTTCCCCCCAAATTTTTTAAACGTTCATAACTTTTACATACGAAATTATTTTTTTTTTAAAATATATCATAAAAACGAGAATTTTTTTATCTTTAAAATGAGTATAATTTTGTTATAAAAAACTGAAAAAAAAAAATTTTAGCTCATTGTGTCTTTTTTAAATATTTGTATATAATTATCTTTTTGTGTTTTTCTTACATGTCATTGTGTCTTTTTTAAAAATAATTGTGTCTTTTTTAAAGATCATTGTGTTATTCATACTCGTCATTATGTCATTCTTGCTTAATATTATGTATTCTGCAACATTATTGTGTTTTAAATTGTTCATTAAAACACAACATTGAGCATAAACACAAAAGACACAATAACTCGTACAAAGTTGTTATACTCATCATTGTGATTTTTTTACAGGTAATTGTGTCTTTTTTAAATATCATTGTTTTATTCATACTCGTCATTGTGTTATCATTGCTTAACATTATATATTCTGCAACATCAATGTGTTTTAAATTGTTCAGGAAAATACCATATTGAAAAGAAAAATAAAAGACACAATGACCTAACCACAAGACACAATGACATGTACAAAATTGTTCATAATAATAATAATAATATTCATAATAATAATATTCATAATAATAATAATAACATTAATAATAATAATAACGTATATGATGGATTTATGTTACAACTAATGTTTTTAAATTAAAAGATTAATCGGACTAGTTTTCATAAAACTAAAATCTTTAGTTAGTAGTTAATTATTTGAAGAACGCCAATATCCTCAGCCTGAAAAGGTTGCAGCGCATAGTATTGGAGGGCCTCAGGTTTTTAACGAATTCTTAAGGAGCAAATTAAAGAAATTATTAAGTTGGAAAAACCAAAAGACGGTTGATCGGAGATCCTGTTGAGGTTTACCTATGAGATAATTAATTTAATGAGTTCTGAAAGATTTGAAAAATCTATTACAGATTGGTATGAGAAAACCCGATCCAAGGATTTGGAATATTTAAATCTTGAAGTACCAAAACCAAAGCATTTTGTTATTGAAAAATCAAAAGAAAATCTAGATTTTAAGTTTGATTGTTTTCATAAAAATTCAAAAATCAATCACGAACCAGAGTCTAGTAATAGTCAAGGAAATTTCTTAGTAGATTTGTGTCTAAGAAATACTAATAACATAGACGTAATATTTGATAGGGTGAGCCTTTTATCTAGAATAAGCCTAAAACATTTCCATACCCTGAGAGAAACCTTGAGTGAAATTCAAGAAAAATCAGAAAAATTCCAAAGAGAGATTAGTGAGGAACTCAGAAAAATTGAAAATCAGTTATTGGCACACGAGCCATTAACAAAGAGGCAAGTAAAGGAGTTAGTAATAGAAATTGCCCAGCAACCAAAGCTAGTGGAAGCTGAAGCTCTGAAACTCACAGAAGAGCTAAAATCTCAAGTCAGAAAAGTTGAAGAATTAATCCAGGAAGTGAAATCATACTTGATTTCATGAATTGGAACATAACTGCTCAATCAGAAAGTTATAAACAAACAATAGAGGCGGTTGAATCAATTGAAACACCGGCAGTTGGATTCTCAAAAGCATCAGGAGTGGGCACTACAACACAACAGACAGGGATTACGATAAAGCAAAACAACTTTATCATTCAAGCAGTTATAAATCTGTTAGAAGAAATCAAGACGATCAAAGAAGACGTTAAAGAATTAAGACAGGAGACTCGAAAAGGAAAGGCAGTTGCAGAAAACGAGCAGTTTCTTGAAGAACTCAATAAGAAGTTGGAAAAGCTGTCAATTGGTGGTGAAAAGTTACACAAACCAAAAGGACCGTATTACGTTTTTAAAGATCCTTACAGGATTCTTAAAGAAGAACAAGAAAAACAAAAGACAAAATGAGCAGAAGGGGAGAAAGGTTAGCCTTTGGTGAAAACCGAAATACAGAAACATTGGCTAATCAAGAAGACCAGATAAGGGACTACAGAAGATTACAAAGGTTACGAAATAATGTACAAAGATGGGTGCCAACAGGAAGATTTAATAGAACAATTGAAAGCCAGATAGACCCTGAAGCCGAACTCAGGATATCACAAGCAAGACGTGCAAGTTTAGTCCCAGCTGAAACATTGTACAATGAAGGATCAAGGTCCACTAGACATCGAGTCTATCAACACTACAGTGAAGAAAGAATTCTAGTTACTGCAGAAGGTCAGCAAGAAGACATAGGATTCGTTAATGAACAATCCTACAATGAATTAATTAGAAGTGGCATGCAACATGTGCATCTAGGACTCATGATGATAAGAGTCCATGCACTACACAGAAGAGATGCTGGTACACAAGTTCTCCTAGTACTCAGAGACACCAGATGGGCTGACGACAGAGCCATCCTAGGAACCATGGAGGTCGATATGACCAGAGGAACACAACTGGTCTATTTAGCTCCTGACATAATGATGTCCATACATGATTTTTACAATCATGTACAAGTATCCACTCAAACAAGGGGATACGAAGACTTTACTGGTGAGTCGAATCTACTAATAACAAGGGCGTTAGTGGGCAGATTAACAAACACAAGTTATGCCGGATTCAAATATAATATACAAAGGGTTGCTGAACATTTAGCAACCAATGGAATTCAAGCCGTACCAGGAGAATCAAGATCAGTCACTGAATTACAAGGCCAAAGATGGATGCTAAAACCATCAAAGAAAAAGGTGATAAAGGTTCCATCAAGAGTAAGCACAGGATCCAGGTTGGATGGATCTTTGTCCTTAAGATTTGCGGGGTATAAAGCAGTAAGAGAAACCGGAGAATCAAGTAGACAAGCTAATCAAGATAATGAAGATGAAGAATCAATGATGAGAGAAATGGCAGCAGTTGCAATTCTTGAAAGATTCATTGATTTTGATCTTTTAAGAAGCTTGCACTTCATGAAGCCTGCATTACCAGTTGAAATTCGAGAAGAAATTTACAAAAAAGTTGGTGTTGAAACAAGAGATCCCTTAATAGATGCGGCTATAGATGATTGGGAAGATGAGGAATTAAAGGAGAGATGGAATAACAAAAAGAAGAACCATAAGAAGAAAGGAAATTGAGATACCCTTGGCCAACCTTCAGGAAAGTATGATTACTATGTAAATTACAGTTACAAAGAAACAAGTCTAAAAGAAGAAATTGTAGCAGCTGGCTGGGGAGAAGAATTTGAAGAACCACAAGAACCAATATTTGGATCTAATAGTCAAGTTAACACAGAAGAATGCCAAATACAGTGGGATGATTTAGAGGAAGACTACTCTGCCGATAAGGAGGACTCAGAAAACGGAGATTCCATAGAAGATCAATGGTGGTACCAAAATGATAACCTAGAAGGAAAAATGGTGGAATTACCATATCCATAATTTAAAGAAAAGGAAAGAAAGGAAAAAATTCTGGTTATACAAGATGAATTACTGGAAATGGAGTATCCGTTATTAACAAGTTTGATAAAGAAAGGAGAAGTAGGCGCATCCTCAGTAACATCAGCTTATAGACCACCAGAAGATTCTTCAATGCAACCACCAGGATATCCACCAGCAACAAGAAATAGGATGATGGGAATAACGGAAACAAACTTTAACCCTAATAAAAAGGTTAAAAGTTATGGAAGCAAGCTGGAAAATTACTGGTCATTACCACCTGCACAAGCAACTACAGGAGCAATGTTGGTTTTACCGGCAGATATTGGAAAATATGCTGATGTAATTGATAGATGGGAATCAATTACATTAAATTACATTGATGATCCAAACAAATCTTGGCCAACAGCAAGGTCAAAAGTTGATTGTATAGAAAATCTCCTCGGAGAAGATGAAAAGAAGATTTGGGTCCAATGGAGAATGGCATACGATGAAGAATACCAACAGCTCCTGCAAATTACAGATGATACTCATAACATCACATCTCAAATAAGAAGAGTTCTTCTTCTCAGTGATGCAGCCCAAGGAAGTACATAAGAACAAGACATGGCGTACAATGATTTGGAAAGATTAGTATGTAATGATATAAAAGATTTATTTCAATACATGAATGATTATAAAACATTGGCGGCAAAATCAGGAAGAATGTTCATTGGGCCAGAATTGTCAGAAAAGTTTTTCAGAAAAATGCCACCAGCGGTAGGAAAGGAGATAGAAGAATCCTTTAACAAAGAAAAACCGAGTGTAACAATAGGGGTGATGCCAAGAATCTATTTTGCACACAGATATCTAGCAGAACTATGTAAGAAGGCGCAACTTCAAAGAGAGCTAAAAGATCTTCAGTTCTGTAGAGAGATATATATACCTGGTGCCTACAAAAATAGAACAAAAAGGTATGGCTTAAGAAAATCAAGAACTTATAAGGGCAAGCCACATAATACTCATGTAAGGGTATTCAAATCAAAATATGGTGATCAAATGAAGAAGTGCAAATGCTATGTTTGCGGAAAAGAAGGCCATTTTGCAAGAGAATGCAAAAGTAAAGTGAGTAATGTTGAAAGAGCAAATGCTTTCCAAAATCTTGATTTACCTGATAATTATGACGTATTATCAGTAGACCAAGATGAACCAGAAAGTGATGCTATATGCAGTATGTCAGAAGGAGAACAAACAAGCTTTGCAGCAGTAATGGAGGAATGGGCGTTTGTAGTAATTTCAGAGGAAGTTCTTTCAGAAGAAGTCTATGTTACGACTATTAAGGAATCCTCATGGAGACCAGAAGTAAAGCTTCCAGAAGACCAAGAATTATGTTATCACAACTGGAAGAAGGAAAAACCCAAAGAAAAGGAGGAATGTAAGCTCTGCAGAAGTGATGTAAGGCAAAACATTAGGGGAAAATGTGAAGTTTATGACTTAATCGTTTGTATGCTATGTCTTAAAGCATATTATGATGAAGTCATACAAATATCTCCGAAGCCTCTCACAAGTAACACAAATGAGTTAGTTAATGAACTCATGAAACATTGTCTAATGCTACAACAAGAAGTTGACAGACTGGGTCAGATTATTCAGGATGATGAAAAAGTTGTGTTAGAAAGAGAAAGGCTTCAGCTTGAAGAAACAGAAGTACCAATAATTAATAATGATGAAGAAAAGGTGCAAGAAGAAACCGTTGCGCTAACACAATCAACCCAGCAAAACCCAAGAATGGAAAGAAGAAATAAACTTTATAATTTGAAAGTTTATTTCAAAATTCCGGGGGTAGAGGAATTTGAAATACCAGCAATTATTGATACTGGGGCAACATCATGTTGTATCAATGAAGAAGCAATTCCAATCAAGGCAATGGAACCAAGTCCTTATATTGTCAAGTACTCGGGAATCAACTCTGAGCAGTTAACAAGAAAAAAGTTGAAGGATTGAATAATGAAAATTGAAAATAATTCATTTAGAATCCCATTCACTTTTTGTTTTCCAATGAAGTTGGGAGGAGGAGTCCAGATGCTGTTAGGATGCAACTTCATTAGATCAATGGGAGGATGTATAAGGTTTGAAGGCTCACAGCTTACATTTTACAAAATAGTAACAACAATAAATACGAGCCTTGAAGCGGCAAATTATGCAATACAAGAATTAGAACTAGAGGAAGAAGAATACATCAAATTGCAAGAAGAATATGCTGCTTACAACCTTGGAAGACTGGAAAACACCTCAGAAGGAATACAAGAAATTCTCCATGAGCTTGAAAATCAAGGGTTTATTGGAGAAGATCCTTTGAAACATTGGAAGAAAAATAAGGTTACCTGCAAGCTGGATATCATAAATCCAGAAATGACGATTCAAGATAAACCACTGAAGCAAGTAACTCCAGCACAAAAGGAACAATTCAAGAAGCATACGGATGCTTTGCTACAACTCGGAGTAATCAGAAAGAGTAGCAGCAGACACAGAACAAGAGCTATGATGGTGAGCTCAGGAACAACAGTTGATCCGGTCACAGGGAAAGAGATAAGAGGAAAGGAAAGAATGGTGTTTGAATACAGAACACTGAATGAGAATACAAATAAAGATCAGTATTCTCTTCCTGGAATCAACACTATAATTCAAAAAATTGGAAACTCAAAAATTTATTCAAAATTCGATCTGAAGAGCGAATTCCATCAAGTTGCCATGGATGAGGAAAGCATTCCATGGACGGCGTTCATAACACCAGAAGGATTGTATGAATGGTTAGTAATGCCATTTGGTTTGAAAAATGCTCCAGCCGTTTTTCAAAGAAAGATGGATGAATGTTTTGGTGCCTATGAAGATTTCATTGCAGTATATATTGATGACATTTTGGTCTTCTCAGAAAATGAAAAAGACCATGTAAAACATTTGAAGAAAATGTTATCAATATGTAGAAAGGAGGGCTTGGTGTTGTCAAAAACAAAGATGAAGATAGCAGTCAAGGAAATCGATTTCTTGGGGGCAACAATTGGAGATAGAAAAATTAAGTTGCAGAGCCATATAATCAAGAAAATAGCAGATTTCAGAGATGAAGACTTGATGACACTAAAAGGTTTAAGATCATGGTTGGGAATACTTAATTATGCAAGGTCTTATATTCCTAATTTAAGAAAAATAGTAGGACCATTGTATGCTAAGACAGGCCCAAATAGAGATAAAAGAATGAAGAAAGAACAATGGGATCTGATCAGAAAAATGAAGGCAGAAATAGAAAGGTTGCCAGAAATGGAAATACCGCCAATAAAATCCTACATTGTTATTGAAACAGATGGAAGTATGGAAGGATGGGGAGCGGTTTGCAAATGGAAAGTCTCAAAAGAAGAGTCCAGGTCAACTGAGAAGGTCTGTGCATATACAAGTGGAAAGTTCGGAACCCTGAAGTCAACAATAGATGCAGAGATCTATGCAGTAACGAATGGTCTGGAAAGTTTTAACATTTATTACCTGGACAAAGCTGAAGTTACAATTAGAACAGATTGCCAGGCGATAATAAGTTTTTATAATAAGTCCACAAATAATAAACCCTCAAGAGTCCGTTGGGCTAGTTTTAAGGATTTTGTAACAGGATCTGGAGTCCAAGTTAAAATTGAACATATAGATGGAAAACATAATCAATTGGCAGATGCTTTATCCAGGTTAACATCAGCTGTATGTTGTACAGAATGGCAGGAAGAAGAGAGACCGCTTGGGATAGAGTTAGAGATGAATTCATGTCAAGAAAATGGCGCAATTTTCCAGGAGTGGTATCAAGGTTACAACAAATTGATGCTGATGAACGAAGAGGGTTGCAACTACTCTGTTATGAAGATGAAAGCTTTGGAACAACTCCTCGCAAAAACACTGTCATCAGTTATCAACCATTCAGTTTATACCGTATTCAGTACCTGGTTGCCCAGAGATTGTCACCAATATTAAGAGAACCAATGGAAATTGGAAGGTCAACAGAGATACATGATGAAGTACGAAGACTCCTGCTTAACCAGTATGAAGAAATCCTTGCACACTTGCATATCTTCAGAGCAATGCTTAGTGTCAGACGAATTTATTACGAAACAAATTTAGGAGGAGATAATTCAAGAGGAGAATGGCAAAGTAATGGGCTTAGATCCACCAATCACATGGATGAAACAATACGAGAATGGGAAGCCCAAAGAATTAATCTTACCCACTTCTGAGGATCGAAGGCCTAAACAAAGATGGGCTTACAGAGCTACTGGATATGGAGGCTCATTGTTAAAAATCCAGTATTATGCATCTGTACTAGAAAGTGGTGAATACGTCACCAGTGACATATTTCCCACAATTATAGTATGCCAAGAATCAAAAAGCAAGGGGGTCCACCAATACCGAGATTTCAGTAATCATAACCCATCACTATCTCGACTATAATAATTGGACACCAAAGTTGTTTGTCGTGTGTAGTTTGTCATTTGCAATAATACATAATCAGACAAAATGTAAAAGAGGAAATTATTGATAGGCTATGGGGCCCAATGTGTACCCGCATCAATAATCGTCCTTTTAACGACCGTCTGTTTGTTAGGTTGCCGTTTACGCAGTAACGTTTGTTTGCTTTTATAGGCTATAAAAGCCAGAGTTTGTATTGAGGTTTCTCAGATCGAGCGATACTCAAATCTGAAATTCCTTAAGATAAGAAGTTTGAGTCTAAGTTTGTTTAAAGATTTCCAGAAAATCCATCAGTTGTAACATAAATCAAGGTATTTTGTAAAATATATTGTGTTTTAATATATTTGTGTTTAATTATTTTTGCTTCCGTATATGCGTAAAATACCAACTTGGAAATCTTTAAACAAACCTAGACTCAAACTTCTTATCTTAAGGAATTCCAGATTTGAGTATCGCTCGATCTGAGAAACCTCAATACAAACTCTGGCTTTTATTGCCTATAAAAGCAAACAAACGTTACCGCGTAAACTGCAACCTAACAAACAGACGATCGTTAAAAGGACGATTATTGATGCGGGTACACATTGGGCCCCATAGCCTATCAATAATTTCCTCTTTTACATTTTGTCTGATTATGTATTATTGCAAACGACAAACTACACACGACAAACAACTTTGGTGTCCAATTATTATAGTCGAGATAGTGGTGGGTTATGATTACTGAAATCTCGGTTTTGGTGGACCCCCTTGCTTTTTGATTCTTGGCATACTATAATTATGGGAAATATGTCACGGGTGACGTATTCACCACTTTCTAGTACAGATGCATAATACTGGATTTTTAACAATGGGCCTCCATATCCAGTAGCTCTGTAAGCACATCTTTGTTTAGGCCTCCGATCCTCAGAAGTGGGTAAGATTAATTCTTTGGGCTTCCCATTCTCGTATTGTTTCATCCATGTGATTGGTGGATCTAAGCCCATTACTTCGCCATTCTCCTCTTGAATTATCTCCTCCTGAATTTGTTTCGTAATAAATTCGTCTGACACTAAGCATTGCTCTGAAGATATGCAAGTGTCCAAGGATTTCTTCATACTGGTTAAGCAGGAGTCTTCGTACTTCATCATGTATCTCTGTTGACCTTCCAATTTCCATTGGTTCTCTTGATATTGGTGACAATCTCTGGGCAACCAGGTACTGAATACGGTATAAACTGAATGGTTGATAACTCATGACAGTGTTTTTGCGAGGAGTTGTTCCAAAGCTTTCATCTTCATAACAGAGTAGTTGCAACCCTCTTCGTTCATCAGCATCAATTTGTTGTAACCTTGAGACCACTCCTGGAAAATTGCGCCATTTTCTTGACATGAATTCATCTCTAACTCTATCCCAAGCGGTCTCTCTTCTTCCTGCCATTCTGTACAACATACAGCTGCTGTTAACCTGGATAAAGCATCTGCCAATTGATTATGTTTTCCATCTATATGTTCAATTTTAACTTGGACTCCAGATCCTGTTACAAAATCCTTAAAACTAGCCCAACGGACTCTTGAGGGTTTATTATTTGTGGACTTATTATAAAAACTTATTATCGCCTGGCAATCTGTTCTAATTGTAACTTCACCTTTGTCCAGGTAATAAATTTTAAAACTTTCCAGACCATTCATTACTGCATAGATCTCTGCATCTATTGTTGACTTCAGGGTTCCAAACTTTCCACTTGCATATGCACAGACCTTCTCAGTTGACCTGGACTCTTCTTTTGAGACTTTCCATTTGCAAACCGCTCCCCATCCTTCCATACTTCCATCTGTTTCAATAACAATGTAGGATTTTATTGGCGGTATTTCCATTTCTGGCAACCTTTCTATTTCTGCCTTCATTTTTCTGATCAGATCCCAGTGTTCTTTCTTCATTCTTTTATCTCTATTTGGGCCTGTCTTAGCATACAATGGTCCTACTATTCTTCCTAAATTAGGAATATAAGACCTTGCATATTTAAGTATTCCCAACCATGATCTTAAACCTTTTAGTGTCATCAAGTCTTCATCTCTGAAATCTGCTATTTTCTTGATTATATGGCTCTGCAACTTAATTTTTCTATCTCCAATTGTTGCCCCCAAGAAATCGATTTCCTTGACTGATATCTTCATCTTTGTTTTTGACAACACCAAGCCCTCCTTTCTACATATTGATAACATTTTCTTCAAATGTTTTACATGGTCTTTTTCATTTTCTGAGAAGACCAAAATGTCATCAATATATACTGCAATGAAATCTTCATAGGCACCAAGACATTCATCCATCTTTCTTTGAAAAACGGCTGGAGCATTTTTCTAACCAAATGGCATTACTAACCATTCATACAATCCTTCTGGTGTTATGAACGCCGTCCATGGAATGCTTTCCTCATCCATGGCAACTTGATGGAATCCGCTCTTCAGATCGAATTTTGAATAAATTTTTGAGTTTCCAATTTTTTGAATTATAGTGTTGATTCCAGGAAGAGAATACTGATCTTTATTTGTATTCTCATTTAGTGTTCTGTATTCAAACACCATTCTTTCCTTTCCTCTTATCTCTTTCCCTGTGACCGGATCAACTGTTGTTCCTGAGCTCACCATCATAGCTCTTGTTCTGTGTCTGCTGCTACTCTTTCTGATTACTCCGAGTTGTAGCAAAGCATCCGTATGCTTCTTGAATTGTTCCTTTTGTGCTGGAGTTACTTGCTTCAGTGGTTTATCTTGAATCGTCATTTCTGGATTTATGATATCCAGCTTGCAGGTAACCTTATTTTTCTTCCAATGTTTCAAAGGATCTTCTCCAATAAACCCTTGATTTTCAAGCTCATGGAGAATTTCTTGTATTCCTTCTGAGGTGTTTTCCAGTCTTCCAAGGTTGTAAGCAGCATATTCTTCTTGCAATTTGATGTATTCTTCTTCCTCTAGTTCTTATTCTTGTACTGCATAATTTGCCGCTTCAAGGCTCGTATTTATTGTTGTTACTGTTTTGTAAAATGTAAGCTGTGAGCCTTCAAACCTTATACCTCCTCCCATTGATCTAATGAAGTTGCATCCTAACAGCATCTGGACTCCTCCTCCCAACTTCATTGGAAAACAAAAAGTGAATGGGATTCTAAATGAATTATTTTCAATTTTCATTATTCAATCCTTCAACTTTTTTCTTGTTAACTGCTCAGAGTTGATTCTCGAGTACTTGACAATATAAGGACTTGGTTCCATTGCCTTGATTGGAATTGCTTCTTCATTGATACAACATGATGTTGCCCCAGTATCAATAATTGTTGGTATTTCAAATTCCTCTACCCCCGGAATTTTGAAATAAACTTTCAAATTATAAAGTTTATTTCTTCTTTCCATTCTTGGGTTTTGCTGGGTTGATTGTGTTAGCGCAACGGTTTCTTCTTGCACCTTTTCTTCATCATTATTAATTATTGGTACTTCTGTTTCTTCAAGCTGAAGCCTTTCTCTTTCTAACACAACTTTTTCATCATCCTGATAATCTGACCCAGTCTGTCAACTTCTTGTTGTAGCATTAGACAATGTTTCATGAGTTCATTAACTAACTCATTTGTGTTACTTGTGAGAGGCTTCGGAGATATTTGTATGACTTCATCATAATATGCTTTAAGACATAGCATACAAACGATTAAGTCACAAACTTCACATTTTCCCCTAATGTTTTGCCTTACATCACTTCTGCAGAGCTTACATTCCTCCTTTTCTTTGGGTTTTTCCTTCTTCCAGTTGTGATAACATAATTCTTGGTCTTCTGGAAGCTTTACTTCTGGTCTCCATGAGGATTCCTTAATAATCGTAACATAGACTTCTTCTGAAAGAACTTCCTCTGAAATTACTACAAACGCCCATTCCTCCATTACTGCTGCAAAGCTTGTTTGTTCTCCTTCTGACATACTGCATATAGCATCACTTTCTGGTTCATCTTGGTCTACTGATAATACGTCATAATTATCAGGTAAATCAAGATTTTGGAAAGCATTTGCTCTTTCAACATTACTCACTTTACTTTTGCATTCTCTTGCAAAATGGCCTTCTTTTCCACAAACATAGCATTTGCACTTCTTCATTCGATCACCATATTTTGATTTGAATACCCTTACATGAGTATTATGTGGCTTGCCATTATAAGTTCTTGATTTTCTTAAGCCATACCTTTTTGTTCTATTTTTATAGGCACCAGGTATATATATCTCTCTACAGAACTGAAGATCTTTTAGCTCTCTTTGAAGTTGCGCCTTCTTACATAGTTCTGCTAGATATCTGTGTGCAAAATAGATTCTTGGCATCACCCCTATTGTTACACCCGGTTTTTCTTTGTTAAAGGCTTCTTCTATCTCCTTTCCTACCGTTGGTGGCATTTTTCTGAAAAACTTTTCTGACAATTCTGGCCCAATGAACATTCTTCCTGATTTTGCCGCCAATGTTTTATAATCATTCATGTATTGAAATAAATCTTTTATTTCATTACATACTAATCTTTCCAAATCATTGTACACCATGTCTTGTTCTTATGTACTTCCTTGGGCTGCATCACTGAGAAGAAGAACTCTTCTTATTTGAGATGTGATGTTATGAGTATCATCTGTAATTTGCAGGAGCTGTTGGTATTCTTCATCGTATGCCATTCTCCATTGGACCCAAATCTTCTTTTCATCTTCTCCGAGGAGATTTTCTATACAATCAACTTTTGACCTTGCTGTTGGCCAAGATTTGTTTGGATCATCAATGTAATTTAATGTAATTGATTCCCATCTATCAATTACATCAGCATATTTTCCAATATCTGCCGGTAAAACCAACATTGCTCCTGTAGTTGCTTGTGCAGGTGGTAATGACCAGTAATTTTCCAGCTTGCTTCCATAACTTTCAACCTTTTTATTAGGGTTAAAGTTTGTTTCCGTTATTCCCATCATCCTATTTCTTGTTGCTGGTGGATATGCTGGTGGTTGCATTGAAGAATCTTCTGGTGGTCTATAAGCTGATGTTACTGAGGATGCGCCTACTTCTCCTTTCTTTATCAAACTTGTTAATAACGGATACTCCATTTCCATTAATTCATCTTGTATAACCAGAATTTTTTCCTTTCTTTCCTTTTCTTTAAATTATGGATATGGTAATTCCACCATTTTTCCTTCTAGGTTATCATTTTGGTACCACCATTGATCTTCTATGGAATCTCCGTTTTCTGAGTCCTCCTTATCGGCAGAGTAGTCTTCCTCTAAATCATCCCACTGTATTTGGCATTCTTCTGTGTCAACTTGACTATTAGATCCAAATATTGGTTCTTGTGGTTCTTCAAATTCTTCTCCCCAGCCAGCTGCTACAATTTCTTCTTTTAGACTTATTTCTTTGTAACTGTAATTTACATAGTAATCATACTTTCCTGAAGGTTGGCCAAGGATATCCCAATTTCCTTTCTTCTTATGGTTCTTCTTTTTGTTATTCCATCTCTCCTTTAATTCCTCATCTTCCCAATCATCTATAGCAGCACCTATTAAGGGATCTCTTGTTTCAACACCAACTCTTTTGTAAATTTCTTCTCGAATTTCAACTGGTAATGCAGGCTTCATGAAGTGCAAGCTTCTTAAAAGATCAAAATCAATGAATCTTTCAAGAATTGCAACTGCTGCCATTTCTCTCATCATTGATTCTTCATCTTCATTATCTTGATTAGCTTGTCTACTTGATTCTCCGGTTTCTCTTACTGCTTTATACCCCGCAAATCTTAAGGACAAAGATCCATCCAACCTGGATCCTGTGCTTACTCTTGATGGAACCTTTATCACCTTTTTCTTTGATGGTTTTAGCATCCATCTTTGGCCTTATAATTCAGTGACTGATCTTGATTCTCCTGGTACGGCTTGAATTCCATTGGTTGCTAAATGTTCAGCAACCCTTTGTATATTATATTTGAATCCGGCATAACTTGTGTTTGTTAATCTGCCCACTAACGCCCTTGTTATTAGTAGATTTGACTCACCAGTAAAGTCTTCGTATCCCCTTGTTTGAGTGGATACTTGTACATGATTGTAAAAATCATGTATGGACATCATTATGTCAGGAGCTAAATAGACCAGTTGTGTTCCTCTGGTCATATCGACCTCCATGGTTCCTAGGATGGCTCTGTCGTCAGTCCATCTGGTGTCTCTGAGTACTAGGAGAACTTGTGTACCAGCATCTCTTCTGTGTAGTGCATGGACTCTTATCATCATGAGTCCTAGATGCACATGTTGCATGCCACTTCTAATTAATTCATTGTACGATTGTTCATTAATGAATCCTATGTCTTCTTGCTGACCTTCTGCAGTAACTAGAATTCTTTCTTCACTGTAGTGTTGATAGACTCGATGTCTAGTGGACCTTGATCCCTCATCGTACAATGTTTCAGCTGGGACTAAACTTGCACGTCTTGCTTGTGATATCCTGAGTTCGGCTTCAGGGTCTATCTGGCTTTCAATTGTTCTATTAAATCTTCCTGTTGGCACCCATCTTTGTACATTATTTCGTAACCTTTGTAATCTTCTGTAGTCCCTTATCTGGTCTTCTTGATTAGCCAATGTTTCTGTATTTCGGTTTTCACCAAAGGCTAACCTTTCTCCCCTTCTGCTCATTTTGTCTTTTGTTTTTCTTGTTCTTCTTTAAGAATCCTATAAGGATCTTTAAAAACGTAATACGGTCCTTTTGGTTTGTATAACTTTTCACCACTAATTGACAGCTTTTCCAACTTCTTATTGAGTTCTTCAAGAAACTGCTCGTTTTCTGCAACTGCCTTTCCTTTTCGAGTCTCCTGTCTTAATTCTTTAACGTCTTCTTTGATCGTCTTGATTTCTTCTAACAGATTTATAACTGCTTGAATGATAAAGTTGTTTTGCTTTATCGTAATCCCTGTCTGTTGTGTTGTAGTGCCACTCCTGATGCTTTTGAGAATCCAACTGCCGGTGTTTCAATTGATTCAACCGCCTCTATTGTTTGTTTATAACTTTCTGATTGAGCAGTTATGTTCCAATTCATGAAATCAAGTATGATTTCAAATCCTGGATTAATTCTTCAACTTTTCTGATTTGAGATTTTAGCTCTTCTGTGAGTTTCAGAGCTTCAGCTTCCACTAGCTTTGGTTGTTGGGCAATTTCTATTACTAACTCCTTTACTTGCCTCTTTGTTAATGGCTCGTGTGCCAATAACTGATTTTCAATTTTTCTGAGTTCCTCACTAATCTCTCTTTGGAATTTTTCTGATTTTTCTTGAATTTCACTCAAGGTTTCTCTCAGGGTATGGAAATGTTTTAGGCTTATTCTAGATAAAAGGCTCACCCTATCAAATATTACGTCTATGTTATTAGTATTTCTTAGACACAAATCTACTAAGAAATTTCCTTGACTATTACTAGACTCTGGTTCGTGATTGATTTTTGAATTTTTATGAAAACAATCAAACTTAAAATCTAGATTTTCTTTTGATTTTTCAATAACAAAATGCTTTGGTTTTGGTACTTCAAGATTTAAATATTCCAAATCCTTGGATCGGGTTTTCTCATACCAATCTGTAATAGATTTTTTAAATCTTTCAGAACTCATTAAATTAATTATCTCATAGGTAAACCTCAACAGGATCTCCGATCAACCGTCTTTTGGTTTTTCCAACTTAATAATTTCTTTAATTTGCTCCTTAAGAATTCGTTAAAAACCTGAGGCCCTCCAATACTATGCGCTGCAACCTTTTCAGGCTGAGGATATTGGCGTTCTTCAAATAATTAACTACTAACTAAAGATTTTAGTTTTATGAAAACTAGTCTGAAAAATCTTTGAAGCTTAAAAACAAAATTTTCAAGAATCATTTTTGAAAAAGGGGTAGCCGAGGGCATGTTGAGGAGAAGGACTCCGTGTATTGCTAGCAACTACCATGATTAAAAAGAAATTCTTAAAAATAATTTTACAAAATACCTTGATTTATGTTACACCTTTGTAGTGTCGTATAGGGCTTCACAACTCATATAGTTCTAAATATTTGAAAAAAATAAATCTATCTCAACAAAACCCAATCCGACATCTAAATAACACTACATTACAACAAAAAACTACAAAATCTCGTTCCTATGAACGATTTCTGTGAAAAAACTTAAAAAAATAAAGAAAACTTACGGTTTTTTATGATGGTGGGGTCCAAATCCATAGATAGAGCGTACATCCGAGATGTGGAACCGTTGAGAGAGGCGAGCGTCGAGAGAGAGTGGGGACCAGGCAAATACGAGTTGTGTGTGTGAAATACGAGTTGTCCGGATGCTCTGTTTTTATAGAAAAACCCTATACGACTCGTATAGTACGATACGAGTAGTATAGGTTTTAAAAAAATAAAAAAATATAATATTTTCAGAATTATTATTATTATTAATACTTATTTGAACAAATGGCATGTTGTATTTGTTCGTTTTGTAAGTTGTGTCAATTAACAAGACATGAGCAAATGCCCACCAAATATTATAGGATGTCTGGTGGATAAAAAAATCTGTTCCACGACATCCGTCGACGTATTGTCTAGAGTTTGGTAAATAAAATTATTATTTTGCAGGGTATTAAAAGGACCTGCATTGGAGTTTCCCTCGTGTTTTGTACAACATGTAACTTTCGTCGTGCATTGTAAATAGATCTAATGTTAGAAACATTATCAGGGTTTTGGTCCTTAACAGCTGCAAGTAGTCACGGGGCAAAATGTTTTGATTTGATAGTTGCTCAACTACATGTGTTTCAGCTTCGTTCAATCTCATCGCATAAGGATGATCGCCTAGTTGTTCAGCCCCTTGGTGGTTGTGTTCACTACTAACCACACGCAACTTCCAACCACCGCAACTCCTCTCGTATTTTCCAATTAACTCAAATTCGCAACCGGTCTTCTTTGAACCATTACGTCTAAGTTTTGGTTCTCCTTTGTACACGCCACCACGATCGCATTTCAGCCACATCTTAATAACGGCTCCGAATGCATTAGTTTTGCTTCGACATCGAACTAACACATAACCGTTTTCAAGCCCTCTGGCAATGGCTCGTTCAACCAGTTCATCAGGACCAACAAATGCCTGAAAACAATAAATGTTTAAGATTTTATAAACTAACGACTGTAAAACAAATAATCTTATTACCTGATCAGTTTCATAGACATACATGTATTCATCTCTGAAGTTGTTGTTTCCCATCGACATTTTTAAACATTTAGTACAATTTCGAAGAAATACAAACAAGTAATATTTAACGAGTAATAGATTGAATGAAGAAAACTTAAACTTCAACGTTCATTATATAATATGTATATTCGCACGCAAATCGAGTATTTATCCAAACGTCACGTCAAATAATTTATACGCAAACCGAGATCCCAAATGATTGGCACGGATTTCAAAATTAAATTTCCATACCGGCCGTGTAAGCCTATACAGGTCGTATGGTTGGCGTCTGGCGAACATGTCAGAGCTGTGATGTGATGTGTCAGAGAATGTCGGGTCAGATTTCTACACGACATGTATAGCCCTATACGGCCAGTATAAATGGTGTTTAAGGAACAGACTTGATGTCTCCCTAACAGCACCCTAGATTAAATGTGAGATGTAAGTTGCAATATTATTTAAGTTGTTGAATATTAAATGTTTAAAAGGTAATAACTTTTGTAACACGTATTTCATCTCAATCATAATTGCCGTCACATCATTTTGTTTAAGTGTTCTAGAAGGTTTAATAAATAATTAAAAAAATTATTTTGTCGTTAAAATTAAATTGAATTATAAGGTTTGTTATAAATTAATGACAATTAATTAATGATTAATTAATTTCACGTTGTTAACTTTTCCGGACATATGAAATGCGTAGTTATTTAAAGTTATTACATAAGATGCCCACTTAATTGTGATATTAAATATTAGGATTAGGTTAAAATACAAACGTTATATGATGTAAAAGGTGCTGTAAAAAAACATTTTAATCATTATATTTTACATTTTTGACATTGTGTCACATAAATACTCGTTATCATGATATACGTTTTAGTTCATTTCGTATTATTTTTCATTTTTTTTATATCTTAATTAAATTTATTGTTATGTACTTTATGTTTTATGTATTAAAAAAAATACAATTGTCTTATTTTATTATATTGTTTTTTTAAACTTATCATTCAATTTACATATATTTTAAGTTATTGTATTATATGTATTTATTATTATATTTTATGTTTTAGATAATTTTATGTTTTTTTGTTATTTTATCATTGTGTTTTTTATTTATTATTCATTATTATATTTTACCTTTTAGATAATTTTGTATTTTTTTATATTTTAAATATATATATTTTTTGTTATTTTATCTAGAGTGTGCATGATGCGGTTCGGTGCGATTATGACCATTTTCATAATTGAAACCGCTACTTCGGTTAATTCTAAATCCTTAACTATAATCAATTGATCAGTTAATCACTAATCGGTTAAACACCGGTTTTGGTTCGGTTAAATTCGGTTAATAATGAAAATTATTAAAAAAAACTAAGAAAATATTGTAAATTAGCTTGTAAATTAAAGATATACTAATGATAAAAATCTATGTGAAGCTCGTATGATTTTGGATTGATTGAGAATAAGTAAACAAAAAGTAAAAGCCATGTGAACACTAACTCATCTCCTAATATATTTAGTATCACATATAACTCGTAGTATTTTGATCCAATAAAAAGTTATAGTTTACATTTTATACTTAATTTGTATCATAATTTCTGAAAAGAAACACACACCAAGAGATATTGAAAAAATATACAATAATCGATTCAGTTAAAGTCGGTTAATGGCTTGTCTTAACCATAACCATAACTGAATGGGTCGGTTAATGGCTTAACTTAACCATAACCGTCGGTTAAAGCTGGTTTTGGTTAAAATGGTTTGTGATTCGGGGCATTTCTCGGTTAATTTTCGGTTATGGTTATATTATGTTCACCCGTAGTTTTATCATCGTGTTTTACATATTAAAAGTATTCTATTTCATCATTATGTTTTCAGAACTCACCATTTTAGAAAAATAGTAAAAACACAATGACGATAAGAATGACACACTTATGAGCATTATGGCTGGCAATTTCAGACACGAACATGTTAACACGACATGACACGATTTTAACATGTTTCGTGTTTACCTTTAACATGTTTCGTGTCTAAAACAGGTCAATACGTTAAAAGTTATTTATTTTTCGTGTCTAAACAGATAAAACCTGTTAAACACTGTTTAAAATTTAACAATAAATTATATGATAAAATAGGTGGGTAACCGATTATCTTCTAAAACTTTCTAATTGTCTAAACCTTGTTCCTTAACGGGTTCCTTAACAGGTTTTCTAACAAGTTCTTTAACAGATTGTTTATAGTGTTAGTTGTTAACAGGTTCCTTAACGAGTCATTTAGTGTTTACGTATTTTTAATGGGCCGTGTTCGTGTTTGAAAAAACAGACACGATAACAATTCGTGTCGTGCTCGTGTCTACCCAATTTGTGTTTCGTGTCTTAATGGGTCGTGTCTGACCCGTTATGACAGCCCTAATTAATTATTGAACATATATACATAATGACACATTAGAAACACAAGAAGCCAAAAATTTTTTTTTTTTTAGATTTTTGTATAACTATACTATACTCTTTTTAAAAACTAAAAACAATCAGATTTTTGTATAACTATACTATACTGTTTTTAAAAACTAAAAACAATCATTTTGTGGTTCATTTTGCTTAAAAAAATAGTCTTATATAAAAGTTATGAATCTTAAAAAAGTGAGAAAACTTGATAGAAAGTAAAAAACGTTAATGAATAAAACACCTATACACTAACTTTTTCTTATATAAATTGATTTCTTAATTGTAGATTTAATGTCCTTAAATATAGCTTTGCATTAAAAATCCATTTTACAACCTAACCCTCTAATATAATATTACTTAAAAATATAATATAATAGTTGTATACATAAAAGAAATACTCAAATAATAAACCATTTGAGTGAAGTTAGGTAAATTTTGCAACAAGCCGAACTTTTAGACAAGTTGAACTCAAGTTTAGAGTTTCTTTTTCAATAAATTGAACTTAAGATCAAGTTTTTAATGAATCAAAGCTTGAATTTGAGGGAGAACATATTGAAAATGAGATTAGAATTAAATTTAAAAATCAATTAACATATTAATAGTATGGTCAAAGGAGGTGGGGAGTGATGGTGTTACAAAGCTACAATTAGGCTGGTGATTTTTTTATTAAAAATTTTTGTAGGGATTTAAAAAAATTAGGGTTATGCTATTATAAAATATGATATATAACCATAAATCTATTTTTATTCTACATGAAAACAATTCAAAACAAATTGACTTAAGAGTTGAAAACAATCCAAAACCTTGGTTCGGTTTGCTTAACTTGTTTTAAATCATTTTCGTTTTTTTATAGAAAACCATCCATTTAACTTGTATGCTAGTTCAATCTAATTATTTTATGCCACTTCACTTTGCTTATAGGATGGTTTATAATTTTTCTGAAAAAAGATAATTTGGATAAGTTAATTCTAAAGTTTTATTAATAACAGGTTTAATTTTTTTTTCTAGAGATTTTTCAGAAAACTTTTCCTGATAACTAAACAAATTCTCTCCAACTAAACCTAACATGATGTGACATGTTAACCTTCATTTGTTTAAATTAAGTAAAATTAGGCTAGATTATTAATACACTAATATACCAATAACACTACTAGCTTTTAATATTTTTTATTGTTAAAAAATATTTAAGCAAAATAATGTATGCATGATTTAATTAATTTGACCATAACAAGAATGTTATATAAAAATGGGTTGTGTTACACCCAATTTTATATTTTCACACCCCTCATATGTGCCGTACAATACACTACGCCACGTATAGGTCTCTGTACGTGGCGTATATTACTCTATGCCACGTACAACAACGTGCAAAACTGACATTTTGGACAATGATTAGGTGTTGTACGTCACGTACAGCTCTCTACGCCACATATATAACCTCGTACAACAAGTAATGGCATATCTGCACAATAATGGGATGTTGTACGTCACGTAGAATGTTGTACGTGGCTTATAAAGGACAATTATATGCAAAGACCACTCTGCAAACGGACACATTGAAAAAGTTTTACGCCACATAGAGATCTGTACGTGGCGTATACAGGACAATAATTGGCTTTAAAGTCTGGTGAGTATACTGAAAATGAACATATACGCCGCTTATAGACCTATATGACACGCATACCAAATTTGAAATTGAATTATCATGCAACCAATGAAACGACGTAAGATTCCCTAAATTATATATATAACGAACAGACATTTTGAATTCATTCGTGTTTTCTTCATCCGCATTTTTGATTTGAATTTATTCGGTTGTTTATTGTATTCACATAATGTCCTTCTAGGACGTTTAAATTCTTCTTTGGAAACGAAAAGATATATAAAAGGATTATGTCGTTCAATCTTATTATGATGAGAGTAGACTGCAAGGGCTGCCTGAATTAAACAAGGATCCCAACTTTCAGTCTTATAACGTGAATTATAACGTGAATAAGATTATCGATTTAAATGATGATCCTTGCATTGAATCTTTCTACGATTACAAAGGCAATCATGAATTTGGATTGGAGAGTTAGCCTTCATAGATGCATGAAACTTTGCATGAAGAAAATGATGAAGCGACATGTTGCACCATCACCACCCGACATGATCCGTAGTTTTATTTCATTTACTTGTATTATATAGACACAGATTATGTATATATTATGTGTTTTATTTTAATTGGTTATTTATTTGTTTATATATTTATTGTGTTTTGTATCATTTTGTATTTATTAAAACAAAATAATATTAAATTGATGCATTTAATAATAAAATAACAAATGTTATAAATAAATCTTGTTAATGTTCAAATTATTAAACGTTAAAAAAAGTTTAATTTTATAAACATTTTTTAATTTTTTTGAACTACTTGTATAAGTCTTCAGTGTTGAGATGAACATATCTCATTTTAATCAGGAATACCTATAAGTCAAGTAGAGATCTCTATGTGACGTATAACACAGAATTTTATCCATCACATCGTGGATATTAAGGTTGTAGGTGTCTGATGTCGTACGTCACATAGCTTGCTGTACGTGACGTACAACACACATGACAATAAGGTTGCAGGGTGTGCTGTACGTGTCGTATACGTTTTGTAGAGAGCTATACGACACGTACATGGTTCTGTGTGGTGTTGAATTAAAAAAGTGAGGTGTACAAATAACCATTTCATAAAAATTAATACCTCTTAAAATATTAGCTGGTTGTCTAATTATAAGTTCAGTTCCAAAAAGAAATGGTTGTGTTATTCACACCCCCACTCCACACTCCACACCCCTATACGCCTCGTATAGGGGGCAATCATTAGTGTCAGAATTTATCGATACCAATGATTGAGGACTATACGAGGCGTATAGACCTATACACATCGTGTAGGTACTATACGCGGCTTTATACGTGACCACTCATTTGGTGTCAGTGCTAATAATTGGGGACCATACGACCAATCATTTGGTGTCAGTGCTAATGATTGGGGACCATACGAGGAGTATATACCTATATGCGGGGCTATATACCACGTATAGACCTCTACGACACATATATGATCGGTGGGGGTGTTGAATTAAAAAAGATGGGTATTTAAATAACCAGCCCAAAAGAAAAAAGATAAAGGCAAGAGACGTCTGTCCGTCACCATTTTGAAAGGGAAATATTTGTATTTAAAAATGCTTAAACATTTTCTTCCTCCTTTTTAAAAAATTATAATTACGGTTCAAGTTTCTAAAGTATCAGTTTTATTCTCAAGTTTTAATGCTTTTTTTCTTTTTTTAATTAATTTCTTTTTATATTATTTTAATATACTTAATTAATTTTATACTACCACAACATTGTCTAAGAATTGACATAAATTCGAGTTAGTTTACATTTTAACGTAAATCTTATAATGATAAAGTTGGGTCAAACATAATACATGTTTTGCTTTGATATCAAATAACAACATGCATGGTTGATATATTAAGGGCTTAATTTTATATGCATGTCGGTATATATTTGAGTTGCTCTACGTTTTGATTTAAAGTTTATTTGTAACAATTCGGCTAAAAAAGTAATACTATTTATTTCTAGTTCGTGACCGCAAGTCCGCAACACACAAATATTCTGTCTCAAACTTACTTTTTTAATTTATTACACCTTTAAACATTTTTTTGTTTGAAATACTGTTTTCAGCTTTGTTTTTATAAGGCATCACAAATCCGCAATAATACCATTCAACGAGCTAAAACGTGCAAGTGTTACGTATTTTCTTTTATTTTGGTGTTGTTTAACGATTTGTCACGTTTGATTAAATTTCTATGTCATGAAAACTCAGCCTAATAGTTAGGGTTTCACCTTCCATTGTGGAGGTCGAGTGTTCGAATCCATTTGGGGACAAGTTTGAAGGACACAAGATGAAATGTCTGCTTGAGGTTTATCTCATGTTTGATTCTGACGGGGGCGATGGTTTACCCATTGCACGTGGGTTCTTGCGCATCAGGAGATATGGGTTCTCATGATAGTTGGAGGAGTCCGACCTTGGACGATCGCCCCCATAGGGTAGGGAACACGTGAGAATAACGCCGTTTAAAAAAAAAAAAGATTATGTTTCTACTATGTATAACACTATTTTGACGGGTTAGTGTACATGTAATTTTATAAATTTCTTCAAACAGAATCTCCATTAAAGTCATCGAACATGTGGTGCCAAATTTTTAGTATCATAGATTCATAGTTTAGAAATAAATCACTCAGATGGTCCCGTGATTTGCTGTTATTTCAATCTTGGTCTACAAGTTTCATAAATTACACATATGGTTTTAAACACGAAACATTTGTAACACATATAGTGTTTATGTGTAGGTGATTTAGTCAATTATGTGAGAGTAATTTATTGACCTAATGATTATATATGCTACAAATTTCTAAAGTTTAGGACTAAATAAGTAATTTATGAAACCTAAAGAAAAAGAGTGAAATATTAGCAAATTACAAGAACTATATTGGTAATTTACTCTTAAAAATTATTTAATAATTCTAAATAACAAAAAATTATAAAACTCGAATATTGCAATCGATTTTAATAATAGATTTGCAAAAAGATTGAATTAATTAAAATATTTTAACATAAGAATTTGCATTTTCCACATACAATACAAAATTGAAAACATTATTATGTTGACAGAAACACATCAAATATTATTTACAACATAAATTAAATCGTATTTTGAGTAGCATATTTTACAAACGTCGCCGTCCTGCGAAGGGCCATGATTAATTGATTAGAATTAATAATTTCACCTATTTGTTTATAATATTAGCATTTTTCAACCGAAAAATTTCGATTTATTGTTGCACTTTGTCGTTATTAGCATCTATATTAGTTTTATATTTTCATAAAGTTCATTAATACTCCACTAAAAAGTTTTATTTATTTATATTTGTTTTTAATATTTTAGGTTTTAGATTATTAAAACAAAACTGGGAATTTACATGCTACTCCAATTATGATATTGAAAAGGACAACATTAATGTCAAAGGGACATGACGCAAGTATTAGACCATGCGCAGCACCAGCCCCGCTCACCTTCGCGGCCTCCCCTCTTCTGCGGCCACTAGCGGGAACACCGCCCCCACATGCGCGGCCCCCTCTACTCCAATTGGCTGATTTTTTTAAAAATGGGACCCACTGCGGGGTTTTTTAGTGGGGTGATGTGGTACAGTGGGGAATGTTTTTCAGTGGGGTGATGACGTGACAGAAAATTTCGGTGGAGAGAGAGTTTAGGGGGTGACCGCTGTAGATAGCCTTAATCTATAAGCAAATGAAGGATACCGATAAGCGTGTAAACGAGCCGAGCTGATCCCAAACTCGTTAAGGCTCTAGCTCGGCTTGTTAGAAAATTTTTATGCTCGAGCTCGGCTCGTTTAGATTTTATTTATTTAATTTAATTATATTTATAATTATATTTTCTAAATTTAACATAAAATATTTGATTTAAATATATTTATCATAATTTTATATATAAAAATAATTAACTTTATAAATAAACACATAATATAATAAATAAAAATTATATAAACAAAGCGCTCGTTAAGACTCGCAAGCCGGCTCGAGCTCGATATGTAAAACTCGAGCTCAGGCTCGATAACTAAACGAGACACACTTTTGGGCTCGAGCTCGGGCTCGTTTGAACTTTTTACCGATTCGATCCTGAGTATTTAACGAGTTGCCTTAGTTCGTTTACACCCCTAGATACCGTATTTGTGATGTTATATTACGAGCTATTGGTTTATTTGAATTAAATTCTCTGAATTTGAATTTTTTTTCTGTTCGTATCTAAAGCTGATACGGCTTGAATTGATTTAAATCATATCCAACCCGAATCTAACCATATTAAAATTCGGTTCAATTTCAAATAACTCTAAATAACCGAACAAATCGAATAATTCAAATAATGCTGGAAAAAAACTTTCATAAGATTTTGTTTTGACTATGTATTCTTTCCTATTTTCGGTTCCTAACATTAAACATTTAACTAATTTTGATTTATAATACGACATTTCAAAATCCAAATTTTAGGAGCGAACATAAATTCATCGTAATAAAATATTTTAAATAAATCTCATGATTTATAAAATCCCTAAATAACCCGAAATTAGTAATGGTTTGTTGGCGTTTATTCGAATTAATTGGATATCTGAACAACTCGAAATTAAGAAACCTGAAATCTAAATCTGACTTAAAAACCTAATAACCTAAATCCTACCCGAAAAACTCGAGTTAAGATTTGAATTGATTTTTAGGCTTCAAATACAGTTCAGATTTTTTTTTTTTTGGAACTTTTTGAAGACCCTTAAAGGGGCGGCTCGGGGGAGGGGCAAACCCGACCTCCGTCCCGGGCCCAATTTTTCAAGGGGCACATTTTTATATATGTATTTATATATATTATTGTATTTTTTTTAAAAAAAAAAAAAGAAACTACTAGTTCATAATTGGATAGAAGCTTGACCCACTAAAATATCCAAAAAAATTGGGCTCATTTCATTTCTCAAAAGCCCTTTATCCTAACCGGCTCCATGGACGCTCACGTTCAAGAAGAAATTGAAATTCAAAATCCCAAAAAAAAACCCTTGACCTCACTGTGCTCGACCGACGATTGCGCCCTCAGCCCTCACCCTGCGAAGTGCAACCGGGAGGCTTTGCTGCGACAGCTGCCGGCTGCATGCGACGATGCGACCACAGACCACTAGACCAGCCTCTCCTTCGACCTTCAATTCTTCAAGATTTGCGACCACTCACCAGGTATGTTTTTGTGTTGATTGTTGTGTTGTTGATTAATGATTAAATAATTTAAATTGTTAATGTTTTTGTGTTGATTTGTGAATTTGTCATGTTGAATTAATGAATTAGGATTTAGGTTAGGATTTACAGTTTACTGATTATTGAATGACTGATTTAGGTTTATTAATTTAGTTCAAATTTTGGGTCCATTTACTGAGTTTTTTGACCCTATTTCACCTGTTTAGGTAAAATACGGAAGTTAATCCCGAACATATTAACTTATGACATTTCGTTTAGGTTTCGGGGCGTTGCCCCGAACCCCACAAGGGGGCGCCGCCCCCTTGACCCCTGCCCGCTGACTGGCCAGCGGGAGCGCCACCAGGGGCTCTGCCCCTTGGACCCCGCCAGGGGCGCTGCCCCTAGGACCCCGCAAGGGGGCGCGGCCCCCTTGACCCCCACTTGGTCAAGAGCTTTGAATGCGTTAGAGGCCTTTTTTCCCCGACTCGTCCTGTGTAACACCCCGGCCGATGGCGGAAACGTCGGGATGCCACGAGGGATGTGTAGATTGTTCAAAAGCTCGTGGGCATCTAAATCCAATCAGCATATATCAATCAATCAACCAAAATAATTACACAAAAATCATGTTCATCATGAAATAGTTACAACAAATACAAAAGAGATTTAGCTATCTAACTAAATTCTAGTCGCCAGATATTTAGTTATTTAGCTAAGTCCAAGACCCTATATGATGATGTCCAAAATAGAAGAGATCACCCTCTTCATCCTACTTGTCTCCATCACCTGAAACATGTAAGAAATCAAGTGTCAACTACAAAGTAGTTGGTGAGTAATCATAAGTTTTTATACTTAAAAGGTTTTTATAAAATGGATTTAAGAGTTTAAGTTTAAAAAATGGTTTTATAAAAGGTTTAGATAAAATGAGTATAAAGGCTTATGATTTCCTGAGAAAATCCACAATAATACATGTATGAGATAATCCAACCAATCCCCAAACTTAACAACCAAGCACATACACAAACACATAATCACATAACCAATCAGTCATAATCAATCACAGATAATCATAGTCAGAAAGAGATAATCAACCCACATAACCAATCAATCAATCTCAATATCAACATTCCCAACTAATATATGTGACTATACATGGACATTATGTAATTAACATAAGTTAAAAACAAGATCCATGGAGTGGTAGCTAACCACGTGGCTATACATGAAGTCAAAGCAATTAACCAGAGTTAATGGCGATGATTCACGGATGTGGAAACCATCCACGTGACAATACATGAAGTCAACGCAAATAACCTAAGTCAAATGCAATGATTCACGGAGTATGTGACAATACATGTAATCTTTGTTATCGACCGGAGTCAATGACAATGTTTACACGGATGTATAATAATCAATGATAATCCATATTATGAATATCATAATGATAAACAGGTATTATCCTTGTGTTATCAAAATAATATTTAAACCGGTATACATGTTTCACCTCCGAGTTTTAAGATAAAACAATTTAAAGAAAGGGAGGTTATGAGAACTCACCTGAAATCCTTAGAATCGGTGTTCTCTTATAATGCACGCTCACGTATATAACTCAAGTCAACTCAAAGATCTGTAAATTATCGTAAGCTCACATTCATAAGTATATGCGCCTCATTTCAGTTTAGTGTTTATTTAGGTTTACTTAAACTCACTAGCATCTTGCTAAATTGGTTCATTTGACCTAATTTAAAATGAGATGTTATACATCTTATGATTAGTCATTATTAACATATGGTTTAACTTATGAGTTACATTAGTTAGCAATGGTGGCCAATTATGTTATTTCATGTGTGATCACTTTAATACATATGTATTCCAAAATGATAATCCTAATCATATACTCATTGACACATACATGCATGGTCAATTTGTCGGCCACCTTAATTTAATATATATATAAGTGAAATATATCAAGCTTAAGATTTAAGAGAATCCATGCATACATTGTCTTTATAATTATTCTTCATTATACAAAACCTTTATTGTTTATCTCATTAAGAAAGGTGGGCTAACTTCCTCATGCATGCATACACACCATTCATTAGATAACCCATCCTTAAACTTATAAATTTATAGATTTTAGTTCGGTCACCCCTTGGGGCAGCGAACCTTCTATCCCAATTAAACTAGGTTCGGCTAACAAAAAGGGGTAGGGTTCGGCACCTATGCTCAGCCCCAAGGTTCGTGGGGATGCAAGGTTCGCCGGTTCTTGAGCTGGTTCGATGGTTCGCTGGCCACTAAGGGTTCGGCTCCCGAAAGCTCGACTGAGAAGGGTTCGTGGCACAAGGGCTCGTGGCTCAAAGGCTCGTGGCACAAAGGTTCGTGGCACAAGGGTTCGTGACTCTCCTAAGGTTCGGCCAACCAGAGAAGGTTTGCTCCATGCATGCTGATGAGGGTGAGGGTTCGTTAGCCATGAAGGTTCGGCCAAGTGCTTGCAGGGTTCGGCCACCTGCTGTGGCGCGACCCAGCCACCCAATCATCCTTATCATCGAGCTCCTCGTGTTCTAGGGTCACCCATATCCCGATTCTAACATCCAAACTCCATTTATGATGTAGAAGATACTAGCCATATTCGAAATAGGGTTTTTACCCAAAACCGAAAATAACATCTAAGATTTACCTCACAATGTCGATCAAACCCGAAATCTTCTTGTACTTCCTTGTTCCTCTCGATCACGCGGTCATTTGGGCACCAAGATCTCTCGAATCGGTTGAGAAATGAGTTCAAGAAGCTAGAGAGAAGGTGGAGAAGAAGTGTGTGTGTGTGTTTTTGGTGGACTAGAGAGAGAAAGGGTGTAGAGAAAATGAGGGAAAAAGAAGGAGACTTCTTTCTTTTATCGCGTGTAGTACCCCGTGTTCGGTCTCGTTTTTATCGCGATTACCCAAAAATAATTACCCGGTTATTCTCGTAAATAATAATATTTAGAATATAACTCGTTTAAATAATTATATTTCATTTTTATAAAAATGGTTTTAAAAGGAAACGGTGTCAACATAATTATTTAAATTATCCGATTATTCGAAAATTAATTTAGGTTGTGATTCCTAATAAACGTTTTAAGTTACTTTTATTAAATTAATATCGTTTGATATCATTTATTATCTCGTCGAGACACATTACTCGCGTACGTATTCGTAAAGATCGTCACCTTTTCGAATCCAACGCTCGTACCGTATTTCGATTCGATTAAATTTTAAGGAATATCATTTCGGAATATTATTCTTAACAATTATATTCGTGTGAATCGTCACCCACGCGAATACATCATTAAGTTAATATTCCTAAATAAATATTCGTGTTTAAATAATGTCCGTAACCTCACCATCGCGTAACTAATTCCAGTTACACTTCCATTATTTTATTAACTTTATTATTATCTTCCCAAACCAAAACCCACTAAACCCTAGTCACTGACACATCCATGATAGACCGAAATATGCATATGTATAAGGCATATGTAAGGGTCAGTCGCAACTGCCCTAACCACCGTCCCACCGCTATTTCGATAAACCATGACCATGTGTCCTTGACTATGTTTAGTAACCAAACAACAACCAACTTAAATCCCCTTTCCATTTTCAACCCAAATCCATAATCATCAACAATATAACTGCGATAAACTCTCTGGTTCTGTTTAGTTGAGTTACAACTAAACTTCCCATGGTTTACGCGTATAATATGTTCTAAACATGTATACCAGTAACAGTGATAATCATCAAATAATATGTCAATATTATTAATTACAAAATCTCAGGTCGTAACAGTACAATCGTACGGATGTACAGATGTACGGACAACCTAAAGTACAGTGATGTTACATCCTGGGCACCCAATTTCTCAGGGCCGCCCCTGCCCTTAAATATTTATAAAGTTTATCATGATATTAATAAATGATGACATTACTTTATTTTTCTAATACCGATCTAATCTATTTCTTTAGCACATCATTCTTATTGTCGAACCCCAAAGCAAGATCTCAGGGGATTGGAAACATTATATGTGTATATACACTTAAATACCATCACTCTACGACCATTAGAGTTCTAAATAGACTTCTACAAATGTGTTGTAGATTTTCGATATAGTATTTAGGTTTAATAATAGCATAAAGTTGTAATTTTGAATAGGCATTTAGATGTTACTGTTTGCTTATTTGTCTTTCAAATTATTTTTGGGCTCTTACATACATGTCACATAGACATTTACTAAAAAAAAAAACTATTTGCTTGGAAGACGTAAAAGAGATAAAAGATTCTTTTTTTGTTTAGAAAATGACACAAACGTTGATTATATCTTCAATTAAGAGTTATAATCTAAGAATTATAATCATGTAATCAGTCATAATGGTGTTCTTTCTCTAAAAAATCCAGACATCTAAAGAGAGTCTTTTAACACTATTTTTACATTCAATTATTTCCATCAAATAAGATTAGGAAAGTTGAGGGACTCATTATATCAAGATGGCAAACATTAATGTAATGGTTGAGGCTATTTAGGTGAACTTCCAACATCAAATTCTTCTATTTATTTATCATTATTACATAAAAAAAAAAAAGTTTTTTAACCCATCAGACCTCATCTTCCTCTCTTTTGACACCTTGTCTTTTATCTATACCGTCCAGCACCCTAGGATATGTGATGATTCCATTTATGTTTGTAGCATTTTTATATACAAGTTGTCGAAGCCAATCCAGAAGATCATTTTATTGTGTATGCTTTTAGACCAATACGTCATGTTAATGTTGGAAAATAATTAGGACTTAAATGATAGATTGAAGGAGTAACGAACTATGTTAGGAGGCAAAGACATATACATCAGTCCGTCTTGACCAAATTTCTTCACTATAATTTTAGAGAAACCAATAGTGAGAACACTTAGGTCGTATTTGTAACCAACAAACTTTAAATATTTAGGAATACTCATATAGAATGGTTGAGACATTGACTGTAACATAGGTTACCAATTTAGACAAGTGGGTGCAAGTTGAAAGCCATCAAAAGTTTTATATGACATAAGGTTCCCAAAGTGATTATAAGAAATTTTTTATAAGGTTATGATTTAATCGATCCTTATATACGAAACAGATTTATGATGAATCAAGTGATTTTAAAAGTTACACCGAGTTTTATAGATTTTCTAACTCAAATAGTTTTCTAAATTATCATCGGTGAGGGGCGCCTAATGATAACGTTCACCATTTAAATTATCATTTGTCTATATATACATGTGTCAGAGTCACAAGTGTCACCGACACCTGTAAATGATGTGTATATATAATTTTAGCATAAGAAAAATGCAAAGAGAAAAGGGAGAAATGACACATGAATATGTCTACACATGAATTTAATGACTTTTTAATAAATCAATACTTTCGATTCATCACATCCTGCTTTATAATAAACAAATAATATATACTTTAATTTCTTACCACAGGATACGAATATACAATTATTTCCAATAATAATATAAAATTAAAAATTAATTAATTAATAATCGTAAGACCCGTTTCAATTATAACAACAAGATCCGGTCATCTTTGGCAGTTACAGACGAATAATAGAAGTCGCAACAATCGCGCCTTCATTTTTCCTCCGGCGACACCATCACCGTCCGATCAAATCTTCCGCCGCCTTGGATTCCAGGCGGCATACATCGCCGGCGATGTACAATCCACCCGAGAATCATACGTACCAAACCCCACTCCGCCGGTATGATCGTTCAACTCCGCCGTCAGGACAACATTCTCCGCCACCGGCGCAACCTGCCGTTGTCCGCCGGAGCTTATTTTCACATCCCGGTCCAAATCCCAGATCGCAATTTCACTACCATAATCGGATTCATCGTCTTCAAAATCTAATCCTAATCCAAAACTATCCCACAACTGTACAACACTCTTTCCGGCGGAGAAATCCGACCACGAAAACCCGTTACGTCGCCGGAGAGTGAACCCTTCGGATCCCTCAGCTCGGAACACTTCATCCACACGACCGTCGTCCGAACCCAAGTCTTCATAATCGGACTCCGCCACCAATGACGGCGTGTCGTGATCGTCATCGTTGTCGGAAAACTCAAAATCAAAATCATCATCATCGAAAATTTGATCAGGGCATGAATTTTGACAGGAAGCTAACAATTTGAGACGGATTTGGTGAATGAACATCTTGATTCGATTGAACATGCTCGTGAAAGTGGCGAAAACGGCGATAATTAAAGCTCCGAATGTCCAGAAACTATACAAGTGAGGGATGTTATCGATTGAAGGAAGCTTGGAGATTAAAGATGGGTTTTGTAAGCATTTCATTCCGGCTTCGAAATTGTTGATGAGATTGAGCTCTGTGATTTCCATGGTGATCGGAGGATTCACCGGCGGTGAGTAATTGTGATCGGAGAGTGTGGGGAAGAAGATTGAAGGGTGAGAGGGGTTTGAAGAAGATGATGGATTAAAGGATATATAATGATTGTTAGGTGAGAGTTTAGGGGAGGCGTTGAAGAATGGTTAAAAACAAGCTGCCTTGGCTTTAAATTAAACTTTTTTTTTTATAACTGAAATTAGTAATTTTGTTATCTAAAAATAAAATAAGATTAATTATTTAAATCATGAAAACTAGCCCATTTGGTAGAGGCATTGCCTCTTAAAAAGTAGGTCTTGGGTTCAAATCCAAACAAGGAGGAAATTGGGTGTAATTTAGGAGTAGGATAGTATTGCCGTTCAAAAAAAATTTAAATCATGAAAACGGTAAATTTATTATTTTAATTATTTTTATGATATTTTTTTTAAGGCGTGCATCATTAAAGTTGCAAAATGCATTACACATGTAGATGCATTTGCTTACTTCTTGATTATTATGTGAAAAAGTTAAGACAAAGTTAAGACACGTGTTATTTTTACCGATTTCGGTTCACTTTATTTCTTATTTATTAAAATTTATACCAAGTGTTATACAACCTGTGTGATTTTATACTCTCGAAATAAGCTTGTTGTGTCGGATAGTGTTCAAAAAATCCAAAATTTGAGAAAAATCCGAATTATATTTACTGAAAAAATCAATTCAAATCTTGGTTCGGGTTGTTCGGGTAAGATCAAATTCGAATTTCAATTTTTTTGTAGTTAGAGTTGTTCGCGTATCCGAATAATTCAATTACGAGCCAATTGACCATTATTAATTTCGAGTTGTTCAGTTGTTTAAGTGTTATTTATATTATTTTATTATAATGAATTTGTGACCGTGTTTAAATTTAAAACTTTTAAGCATTGTATTGATAGTCTAAACTAATAAGATATTTAATTTTAGTAACCAAAATATAAGAAAAACTAAATAGTTAAAATAAGAACAAAAAATTAGGAAATTTTTACTCAGCTTTATTCGGGTTGTTTGAGGTGTTTGGGTTATTCAAATATATCTGAATCCTAACCAAATCATAATTCAGATAAATTTAGGTCGGATGAGATTCAAACCAATTCGGGTCAAGTTGGGTTCAAATACAGGCAAACAAAATCAAAACAAATAAGTCGTAATCTAACCTGATGAACAACCCTATTTGTGTCATAGAGTGTAACACCGATACAAATTATACTGATCGTATAAGACATTACGAGTCGTATGGAAAATATCAACCATATATCTCCATACAAGTTGTCTAGGGATATTTTTGTAAACGGCATACATCAACAAACCCCCCTAAAAGGCTTCAAATAATTCTATAATTTATAAGGTCCATATAGCTTTACAACCCAAATATTTCAAAAATTATATCACTTGTTTAGCTTTATACGGTATGTATAATTGCAAAATCAAACTAACATATTAGACAGATGTTATATATCAGAAGGATAATTTTTGTCAGTTTGACTGAATATATATAGGTCGCATAATCCTATCCAACTTGTATAAGTGATAGATTGTGTAATCGTATCGTAAAGGGTGATGTATGAATAGTTGTTATTTAGTTTAAAAATGCATGAATCTATCGTCTATTGTTTTATGTGGAGGTAAATTGACGTTTGAATCAAACAAATCCAAACAAGAAGATGCAACTTTTATATTAATATATATATATATAACACAAAATGATAATGAAATTAGAGGGATATTTTCTTACCGAATGACCAAATAAGTGAGATTGTCAAGGCCCAGCATCTGATGTGAGTGGATGTCGGGTCAAATTCAGTCACATCATTGCAAAATGTAAGTAGATAAGACTAGAAAGATCCCTTTGGTTGAGTAAACCTAAATCAGCTTCAATTACCATCCTCTAATTACATTAGGCTCCCTCTATTTTTACATCACCCTTGTTATTTATACACAATCGTCCTTTTTAAGGGTTGTATAACCTTTATATGGGCGTATAGAAGACAGTCAGATGCTGTTTCGCATGAGCCTAGTGTATGTATAGTAGGACCCTTACATTATTAGGTCGAATAGAGCTCTAGTGTCAGATATTTGTTAGATAATTTTAGAACCATAGTGCGCGTATTTTACATGAGTGATTAACCAGTCAAAATCAGCGGCATTTTTGTAAAATATTCATTACAAAGTGAGATTATCCTATTTAGCGAGCTTCTAACCATGAGATATTTTTTAGGGAAAACTTCATATATATATGTAACCAACTTTTTATTTTGCTTCAATCAAGTCACTCAAACTTTTTGTCCCAATTAAGTCATTCAAGTTATTTTTGTGTTTGAATTCTATGTTTTTAACCTATATTGTAGGTAATAAATGATAATATAAGTTTGAGAAAATAATTTTGTTTAAAAAATGACTAGCTTGAATAAGTAATTATTAATTTTTTTGTTCTTTGTCAAATATTAGTTAAAATTAATAATTATTGATTCAAATCGGTCATTTTTTTAAAAAAAATTATTCACTCAAACTTATATCAATATGTATTACCCACTATTCAAGTTAACAATATAAAATTCAAATACAAAAGTAACTTAAATGACTTAACCATGACAAAAAAAAGTTTAAATTACTTGATTATAACAAATTGAAAAGTTGTTCACATTTCTAAAAAGTTAATACTTGTTTTATCAAGGGCATGAAGAAATCTTCTTGTTGCTTTAGGACCGGTCAAATGTTAGATTGTTGAAAATTTAGTCAAGTAACTATTTTTGTAAATACAAATCAAAATATCATTTAATCGATTTTCCTTACAAATAATGATGATGTGGCGGATGTGTAGGATAAGAAAGTGGAACACGTTGGAAAAAAAGTGGAAACCTCTAGATGCTGAGTCAGCCGTACATGTTCATCCAATTGGTTGCGTGAGTTGACTCAGAACTAAAAATTTTGTGGCTATATCACCCTTAAACGGCTGAGTGGTCACCGATTACAAATCGTACCCCACCCAAAAACAAATAATTTCATCCGCTACGAGTTGAACTAGTGTCTAAATATGTAGTTCCCGCGATGGTGCTATAGTGTTAAGAGGGTGTAAATCTGTAATGAAGGTCTAGAGTTCAAAGCCCGACACCACAATTTTTTAAGGGTCACGTGATTTAACTCTCTCATGTTGTCTGTGAAACCAGTCGATAGAGACGTGTGACCCCCGGTTACTATTTAACAATTTTCTATAATATCAGAGTTGGTCCCAGCAAATTTTTCATTTTCAAAACCTTGTTTGACCTTCTTTATTTAATAATATTAAACAAAGTTTAACACAAACGTAAACATGTCACACATTTTACAATACTTATTTACATAAGTACGTTTAAACCAAAATTTCAAACATTTGCAACAAGGTTTATTTGTTCGATTCCCAGTCCACCTCGATCCTTACAGCCAGAACCATCATGTTTGACCTACAAACATCACACAATATTTCACATTAGTTCATAATAACTAAGTAAGTAAACATGGTTTCTCAACAACAAAATGTATAAATATATTTTTCACAATCAATATTCAAACTAAGTCATTTCTATTTAAATTAACTCTCACAATGTAAAAATATCACATTACCAATCATCAATTATTGCTCACAATAGTTTAATCAAAATTACACTATGGTGTTCACATTCATGTACTTCCACCATAGCTATTTGTCAGCACCTCTGACTATTCACACATTTGTGTCATCATAATTAATTTAAGTCTTGAGATGTTCACCCACCGTTACTTCCATCTAAGACAATTGCCAGCACCTCTGGCTATTCACCATTGTGGAGTCATAATTAATTCAAGTCTTAAGATGTTCACCCACCGGTACTTCCATCTAAGACAATTGCCAGCACCTCTGGTTATCCACCATTGTGGAGTCATAAATAATTCAAGTCTTAAGATGTTCACCCACCGGTACTTCCATCTAAGACAATTGCCAGCACCTCTGGCTATCCACCATTGTGGAGTCATAAATAATTCAATCAAATTACTATGATGTTCATCCACCGGTACTTCCATCATAGAGTTCCCACACTTTCATTCACCAAGATATTGGATTTATCATAGGTTGTTGAACTTTTATTATTCAACGTTCCCCTATCACGAATACCATATTTATCATACAATTTATTCAACAACAAAATTCAATGTTTATTATGTGATGTCGTAGTTGTGGGATTACTTACCTTGATCAGATAAGAGATTAGCAACTGCAGGCTATTTTCCTGCTCTATGACTAGTGGTTTGACTTCCACTACCACCTAGTTGCAAAATACATACACAACTAGTTTCAACACGTATAGCACATACAATCAAGTTCAACACACTTGACTGATTTGACTTCTTCAAAGTCAATTATCACAATTAATCACATTTCATGCCTCTCTTAGGCATTTCATCAATTAATTGATGTTCATTATATTAGTTACAATCTTTAATTATTTCTATTATTCAAAAATTCATTTATGATCATAACTGTTAATAATGTTAACATCAATTCATCACAATCATCAGTTAACCCATGGATTATAATCCATATTTATTTCAAAACCACCATTTACCCATCCTACTAGTTATCACATCATGGTATGGGTTTCATAACAACCGGACATTATCCCGGCTTCAAAACGAAGATTTCACCATCAATATATTAAGTTCTTCGTTTCTAACAACCCCTAGTTATCAACTAGGCAATAATCAATACCCATAATCATAGTATTACAATCAAAACTAGATTTAATTCACAAAATATTAAACTAGTAGGATAAAACGAATCATTACCCAATTGAACGGATATTCAGTTGCAAAACAACGATCAGATGTTGCGGATACGTTCTCTGGTACGATCCGTGGGCTTAAACGGCTTCAAATCTGAGTTTGGCAGCTCAAATTTTCGTATGTTGATGTTTAAAATTCGAAAGAAAGAGTTTAACAACTCTTCTGCAAGAAATCTGATCGACTTAAGGTGTTTCTAAACCGCCTCACCCGTCGCGTACCGCGAAGAAGATTAAAGAAAGGCTTCGCGTACCGCGAAGCAATTCGGGATTCTCAGATATTTTGGGTTCTTCGCGTACCGCGAAGGAACCTCAAAACCACCTTCGCGTACCGCGAAGAGTCCCAAAGCATAATATCTTTGTAATTTTCTTCGTTTCGCGATTCCGGACAATCCGTAACTCCGTTTCGCGCACGGTTTTCTCCCATGTTCATAATTTCTCACATATTTTCAAATTACAACAATCACAATCGTTCAATTAACGATTATTTCAAATACATTTCATTTATTAAAACCGGTTGTTACAAGACGTCTAATGGTGGCGTTAATCATTTTTTTAAATATGTAGTAATTCAAGGATATATAGTTAAATGAAAACATATTTTATTTGACCTGAATGAAACCTAAAAACTTACAAGTAAATCTTCAAATACTTGACATTGAGCTTTTATATAATATTCTCTATTCTAGTGAGAATATTATAAATGCATGTATTTAAAACTGATGGTCAAAATTTAGAGTACTTAGACCATCTGTTTAAGTTTGTATTTGTTTGCAACTAGATGGTGCTTCTCGCCACGCAAATTTAATACCCTCGTTTTGACTCGGGAAAGAACTCAAAAGAAAAAAAACATTAACGTATAAAGAGTCGTGACTATGAAACAAACATATTACGAGTCAAGATGTAAAACAAAAGGAAAAAAAACTAAAATATAACACTTGGAAGTAAACTCACAAAATTGCGGTGGGTTATCACAGTACACTCCACAGAACACTAAAATCATAGCATCTTGTGAGAAACTAGGTTATCTTGCGCAAATTTCTGGAGAAAATGGATTATCTCATCCTGCGAGAAATTGGATTATCTTACGAGAAAAACTAATCTCACAAGAAATTGGATTATTTCACGATAAACACTATAGAAATCATATCATCTTGCGAGAAACACTCGTCTGGTGAGAAGTTGGATTATCTCGCGAGAAACTCGCAATAAACACTATATAAATCATATCATCTCGCGAGAAAACACTCGTTTGATGAGAAGTTGGATTATCACGCGAGAAATCGTGAGAAACACTATTCATATGAATTCATTCTGTATAGATAGTAATTTTTGATAAAGCACATGATATGGAAGAGCTAGTTGGGCTTTGATTAAATGAAGGTTTTTGTTTCAAAACTCATACCCCACATTTAGCCAAAAAAAAATTAATTTTCAAACCACGCACGTGATACTCTATAAATTGGGGTTTTCAATAATTTTATGTTTATATTATTTAAATTTTATATTTAATTCTACACATATTTTGGTTTTCCCTTGTTACTTCATAGATATAGCGTATTTTATTCTTCAAATAAATCATGACAACGTGTGTATTTTTATATATGTTTTGCTATAAATTTCATTAAAAACCAAGGTATTTTCGGTTTTGACATAAATATTATTCAAAACCAAAGAGAGCCATATTATTATATTTCAACTTTCGTGTTATCTTAACACTTATTTTTACAATGGCATTGTTTTTTCTCGATTTCCAAATATAGCATTGCAACGTGTTTGTTTATCAAAGTCTCGATATTCAACTAGAGCTTATTTTCATAATCTTATATAGATCTCTTTACGTATTTAGTCATCCCTAAACCCGTCTAAATGCATGCAGAGTTTAAGATACTAGTTATATCTATACACATAAAAGGAAAAAGTAATTAATACAAGTGAGGAGTAAGATTATTTTAATAATTAATAACAATAATAGTTGATGTAAATTGTTTGTTGAATTTGGACATTTAATTACTTATCTTAGACACTTTTACTTCATTGTGGTTAAAAAAAATATTTACTGAAAACATGAAAAATGAAAATTGTATTGGTACAAAATGTTCATTCAGTATGTATCTTTATAGGGTAGATTGATTAAATAAATAGAGAATTTTTTGGTAAAATTTATATATTTATTATTCATAAAAAGGAAATTCACGCTTTTCCTTTTAAGAAACAATAATATTATTTAAAATCCATTATAAATATACGTTTGGTGTTCTTAAAAATTAAAATATAATATAAGTACGTGGTTAAATTATTCGTTTCAGGTTTATTAAAATAGTATTTAATTTTTGTTGGTGCCTTATTATCTATGTAATATAATAAATAAAGGTTTGTGAGTGTCCTGTGGCACTCAATAAGGCACCTTTTGGACCAATGTTTCATGTTGGACCGATCGGGAGCTCGGAAACAATCCGAATCCAATGTAAAACTACTCGACAGCCTCTGGAATAGTGCGGAATCTTATTCCAGGGTTTTCCAATCGAAACCAACAGAAACCGTGGTGATCCGAGGTTGTAGGAACAACGTGGAAGCAACGATCGAACACCACGGGTTGAGAATCGAACTTGGATGATCAAGAACCGCTCAAATCTTCTAGGGTTTTGACACTTGAGTCTCAGGGAAGAAGGAGGACTCTAGAAAAACTAAGTTGAAATGATTTGAACTTCTATATATAAGCTGTAGTCATTCGGCCGAATGAGTGGCCGAAGCAGCTCATTCGGCGAATGACCAAGCTCGAATGAGCTGTCGATCGAATGAGTCATTCGGCGAATGACTCATTCTATCGCTAGCCATTCGCTGGATTCATCATTCGGCGAATGACTTCATTCTAGAGTCATTCGCCCGAATGTGAGATCTTCATACTCAACTCTAAATTTAATCAAATCAACTAAACATATAATCAGTTATAAACATTAAGAGATATATATAAAGACAACTTCCATTAATAATTTGAACATTACATGATAAGAGTTACAAAAACTGAACTAGGGACAAAACATGTATCAACAAACTCCCCCTTGGACCTAGTTCAACTCTTGGAAGTGTCTTTCTTGAAATACTTCTCGGAAATAGCTTTCCAATCTGCTCCAGCGTGTATCTTGAAAATGCTGCAGAGACGGATCACTCTCATGAACTGTAAAGCTTGCACCATGTCTTGAACATCAAAGAAGATTTGGTGCCTGAAAAGAGCTTGGACATCAGTGTGGGACAAATTTGTCAACCACATGGGCTCAAATATCCTTATGGTCTCCCACTTTTTGTCCTTGCACAATACTATCACAGCCTCACCAGTTCTCCCATCATAGTACCACCATCGGAAGCCATCCATAAAGTCTTGACGCATCTTCCGCAGGGGAATCCTCTTCAAAACTCTAGGGGGAAGCCACTTCAGGATCACTTTATGCTTGCGGGTATCACCATCAATCTCTGGCAAATAATATCTTTCTGGCTGCTGTGGTTGAAAGTTTACCCATCTCTTCCGGTATTCATACTTGATCTGTCGAGAAAACCAAGCAGACATCCCAGAGTCTTCACTGTATAGCATGTTCAGACGTGCTAACTGATTGATTTCGAATCCAGGCAATGTCTTGAAATCATGTGGGTGTTTGAAGTAGTCAATCCCTTTCTCTCTCTTCACAGCATAGCACCCAAGATCATGGAAGTATGCCCAGTTAAGAATCTGACCTCCAGCTTTGTAGCCTTTGATCCTGTAAACTTTCTTGTGTGTGGCTGGCATCTTCTCTGTGCTTTGCTTCTTCAACACTTCCCAATAAGCAGCCCATTCCTCTTTTCTTCTCTTTTGGTCATCGGCTTCAGCCTTGCTTGCCTCAACTTGTTCCTCCAGATATCTGACCAAGAGATCCTCTGTTTCTTGATCAAATGGTTCAGTGAATATAGGCAGCTCGTCTTCAGCCGATGTATACTTTGGGTATTCTTCATCTGTGATGTCTTCCAAAATAACCTCATCAACATCATCAAATGACTCTGGTTCAGGCTCTTCAAAAATGGGAACTGAGGTGTCATCAGTAACAACCTCATCAGGATTCAACCTGAATAGCTCAGCTATTTGCTCTTTGGAGAGGCAGTGTATAATCTCTCCCTCCTCCTTGTCATAGCTCACTGAGTGCTGTATAATGCCTTGAGCGTCCAAGATCATAGTCAGTGTCTCATCAAGCTGACGTCTCAAAGGCACAGCTTGTACTTCCTCAGTAGCTTCTGGTTCGGCTGTCTTCGAGGGAGACGAAGGAGGAGGAGCCTGAGCCTTCTTGTCATTGGATTTCTTGGACCGGATCTCAGAAGAGGGAGGGGCTTGATCATCATTGTCATCATCATCATCGTCATCGATACCGGATGATTCAGAAGACCCACTCCCAGATCCGTCCTTATCATCATTATCAGCATCATCATCATCATCTGATTCTTCATCCTTCTCAGACTCTTCATAATCAACTTGTTCCTCATCAGACTCTTCTTCTTCTTCCTCATCCACCTCCTTGTCTGAATCATCGGAATGGACTTCCACACCTTCGAGCCTGGGAGTGCCCTCCTTGGAACCCTCGACAAGTCCAGCAAGGCGAGTATTCTCAGCTTCCAGTATAAGAATCCTCTCACTGAAACCAGAGGCTGTCATAGCCAGCTGGTTATGCTCGTCAATATACTTGATGAGCTGTTCCTCCTGCTGAGCTGAACGAGCTCTAAGATTAGCTCGTTGATCAGCTGCCTGCAGCAACAAGGCATCCTGATCGTTGATCCGTTGGGTGAGCTGAGCAATCTTAGACTCTTGCTCTATATTCTTCTCCATCAGCCTGAGAACCATACTGTTCAGTGTGCTAAGCTGATCCACAACTGACACAGTAGGTATAAACGTATCAGCTCGTGATGTAAATGGGCCAGAAGAAGCAGCAACATAAACCGGCTCACGAATAAAAGGAGTGGTCAGAGGGGCAATAGTAGTCTGAGCAGGAATAGCCCTTGACCGTTGTGACAATCCGACTTTTCGAGTTAACTTCGTTAACCCTCGTAGGCCCAACAAGGCCAATGAAGGCCCAACAAGGCCAATGAAGGCCCAACAAGCCCAACAAGGTCAATGAAGGTCCAACAAGGTCAGTGTAGGCCCATTAAGGTCTAAGAAGGCCCAATAAGGCCATTGTGGGCCCAGTAAGGTTAAGATAGGCCCAATAAGTTTAAATTAGGCCTAATAGTATTTTGTGAGGCCCAATTAGTTTAAATTAGCCCAACCATATTCTAAGTAAATCAATTTGTAACAATTAGGGATTTTAGATTTAACTTTGTTAATCGAGATGATAAGTTTTTGATCTAGAATAATCTATAGGAGTTAGGAATTAAGAAAAATCAATTCCTAAGTGTAAAATTGTTGAAGATTAAACTTGTAAGTGATTGTTAGTGTCAATTTTGACTTTTATAAGTCAAAATTCGACTAAATGGCATATGGAATTCGAATTCCACATTAAACTTAAGTTGTAACCGAAATTAGATCATCATAATTATCACAATAATGATTGTTATCAGTTATCAGACGTTATGGTTACAATTATTGATCAAATTAAACTGGAATCATAGCAAAAGGTTGAAACCGTCATCCTTACCTTTACATTTCTCACAATTCAATCATAATTCTCACAATTGTGGACTCCTAAACTCCTGTCGACACATTCAGAAGCTATCTCATCCATCAATTCATTCACAGAAGCTGTGAATCGTGGAACCCGATTGTGAGGAGGTCGAAACAAAAGCAATCAGCCGATCTTTAGCAATTCGAGAACCATTCGGGTAAGTGTCATCAGCTACACATTCCTTGTAACACATCTAAGTAAATCCCCAACCTAATCGAGCCTTAAAATAACGAATTTTAGGTGTTCGAATTCTAGGGTTCATCACGAGAATTGTTTTGGGGGTTTCGATCGAGATGGATTCTGAAATCAAATTAATTATCACCATTAGTTTCAGACATCTCCGATTAAACTAATACATGTGTCAATTTCATGACATAAACAAGAATCGATTGAATACAAATTCTAAGGTTCTTGAATGTAAACGTTTTGGGGAATTCGATTTGAATGAGTTTAGAAATCGAATTAGAATACACAGAGAGTTTCGAAATAGTGGTTGTAATGAAAACCATAAATCAATTTTATCAAACAATATCGGAATGGTTAGTCTCGATTTCTAGGGTTCTTAGGATAAAATGAATTGGGGGATTTGGTCGACATGGATTCCAGAATCAAATTAAATGGTTCTGTGAGTTTCAGATAGTTTCGATTAAGATAAATACTATGTCAATTTGATGTTAAAACAACGAATTTAATGATTTTGAATTAGGATTTGAGAACTTGAGTTCGAGACTATTAATGTCCGATTAATTGGGTAATTGGTGAATGATGTTTCAAATTATGATCATCTACAGATCCTATTAGACATCAGGAACAAAATCCCTAAGGTTGTGGACTCGATCGGGTTCGAATTGAGGACCATTTGAGAAATCTTTGCTCGGCTAAGGAAGAACAAAAGGGAATTGATCGCTTAATGATTAAAACCATTTTAAAACCAACCTATTAACAAAATTGGAGATAGAGCAACTGGTTGGGGTTGTGCATATGGACCAGGAGGTCAGGGGTTCGAACCCTGCCTCTTATGGTTTTTGGAATTTAAAACCATTTTGGTTTTAAGTCATAACTTGTTCATTTTAGATCCGTTTTTATCCGTTCGAATTGCGTTAGAACCAGAATTTAATTCCGGATGTATTAGAATGATAAAATTTATATTTTATCACGAAAACGAAATCGCGTATAATTACGTTTAATTTAATAAAATCGTATGTGATTTTATTTAAACGATTTCAAAAGCACGCGTACTTTCGTATGCACATTCTTAACACTATAACATACGTGTGTTGACACGTATGTGATTTCAAGCACAAAACGATTATTCGAATAACACTAGGTTATTGTTTAAACACAGATTCTTCGTAAGAGGATTTCTTGCACGAGCTTTTAGTGTGTGATCATTTTGCTATACTCAAAGGTGCGTACACGGCCCCTTTCTTATTTTAAACTGTTTTGGGGGAGAAAACATGTGCAACAAACTGTTTTTTTAGATACATATCACTTGCATGAGTTAGCTGTTTACATTATGTGACAACATATCAACTTGAAAGTCCTTACACACCTCGAACCGTTTAGTTTGCTGTAATGCAAAGCGTGGTAGTTGGAAATAGATCTATTAGGTTTGACAAACCTCACCTGGTAGATGGGATCTACGCAGGTGTTTGACTGACCAAACACAATTTTTCTATTGTTGTGATAGACAATAGTGGCAAGGCGAAAACATGCTATAGCATGGCAATCCGTCAGCTTCGGTGTCGAACACGTATGTAAATAGTTTATATGACTAGCTATCATGACTGTGCATGTGTGATTATGTTATCTACAAACTTGATATTCAAACTGCTGTTTTGAACATTGTGAATGCTTAAAACCTGTGTTATGCACCAACCTTTGTGTTGACCTGATTTACATGTTTTCTCAGGACGCTAAGGCGCGCATTAAAGCTGGCATGGACTAGGAGATAGAGTCGCATGCATTTTAAACATTTTAGTTGTTTGGATTTTAAACATTTGAAAGTTTGTATTGTATTTTACAATTTATAAATGTTATTGGTTTTATAACGCTTCCGCAACTTTTGAAAACTCTGATGTTTTGTTTTAAAGACCAAAGTATGTTTTAAAATTTCATATAGGTCTTCGCTATGTCTAATGATCTGAGATCCTGGTTTGTCATGCTCCCAAACGGTGTGATTCCGTTAGTTGAAAATTGGGGGTGTGACAGATTGGTATCAGAGACATTGGTTATAGCGAACTAGGTTTGCATTTGTAGGCCTAGACTATGACTGTTAGACATTAGACACACATGTTCACACATACTACTTAGAAATTACATATGACATTATGTAATTGACTTGCTTACACATTCCATGGCATTGCACTTACATATGATATTATGTAACAGGCATGGCATCATCATCGGTACCCTATATCTACATTGATGATTCCGAGGACGAGGAACCGATAGTTCCGGCACCACCATCATCACCACCACCACCTATTCCATCACCTCCACCATATGAGATGGATGACTCAGATCCGGAGGAGGATTCAGACGAGGATCCCGAGGAGGATCCAGATGAGGACCCGGATGAGGATCCGGAGGAGGAGCCAGTGGAGGGCACTCAGCAGATCCCTGCTGAGGGACCTTCTGCACATCCACCACCAGTACTAGATGCTCCTGAGCCTAAGAGGCAAAGGACGGACGCCGAGGAGATCGCCAAATTGCGCGAGGATCTGGAGGAAGCAGAAGATAGGATTGCGCAGCACTCTCAGGAACAATGGGATGCAAATGAGAGGCAAGAGGAACTTGCCCATCTGGTTCATGACATGCGAAATGAGATGATTAACTTGATTGGTCGTCTAGAAGAGTCAGAGAACCGAGAGGAGATTTTGGCGGGCAGGATTGAAGCCTTGAAGGATTTAGTGGCCTCTGAGAATGAGGAACAGGATGAGGATGAGGAGGAGGAACCAGCACCAGTTGTTGAGTCCGATCCTGAATCCACTGTTGAGGACGATTGATTGTTTTTCTTTTCTTTCTTGTTTTGTTTAAACTTATTAGGAACGGGTTGTGTTCCTACATTAGTAGTTTGAAAAGTTGTGTTTTATTTCAAAAGTATTGTACTCAAAGAAAGTTTCTATTTATGGAAGAATTATTATTTATTTTCAACAGTTGTGTTGATTTATATTACATGTTGTGTTTGTTGTTTTACTTACACATGTCACATTAGATTTTGACTTCGTGCTAACACTTCTTATAAATAGGAAACTAATGGCTGAGGGAAACGTACATATGACTGTTGCTGAGCTCAATGAGCTAATCAACAACAGAGTTGCAGAGGCAATCGCACAGTATGCTCAGACTCACAACACCGGGCCACATGGTCCAGCTGGGGGATTGGTTAATCCACAGGTCTGCACGTTCAAGATGTTCTTGGACTGTAAACCTCACAATTTCAAAGGGTCGGAGGGGGCCATTGGACTCCTTCGGTGGATTGAAAAGGCTGAGTCGGTGTTTGAAATGTGCAACTGCCCTAATGAAAGCAAGGTGAAATTTGCTACGGGAACATTGGAGGGTCCAGCACTAACTTGGTGGAACTCAAATGTCCAGACTCTGGGGTTGGGAGAGGCAAATGCCTTAACATGGAATGACTTCAAAACTTTACTGCAAGAGGAGTACTGTCCTCGCAGTGAGATGCAGAAGTTGGAGGAGGAATACTGGCACCTCAAGATGGAGGGGTCAAACATTGAAGAGTACACGACCAGGTCACACGAGTTGGCCAGACTGCTACCACACATGGCTACTCCAGCCAGTAAGTGGATTGAAAGGTACATTGGAGGACTAGTGCCTCAGATTCAGGGGTTGGTGACTTCAGCAAATCCCACCACCATCCAACAAGCTGTTCGTTTAGCGCATCAGCTTACTGACCAGGCAGTGTTGCAGGGGACTCTGCCCAAACGAACATCTGCTACCAAGGTAGGAGATCATAAGAGAAAATGGGAAGGTAACAACTTCAAGGGTAACAACCAACAATCATATCAACAAAACCGGAAGCAAGACTCAAACAAGTCTTATCATGGTTCAAGCAGTGGTCAACAATCGTCATCATCGGGGGGTTATATTGGCAAACACCCCAAGTGCAACAAGTGTGGTTACCATCATGCAGGTAATCAATGTGAAAGAGCTAAGTGCCAGAGGTGTGGCAAGATTGGGCATGCGGCTAAGGATTGTCGCGGGGAACTACAGAACAACAACAACCAGAACAATAACCAGAACAACGCTCAGAAGGGTTGTTTTGAGTGTGGCAAAATGGGACATTTTAAGAAAGATTGCCCACAGCTCAAGAAAGGCGGGGACAATAATGCCAATGGTAATGGAAATGGCAACGGTAATGGAAATGGCACCAACAACAACAACAACAATAACAACAACAACAACAACAATGGAGCTAGAGGCAGGGCGTTTGTGATTGGAGGACGTCAAGCGCGGGAGGATCCCAACATTGTTACGGGTATGTTCCTCTTAAATAATCACTATGCCTCTATGTTATTTGACACCGGTGCCGACCGGAGCTTTGTATCTAGTTCACTTGCTAAGTTGCTAAATGTTAGTCCCACTGCCTTAGATAGTCCATACACTGTGGAATTAGCTGATGGTAAGTTGATTGTAGTGGAAAACATTTTTAAGGGATGTATCCTTGATTTGATGGGTCAAACATTAGAAATCGATCTTATGCCCATTGCCTTAGGCAGTTTTGATGTAGTTATTGGCATGGACTGGTTGTCCAAAAACCAGGCTGAAATCGTATGCCATGAAAAGATTGTTCGCATACCTCTTCCGCAGGGAGAGACATTATATGTACAAGGCGAGAAGAGCAGTACGCCACTGCGTCTCATATCTTGTATGAAAGCAAACAAGTGTTTACGTAAAGGTCATACGGCAGTTATAGCACTTATAACTGAAAAGCCGGTAGCTGAGAAGAAGATTGAAAATATACCTGTAGTTTGTGAATTTCCGGAGGTATTTCCAGAAGACTTGCCAGGATTACCGCCTATCAGACAGGTGGAATTCCGAATCGACCTTACACCAGATGCAACACCAATAGCTAGGGCGCCTTATCGACTTGCACCGTCTGAGATGCAAGAGTTATCCACACAATTGCAAGATTTGTTGGATAAGGGTTTCATACGACCTAGTTTTTCACCGTGGGGAGCTCCAGTTTTGTTTGTAAAGAAGAAGGACGGGACTTTCCGTATGTGTATCGATTACCGGGAATTGAATAAGGTTACTATCAAGAACCGGTATCCGTTACCCAGAATTGATGATCTGTTCGATCAATTGCAAGGTTCGAGTTACTACTCGAAGATTGATCTCAGGTCTGGTTATCATCAACTAAGAGTCCAGGAGGAGGATATTCCGAAGACAGCATTCAGGACACGCTATGGCCATTATGAGTTCTTGGTCATGCCATTTGGGTTGACAAACGCTCCAGCTGTATTCATGGATCTTATGAATCGTGTTTGTAAACCTTATCTTGATAAGTTTGTCATTGTTTTCATTGATGACATTCTCATCTATTCACAGTCTGAGGAGGAGCACGCCGAACATCTTCGATTACTATTGGAATTACTGAAACAAGAACAATTGTACGCTAAATTCTCAAAATGTGATTTCTGGATGCGAGAAGTACAATTCTTGGGTCATATAGTCAACGAAAAGGGCATACATGTTGATCCAGCGAAGATTGAAGCGATTAAGAATTGGGAAGCACCAAAGACTCCTACCGAGGTACGACAATTCCTTGGTTTGGCGGGTTATTATCGACGATTCATTGAGGGTTTCTCGAAGATCGCTCAACCACTTACAGCTCTTACGCACAAGGGAACAAAGTATAACTGGACGGATAAACAGGAAGCTGCATTCCAGTTATTGAAACAGAAACTTTGCAGCGCACCGATTCTGTCCCTACCGGAAGGAACAGAAGACTTCGTAGTGTATTGCGATGCATCTGCACAAGGTTTGGGATGTGTGTTGATGCAACGTGATAAAGTGATCGCTTATGCTTCCAGACAACTACGAACGCACGAAAAGAATTACACTACTCATGACTTGGAGTTAGGGGCAGTGGTTTTTGCTTTGAAAATTTGGAGGCATTATCTGTATGGAACTAAGTGTACTATTTATACTGATCATAAGAGTTTGCAACATATCTTTGATCAGAAGGAACTCAATATGAGACAACGACGATGGGTTGAGTTGTTGAACGATTATGAGTGTGCGATTAAGTATCACCCGGGAAAAGCTAATGTGGTAGCTGACGCTTTGAGCAGAAAGGACACAACAGGAACAAGACGGGTTCGCGCACTTATGATGACGATACATACCGACTTACCTGACAAGGTACACAGTGCTCAGATTGAGGCCTTGAAAACGGAAAACTTGATACAGGAATCTCTACGCGGGATGGAAACACAGTTGGATGTCAAGTCTGATGGAATTCGTTATTTCATTGATAGACTTTGGATACCTTTGTATGGAGGTTTAAGGGAACTCGTGATGGATGAAGCACACAAGTCCAGGTATTCAGTCCATCCAGGATCAGATAAGATGTATCATGATTTGAAGGCACTGTAATGGTGGCCTCACATGAAAGCGGATATTGCTAAGTACGTTAGCAAATGTTTGACTTGTTCGAAAGTCAAAGTGGAATACCAGAAGCCATCTGGTTTACTGCAACAACCAGAGATACTGATGTGGAAGTGGGAACAGATTTCGATGGATTTCATTACTAAGTTACCCCGTACACCGACTGGTTGTGATACGATATGGGTAATTGTCGATCGATTAACGAAATCTGCACACTTCTTAGCAATCAAGGAAACTGATAAGATGGAGAAACTGACTCGCATTTACATCAAGGAAGTAGTAGCACGGCATGGCGTGCCAATCTCTATCATATCAGATCGGGATGCCCGGTTTACTTCTAACTTTTGGAAATCTCTTCATAAGTCATTAGGGACTCGCTTGGATATGAGTACCGCCTATCATCCACAGACCGACGGTCAAAGTGAACGAACGATTCAAACGCTCGAGGATATGTTACGAGCTTGTGTAATTGACTTTGGTGATAGCTGGGAGAATCATTTACCGTTGGTAGAATTCTCTTACAACAATAGTTATCATACAAGTATTCAAGCAGCACCGTTTGAAGCTTTGTATGGTCGCAAATGTCGTTCACCAGTGTGCTGGGCTGAGATTGGAGACAGTCAGATAACAGGTCCTGAACTGGTGCACGAGACGACAGAAAAGATAGTTCAAATCCGGAACCGTATGGCAGCGGCTCGGGATCGACAAAAGAGTTATGCTGACAAACGTCGCAAGCCGTTGGAATTTCAAGTAGGAGACCGAGTTCTTCTAAAAGTATCACCTTGGAAAGGTGTGATACGATTCGGCAAGCGCGGGAAACTTAGTCCACGTTACATAGGACCTTTTGAGATTCTGGAAAGGATTGGTCCGGTTGCGTACCAACTCAAACTACCGGATGAACTCAATGGAGTTCATGATGTCTTTCACGTATCGAATTTAAAGAAATGTCTTTCTGATGAGACATTGATTGTACCGTTGGAAGAAATACAAGTAGATGAACAGTTGCGATTCATTGAAGAACCAGCTGAAATCATGGACCGAGAGGTCAAACAACTTAAGCAGAGTAAGATTCCGATAGTCAAAGTTCGATGGAATTCAAGACGTGGTCCTGAATTCACATGGGAACGGGAAGACCAAATGATGAAGAAGTATCCTCATCTATTCAAAACAGTTACTGCTAACACTGAGAGCGCACGTTAAATTTCGGGACGAAATTTCCTTCAACAAGGGGATGACGTGATGCTTCACACATCAACACTGCAAATTTCAAACTGTAAGCACAAACACTTTTATTCAAATTGGTTTTGTTACAAACATTTGTGCTACATTATATTTTATACATTTTATGTGCTACATTTCATATGTTACATGTTATGGTAGTACATACATGATTGGTTACACACATTTTGCTATGTGCGGGGTTGCATAGTACAAACAGTTTCAGACACTCACTAGGTGCGAGGTTACACAACACAGTATGATCAAACACAAACAGTCACAGTTAGGTGAACTAACTAGTGTACACGCAAAACAGTCACATTGAACAATCACAATTGAGTTGTGATGTTGCAAGCATTAGACTTTGTGTGGGAGTACACACAAGCACACAGAATGATCAAATCACACTAACACGTACGATTTAAACTCGTAAGTAGTTTCCTAACTAATCCTAACACTTGCTAATTTTCGGGACGAAAATTCCTTCAACAAGGGGATGATGTGACAATCCGACTTTTCGAGTTAACTTCGTTAACCCTCGTAGGCCCAACAAGGCCAATGAAGGCCCAACAAGGCCAATGAAGGCCCAACAAGCCCAACAAGGTCAATGAAGGTCCAACAAGGTCAGTGTAGGCCCATTGAGGTCTAAGAAGGCCCAATAAGGCCATTGTGGGCCCAGTAAGGTTAAGATAGGCCCAATAAGTTTAAATTAGGCCTAATAGTATTTTGTGAGGCCCAATTAGTTTAAATTAGCCCAACCATATTCTAAGTAAATCAATTTGTAACAATTAGGGATTTTAGATTTAACTTTGTTAATCGAGATGATAAGTTTTTGATCTAGAATAATCTATAGAAGTTAGGAATTAAGAAAAATCAATTCCTAAGTGTAAAATTGTTGAAGATTAAACTTGTAAGTGATTGTTAGTGTCAATTTTGACTTTTATAAGTCAAAATTCGACTAAATGGCATATGGAATTCGAATTCCACATTAAACTTAAGTTGTAACCGAAATTAGATCATCATAATTATCACAATAATGATTGTTATCAGTTATCAGACGTTATGGTTACAATTATTGATCAAATTAAACTGGAATCATAGCAAAAGGTTGAAACCGTCATCCTTACCTTTACATTTCTCACAATTCAATCATAATTCTCACAATTGTGGACTCCTAAACTCCTGTCGACACATTCAGAAGCTATCTCATCCATCAATTCATTCACAGAAGCTGTGAATCGTGGAACCCGATTGTGAGGAGGTCGAAACAAAAGCAATCAGCCGATCTTTAGCAATTCGAGAACCATTCGGGTAAGTGTCATCAGCTACACATTCCTTGTAACACATCTAAGTAAATCCCCAACCTAATCGAGCCTTAAAATAACGAATTTTAGGTGTTCGAATTCTAGGGTTCATCACGAGAATTGTTTTGGGGGGTTTCGATCGAGATGGATTCTGAAATCAAATTAATTATCACCATTAGTTTCAGACATCTCCGATTAAACTAATACATGTGTCAATTTCATGACATAAACAAGAATCGATTGAATACAAATTCTAAGGTTCTTGAATGTAAACGTTTTGGGGAATTCGATTTGAATGAGTTTAGAAATCGAATTAGAATACACAGAGAGTTTCGAAATAGTGGTTGTAATGAAAACCATAAATCAATTTTATCAAACAATATCGGAATGGTTAGTCTCGATTTCTAGGGTTCTTAGGATAAAATGAATTGGGGGATTTGGTCGACATGGATTCCAGAATCAAATTAAATGGTTCTGTGAGTTTCAGATAGTTTCGATTAAGATAAATACTATGTCAATTTGATGTTAAAACAACGAATTTAATGATTTTGAATTAGGATTTGAGAACTTGAGTTCGAGACTATTAATGTCCGATTAATTGGGTAATTGGTGAATGATGTTTCAAATTATGATCATCTACAGATCCTATTAGACATCAGGAACAAAATCCCTAAGGTTGTGGACTCGATCGGGTTCGAATTGAGGACCATTTGAGAAATCTTTGCTTCGGCTAAGGAAGAACAAAAGGGAATTGATCGCTTAATGATTAAAACCATTTTAAAACCAACCTATTAACAAAATTGGAGATAGAGCAACTGGTTGGGGTTGTGCATATGGACCAGGAGGTCAGGGGTTCGAACCCTGCCTCTTATGGTTTTTGGAATTTAAAACCATTTTGGTTTTAAGTCATAACTTGTTCATTTTAGATCCGTTTTTATCCGTTCGAATTGCGTTAGAACCAGAATTTAATTCCGGATGTATTAGAATGATAAAATTTATATTTTATCACGAAAACGAAATCGCGTATAATTACGTTTAATTTAATAAAATCGTATGTGATTTTATTTAAACGATTTCAAAAGCACGCGTACTTTCGTATGCACATTCTTAACACTATAACATACGTGTGTTGACACGTATGTGATTTCAAGCACAAAACGATTATTCGAATAACACTAGGTTATTGTTTAAACACAGATTCTTCGTAAGAGGATTTCTTGCACGAGCTTTTAGTGTGTGATCATTTTGCTATACTCAAAGGTGCGTACACGGCCCCTTTCTTATTTTAAACTGTTTTGGGGGAGAAAACATGTGCAACAAACTGTTTTTTTAGATACATATCACTTGCATGAGTTAGCTGTTTACATTATGTGACAACATATCAACTTGAAAGTCCTTACACACCTCGAACCGTTTAGTTTGCTGTAATGCAAAGCGTGGTAGTTGGAAATAGATCTATTAGGTTTGACAAACCTCACCTGGTAGATGGGATCTACGCAGGTGTTTGACTGACCAAACACAATTTTTCTATTGTTGTGATAGACAATAGTGGCAAGGCGAAAACATGCTATAGCATGGCAATCCGTCAGCTTCGGTGTCGAACACGTATGTAAATAGTTTATATGACTAGCTATCATGACTGTGCATGTGTGATTATGTTATCTACAAACTTGATATTCAAACTGCTGTTTTGAACATTGTGAATGCTTAAAACCTGTGTTATGCACCAAACTTTGTGTTGACTTGATTTACATGTTTTCTCAGGACGCTAAGGCGCGCATTAAAGCTGGCATGGACTAGGAGATAGAGTCGCATGCATTTTAAACATTTTAGTTGTTTGGATTTTAAACATTTGAAAGTTTGTATTGTATTTTACAATTTATAAATGTTATTGGTTTTATAACGCTTCCGCAACTTTTGAAAACTCTGATGTTTTGTTTTAAAGACCAAAGTATGTTTTAAAATTTCATATAGGTCTTCGCTATGTCTAATGATCTGAGATCCTGGTTTGTCATGCTCCCAAACGGTGTGATTCCGTTAGTTGAAAATTGGGGGTGTGACAACCATGTCAGTGAAGAAACTGACACAGCTGCTACTGATGTATCAGTAGTTGTAGCAGCTGCTGTCAGTTCTGACCTCCTTTTGAAAGAGAACCTAGATCTCTTTCCCCTTCCAGCTCTAGAGGATGTGGGCTGAGAGGCAACAGCAATCACAGCTGCTGAAGCAGGAGCAGAAGACCTAGGAGGAGAAGGAATATCAAACTCTGGTATAAATGATGGATCAGTGATCTCCTCCCTTTCTTCTTCTGTCCTCTTCCTTTTCCTGACTATCATCTTTCCTCCCACCATCACCCTCTCATGTCCTTTCTCCAAGAAATCATCAGAGTCGGTACTCTCCTCAACACCATCCCCTACTACATCCTCCTCACCCGAGTCCTCTGACTCATCATCAACATCAGAAATATGAGGATCTGTAGTATCAACAACAGTAGAGGCAGAAACAGTAGTAGTAATAGTAGCCATGAAGTCTAAGTCCATCAAAGAATCAATATCAATGTCCTCTTCCTGTGCTGTAGACAAACCAGCATCACCACCAGTAACTGTACCACTAACATCAACCATGCTCACAGAAGCAGCAGTGGTCATGTATCCAGAACTTATTTCCACCACACCTGAACTCACTACAGCAGCAGTGCTCACTATCACTGTGCTCTCACCAGCTCCAGCACCACTAGGGCCTGCCCCATCACCACCATCACCTCCATCACTGTCGTCTCCACCATCCGGTACAACTATGTCTTCGACATCTGAATCAGAGTCAGCATGCCTCCATCTACGACCTGCTGGAGCTCGGTAATCAGGTCGAGAGATGTGACCGAATAAAGATCTGGTGGCTGGCTTCCTCTCCTTCCCTCTGTATGACAGAACTCTGTTAAGAGTAGTGTCATTCATGTGCTCTAACCGAATAACATCAGCATTGATCTTGGGAAGATCTGGAACTTGAGCATCTATGATCTGCTGCAGAAATCTCGGGTACATAAGAAACTTCTTGTCCCCCTTTAGAACCACGTTCTCCTTCATGTGAATGAATATCATCTCTGAGAAGTTGAACGGCTTGTTGAGCACAAGAGCAGCAAATGCACACTGAATGGTCTCACGCATGTCGTCGAATCCTCCTCGCCTCGATCCGAGACAATGCACCAAGACATGAGCTAAATACTTGAACTGTGGAGACATAAATGCCTTGTTGAGAATGCCAGCTCCAATGTCACCCTCATACTTGCATCGAAGAAAACATCCACGAACTAGAAATCGATCAAGTAATGATGGCTGATCTGGAGAGTCTTGAAATCCACAAATTCTCCTGATGTGTTCAGCAGAAACCACTATATCATGCCCTTGAACTTTGCCCCTTATGACTGTAGGTTCGGCCTCGCAGTCAATGTCAGCAGATGACCAGAAATCCTGCTGATGCGAATGATAAGGCACATGGACAGTAGATATGGCAGTGAATATCCTCGAACGCCTCAGAAAAGTAATGATGTCTGAGTAGTGCTTCGCGTTCGGAGTGGTCAAATCTAGATGAGCACAAATGTTGTGCTTAGGAACTGACTTGTAACCTGCCATGCTGCACAACAGAAGAAATAAACATGTTAGTACAAGACATTCAACAAGAAACTGAAATTAACAGGAAATCAGATTGTCAGATTACCTGATGTGCCGAATGGCAGTGATTCGCCGAATGAGTCATGTGATCGAATGAGTCATTCGTCGAATGAGGTTCATTCGTCGAATGACTCTCATTCACCGAATGAGATATAGACAAGGCTGGTCATTCGTCGAATGAGCCATTCGCCGAATGAGGTTCATTCGCCGAATAAGTCATTCGCCGAATGACGACATTCGGCGCCTGTTTTGAATTCAAAATCCCCTTTTTTCAAAAATCACGAATCATATCGTGTAATACACGGGGTACTAACCTAGTTATTATCATATATTTCAATTTTTAAGATTATGTTTTTATTCCTGTTAAATATGAGGTTACCGCCCATATGAGGTTAATTACCGCCGCAACGCGCGGAGTAACCCTCTAGTCATATATACATTTAGGAGATCAATGAACATTAATATTAATTTAATAATAATAATAATAATATTAAAATATATTACTATTAAAATATTAATAAAAATATTAAAATTATTATTATAATATAAAATTGTTATCATAATATAATATTAAAATAATATTATGATAATAATATAAATATATTAATAATAATATTATTATAACTTAATATTAATAATAATATTATTATATAATATTAATTATAATATAATAAATATACTATTATTATAAAAAATAGTATTATAATAATAATAAAAATATTATGATATTAGTATAATAATATTATTGCATCAACGTCTTGATCGAATAGCTATATTAACATAAAGATATGACTTTATCTTTTTTGTATATTGTGTTATGCGAGTTTTAGTCAATTTTTATTTTCTTGCTATTATTTTAAAAAAGTTTTGTGTTAAAGTTTTACGACACAACTACAGATTTATGTTATTTGGGTTTGATTTTTGATGTCATGTTTTTATCATGTTAAATAAAAGGTACCACTGCAGTGCGCGGCAGGTAACCCTAGTTCTTAAACATATGTAATAATGAGAGAGAATAAAAAAAATAGCGGTTCCAGAAATATTCGCTCTCATCTTGATTTAAGTGTTTTAACTATTTCGGTATAAAATAAATTATTATATCAATTTAACCCATGTAGTTTAGACAAACAACATTTTTTGCCCCCAATCATAGTTAAATTTTGAGACAAACCCGTTATAATTATTAAGTTTGAGAGGCCAAAGCAGATAAATGTCTAAACTAGAGGGGTTGAATTGACAAAAGATTATATTTTTGACTGAAATAGTTAAAACACTTAAAATATAAAAATAAAAATTGTAATTTACTCTTTGCATTATAAAATGTAGGGTTAATTAGATGAAAGCCTAGGTATTTCATTAGATTGTATGATAATTTATGGATTTGAAAATTTTTAGATCATATTTGAAACACTATCCGAATAAACAATATTTTATCTATCTTGTATTTGATCCGAATAAGAATGAATATCCAATCTAAATCTATCCAAATAACTTAAATAACAATTCGGATTGGTTTTTCGGGTTGCCAATACGGATCGGATTTTGGTTTTTTTTTAGATTTCGTTTTTTTAACATGATAGATGTAAGGTATAAATAGTCAAATAAGATCGCAGATAAGACATAAAGACCATGTTTGGATCAGTAGGGCTGTTTAGGAGCCGAGCCAAGCGAGTGTATGCTTGTGCTTGGCTTGCTTACAAACCGAGCGGCTTGGATTGGTTCGGTTCGGTTTCAAAATAAAATTTAACGCAAATTCAAAATTTTTCTATCAATTTCAAAATTAATAATTAAAAAAAACATTAAGCTAAAACACATACAAATTCAAAACAAAAAAGAATTTCATAAAGTACAAATTATCATACAAATCCCACTTTTCTCTTCTTTTCCCATGTTTCTTATTTTTTTCTTCTTTTTCTTTTTCACCATCTTTTTTAATCTGCTTTCATACTTCTTTTCTATCGATCCGCGGTCATGAAACCACTCTCTCACTAATAACTAACAAGGAATCACTGTTAGAACTAATCTTTATTGTATTGTAACCGGCTAACTTTCTAAACTTTCTTTTTTCTTCCTTGCCTTTCACTTTTTACCTTTCCTTTCCTTTTTAAAAAATAATAAATCTATTGTTGTCGTTCTGCTATGCCATATGCTGCCAGCTTATTATGCCCTTATATAAAACATGTTATTTTTAGTTTACAGAATACCAAGTTGCATCTATCGTAGTTTGTTGTGATTTCTCTCTTAACATGTTTACTATTTTTTTGGTTTAACTTTCGTATTTTTACCCTCTCTAACTTTTTAAGAAATTGCATAATATCGTTTTGAACCCTTTGGGTTTCTACAGTTTCGAATTTAACCCTTTCGTTTCTTAAATCTACACCTTATGCTTTCAGGGTTAACACTTTCGCCTCCTCAATTTAATAAAAACGTTGTAAAATGTTACTTAAACTTCTTCATATTTCTTAAGTTTTCAACTTATCACTTTTGTTCATTAGCTAAAAATAATAATTTATTAGGTGCTTAGCTTTACATAAAAGTTCATACAAATTCATGTTGATACATTTTTCCATATAATTTTTTTCTAGAAACAAATTCGGTCAGATATAGTATGTTTTCTTGCTTATTTTATACAAGTAGTCTATGAGTCTACGTTTCAACGTAAATACTCTTAAAAGATAGGCGGGGTCAAATATATTATCAACATAATAAAATCAAAGTACTCTATGTTTTAACGCTCACGTAGCGTGCGGCGGTAACTTTTCTAGTTGTGCTTAAATTTCATAATTTAATAATAATAATATGACGACTTAAATGAGTCATGCAATTCTTCTGAATTTCTTTCTATACGACTATACGAGTTATGACTGAAAACTTCTGAATTAGGTTAAGGTTGCAAAATCCAACTTGTAAAACTGCTAACCGAACACAAATGACACCCCTAAATCCTAACACATTCCATATAAAAGGTATTAAGGTAATTCAAAAACAATATCAAAAGAATTATATTGAGGTAAGTGGATATATAATTGCCTTACGTATCAAATTTAAACACAAAAAACAATTCTTAATAAGATAACGATTCATGTGTCTAATAAATTATACATCTTGGGGTTTATTATTGGGTTGTGTTAAATTAGCACACCATTTTTTCAAAATACACCCCTGAGACAGCCCGTACTGCCCAGTATGGCCCGTCTCAATACTTGGTCAAACATTCTCCCTGATAACCTATGACAATGATTGGGAGCAAGACGGGCCTACTGGGCAGTACGGCTCGTCTCATTCATTGTACAGACATTCCTTTAAACATAGGACAATGATTTGAAAGCAAGACCGCTCGTAATGATCAGTACGGCCCGTCTTACTTTTTCAATTCTGACACTGCTTACATGAAAGAACATTGATTTGACCCAGTACGGGCCGTACAGACCAGTACGGGCCGTATTGAACAAATTTGAAATTTCTATATAAGCTTGAATCGTTTCAAACGAACGCAAACGTTTTCGAAGATATCTCACGATAACTCAGATTTGTAACGATGTCGTTCTGCGATGGGAGTTTTTTCAATGATTACGTGCCAGATTTGAATGAAGAGCCTCCTGTTAAGTATTCATACGGCACGATAAATCTGAATGTTGAACCTAACGCTGATGTCGGTTTTGATAGTCAAGCATCATATGCGCAACAAAACGATTATGGGTTCGTGTATGATGACAGTAAACAAAGTAACCCGGAGGAGGCTTATGAAGAAAAGCATGTGAATTCAAACATTAACTGTGAAACAAAAGAGGTAACTTAAATGAAACATAAATGTTGATGATTGTATGTAATGATCATTATTTACGGTATTTATTATTATTTTTATATGTAAGGAGTTTATGTCCGAAGAAGAGCTGGTAGGGTGGGTGAAAAGTAGAGCACTAGACAATGGTTACATTGTAGTCAAGAGAAGAACGAAGAAATCAAAGACAACAGACAGTGTAATCAAAGTCTGGCTCATATGTGACCGTGGTGGCGAGCATAATAGCATCGCAATCTTAAGACGGTCAGGCAGCAAGAAAATCGGTTGCCCGTTTTAGCTGATACGGTTATACAACGAAGTTCGTGAATCCTGGAAATTACAGGTGATAAACGACAATTACAATCACGAACCTGCTCAGAATCTAGAGGGTCATCCATATGTCAGAAGATTCACTCAGGAGGAACAAGATATGGTTGAGAATCTGATCGAGCAACACGTGGATCCTCGTAACATTCTTTCGAGCATAAAGAAACATAACCCCGCAAATGTGTCCATCTCTAGAGATATATACAATTTACAGCAGAAAATGAAAAACAAGAAGAAATTCGGTGATACTCCGATGCATGTTTTGGAAAACCTGCTTCATAGTCAGCGTTACGTTTACTATACCCGGGAGGATCCGGAAATGAACGTCGTGGAAGACATTTTCTTCTGTCATCCAAAATCGTATTGCTGGTGGCGTGCATTTCCGCACGTACTGATTATGGACGCGACATATAAAACGAACCAGTACAGGCTTCCATTTATTCAAATTGTTGGTGTGACTTCTACACACCAGATGTTTAATATTGCTCACGCTTTCGTAAGCAGAGAGCGTGAGGAAAACTACGTTTGGGTGCTGGAAATGGTTAAGAGTATGTTGAATAAATGAATGGAGACACGTGTGATCATAACAGATCGAAACCTTGCTGTTATGAGTGTGTGCCGTAAGGTATTTTTAGAAGCTGCAAAATATCTTTGCAGATGGCACATAAACGAAAATATTGCCAAACATTGCAAAGCAAGCTTTTCGGATGCAGACTGGAAGAAATTTAAAGGAACCTGGGAAAACTCTATTACAACAGAGTTATACGACTACAATTACAACCGTCTGTACGAGAGACTTATCAAAGACAACAAAAAAAGTAAGCATCATATACCATCATTATTATCACCATATCATCATTGGTTTTTTGTTTCATTTCAGAGTGTCTGGAGTATCTGACGCACACCTGTTTAACAGTTACAGAGATATGTTTGTAACAGCATGGACCAATAGAACGCGCAACTTTGGTCAACGTATAACAAACCGGGTGGAAAGTCAACACTCAAACCTAAAACGATACCTCAGATCAACAAACAACACGCTTGCCTCACTTGTCGGTTTCGTAAATGAAATCATGCAATCACAGGAGGTAAAAATGAATCGTGATTTTGAAATGAGCTTGATTAAAACTATGAGTCATCATAAACTAGCAATATTTGATAACCTTCGAGGAAAGGTGTCACATAAAGCTCTTGATTTGTTGGTCGAGGAAAAAGATAAAATAAGAGTTATGCGTGACTCAAATATGACGTGTGGCTACCAGCTTTGGACAAGTTGTGGGTTGCCTTGCGCTTGTCATATATCAAAATACATAAACACAGGTTCATAATATTAAATGTAAATCTTACATGTTTCACACGTAATTATTAGTAAATTATTTTTAATTGTAAATTATGCAGATACGAAGATACAACTTTCTGAAATAGACGTATTTTGACAAAACTGAACAACTAACCCAACACTATTAGAAGAAGAAATTGATGTTATAGGACAAATGGGTTTGGTTACAGAAAAATAAATTTCAAACCTCCTGAAATAAAAAAGAGTTTAATAAAGAAGGTTTTGTCGCATGTATTTCCAAATAAAAGAGACAAAAAGGCTCCTTTAATTCAAAAAGATACACGTGGTCATCCAACTTTGAAAGCACAGAAACAAAAAGAGCAAGACGTTGTTAAAGATAATTTAGCGTCCCAAGAAAGTACATTTGAACCTTCGAGGCATAGTTCGTTTACAGCTGTGACAGAGAAAAACACACATTTGAACCTTCGTGGTCTTCCAACTGGTCAGTACGACCCATACTGTTCTAGCTTAAATTTGAATTTCAGTTTCATTTTTAATTTTCTCACACAAAAAACACTCACATTTTCTCACGTATCGATCTATACACCCCGTCTTAGATCTTCAAACTTTCGACACCATATTTTGCTTCGTAGATCATGAATTTGATTAGGATCGAAATAGGACCTGTTTTTAGCGATTTTAAAGTTTGAAAATAAGAACAAGATGGGTCGTCTTGGCCAGTACGTCATGTCTTGTTCATTCAAATTTGAACCAGACAACGATCAAGACGGACAATCTTGACCAGTACGGCCCGTCTTGTTCAACAAACGAAGAAGGTGACCTTTGGTCTGGTATGGCCAAGACGGGCCGTCTTGAGCAATATGGGCAAGACAGACCGTCTTGAGCAGTACGGGACGTCTTGGATTAAGACAACCTGGTTTTGTTTGAGACGGCCAACATCAGTACAGGCCGTCCGTCTTGAACAACTTTTTTTAACGCTAGCTCGTTTTCATTTTTTAACGTTAGCTCGGTTTTCGGTTTGTATTGTTTCTGGTTGTGTTGTTTTGTTTCTGTTTGTGTTGTTTAATAATTACACGACAAACTTATATCGTTTAAATTATTTAAATTAACGTAAACAAACTAATTATAAAATGAAATATTTAGTTAAAACGATTTCGTAAATAATCAATATCGTTTAAAATGATAACGTAACAAGATTATGACGTTTAATTAACATAATGGACGTATATCGTTAAAATAGTTCACGTACTAAACGTATATCGTTAAAAATTATTTATATACGTAAATTTAGTTTAAATAAAATAAATAACTTCAAGACGATCCGTATTGCCAAGTACGGGCCGTATCAAATGACTCAAATGCTTGTCACCCAAAAAAGGCTTGGAAAAATATGTTAAGGCCAAGACGCCCGTCATATAGAATGTTTCACTGAATCCAAAGAATTCCCTGAAATGTTTATCTGTACTCTATACGGGCCGTATTGACCAGTACAACACATCTTGGACCGTAGGGGTGTTAAAATATAAAAGTGGGGTGTCTAATTAAAATGGCCTTAATCCTTAATACTCTTATTTTAGCTCCGTTTCAGGTCCTTTTTTCATGGGCCCTGGGCCTACTCTTGTATTACATATTCAAAAACTGTTAACACTAATAATTGAATAATCTCAGTATCTCACCTTTTTTTTTTACTTCGAACGATTTTTTTTGGTTAAAAAAATCATACGTAGTTATAATATAGAAAAAAATCAAGTGTAATTTCACTTTTTTAGTGTTTTTTTTAGAATTTTTTTTTTTGTATTTGTTTTATGTTTATATATGGTACGTGCGTACGTTGTGATCATTTTTCTTGACGTTGGATTTTAGAATTATGAATATTTTTATATTGTTTTGGTTTTGTGACTTTTAACTTTACATGTTTATGTTCGGGTTTGCACTACTTGAAGTCACGGTTGCTTTTATGATAGGTTTGATTTAATGTTATAAGAATGTAATTATTTGATGTTATGCACTTAGGTTGGGCATTTGATTTTTTTTTATTGTTTTGGTTTCACGATTTCTCATGTTGGATCTTATGTTTAGGTTCGTGTTTATTAAGAGTGATAGTTATTTTTGTGACGGGGTTTGATCTAAATTTTTATGGCATGTTGACAAAAGTTACGACTATTTTTTGTTTGCCTTTCGATATTCATGATGATATCACGCCTGTTGTGATCGAGCGGTCATATCGGCAGAGCCGTATGACTCAATCGGTTTTTCCATAATTTTAATTGGACAACGTTATATTATGTGAGTTTTAAGTATTTTCTAAAATTTTGTGCTTTACACTTTAAGATTTTATGACAATATGACTAACTTTTATTTTCATTTTGAAATTTGATATCATGCTTTTATCCTGTTTAATACGAGGCTACCATTATAGTGCACAGGAAAAACCCATGGTAATTAATCATATATATAGAAAATGGGGGAATAGTGAGTATTTATTTAATGTAATTTTTTTTTTGTCAACTAAATGAGATGCTATGCTTTTTTGCTAAGTATTTTTTTCCCTTTTTATCTTATTTTATCTTTTAGAATTTTTTTTATTGTTTGGTTTATAAGATTTTTTAACACAAATTACTTAAGTTTGGATTCATGCCTCTTGTCCAATAAAGTTCATACACATAACGAATAACGTGATGTTCGTGATGTCTTTTCTTATATTTTTCCAATTAAACTACTTCTTTAAGTTCTTGGATAACACACGTCACATAATGTTGTTTATATTTAGGTTTCAATCTTCATAATCAATGTTTCGTGACTTCATATTTCTCTCTTTAACCGTACTGTCACACCAACATGCAGGCTTTGATTGTACCCATCCGCCATGAGTGATTAACTTTGCTTGTATCATCTCAAAAGTCACAAAAGAGTATATGCTCCAATATATTCGAATAAAACAATGTTTATGTTATAGTCAAGATACAATTTTGGAAACATATGGTGTTAAAATCACACGTCACAATCCAAGAAAGATAATATTTTGGGAATACATATCACATATAAACAAGAAAGCAAAGTCACATGCCATGAAAAAACAATATGATTAAAACCCGAGAACTAAGACGTGGTAGTATAATTAAAGAAAACATATGAAGACACGACAAATTAATTACGAACATTGAAATGAGCATTGCATTATAAAAATTCAAGCAGTAATATAATAGAAAAAATATATATAAACTGTCAAAAACATCACACAACGCGACATTTTTACGGCTTCGTTACATGTGTCGCCTTGATAAGATTAATATAGTTACACATAAAATAAACATATACCACACATAAAACAATTATATAGTGATACTGATGTTTTTTAGACGGTGTTGGTCACATTCAAGTCATTACTTTCTGTCAATATAGTTATCGATTATCATCGTATACATATGCATATATTTTGAAGTTAATAAATACTATTTATTGAGAATATATTAGATTACATATATTATGTGAGGATATATTTTAAACTTAACAAACATAATAGAGATAAAGTGTCATCAAAAAGTATATGTTAGTTAAAATGTTAGGTTCCACTTGCATCAAAAACTCATTTAAAATTGCAAGTTAGAAGAGAATATGAACATCATGAATAGTCATGGACCACATAATGACAGATGAAGTTGAAACTGAGTATTTTATGTGTCTTCATCCTGGGACATGATGATAATGAACTTCCTACAAACATTATGTGTTCACACAAACTTTAAAATTTCAATGCATTTTTATAAAAGGTTTGGTTATATGTGTACTGGTATATCAATAACACAATTTTTTTTTTTGGTATTTTTATGTTAAAATATTTTAAAAAATAGTACAAGTAAAATAATTGTATTTGTAAATTGTAATGTGACTAACTTGACAAAAGTATATGACCTATACAAGGCGCATAAAAGTATAATCATTAACATTAAGAATTCTGACAAATAATGATTATCTCGTATACGTCTCGTATAAATCTATACGAGACATATAGAGGGTATAAAGGATGCGAAAATAACAAAATTATACTATTGATTTGATCTCCCAATATAACACCAAATAATCAATATTTCTACCGATCGAAACAAAATTATACTTATAAAAAGGGCAAGTACACATACCATTATATAAATTTGATAAATTGCATATATATCCAATTCAAACAATAAATAATGTATTTTTCTTCATTTAACCTTTTAAATTACATATATCCTCTTACATAAAGAAAGAAAATTACAAAAGAACAAGATACATATAATTTAACTTTTGACTTGAATATACATGTAATTAAAATTGTAAATAGAAGGATATATAAAATTAAATATATACAAAATGCATCTTCTAGACGCTAATAACTCATGTCGTGTCACAATGCAGCATTAGAAATTTTATCCGAGTCATGTTGTAGTCGAGTGCGCAAACTCACAAATAGGGGTGTTCATCGGTTCGGTTTATTCAGTTTTCAAAATTTATCCTCCCTAACCGTTAACCGAACCGAATTCGGGAAATGGTTATCCGAACCGAATTCAATTCGGTGAATTCGTTTTGGTTTCGGTTATAAACGAACAAACCGAATTCAACCGAACAAGCCGATTAAAAACCAAACAAACCGGTTAAACATCGAATAAACCGAACCAAACAAACCGAATTTAACCGAATAAACCGAATTCAACATTATATTATTAATAAAAATAACAAATTTAATTATAAATATGATTTAATCGATTAACCGAATAAACCGAATTCAAAAAAAATTTAAAACCGTTAACCGAACTGAAAACCGAATTCAGAATTCGGATACGGTTAGGAACCAAACCGAAAACCGAATTCAGTTTAGTTTTTTTCGGTTACGGATACGGTTCGGTTATCGGTTTTAAACGGTTTTCGGTTTTTCTGAAACCCCTACAAACGCGAGGCATATGTTGCCACACAATGCTTTAAGTTACTCGCATGGTTTCACACCAACAATGCTTAACATCAAAATAATTATCTCATGGTAAGATAATGTACTTCTTGTGGCTTCAAATCCTAGTAAATACACGTAGTGATTACAAGTGTAAAGTGAAGATTGTGCGTTTACCGGTTTGAAAAAAAACAAAATTCATCACCAAATGCGCGAAAAAATATGTTAATTTATCCAATTTTAAGAAAGCTTTTTTAAATCGAAACATAAATTAAAATACTTAAAATGGCAAATATGTTTTGCGAAAAGATCAAAATGATACTTCCCTTAAAGACAATCAACCCTGTTTGCTGTCGTGCTTTACCTATTAAATTCGGTAAGTTGTGTATTGGGAGAACACGAGAGTTTACGTGGGTTTCTACGGTTATAAAAAATGATTAACTTAATCATTAATCATAGTGATATTAATTCATCCTATTGGTTTGTAAATAATTAATAAATTGTTTGAGATAAATTTTTTTATAATTTCCATGTAGAAATAAATAAAAATTTACAATATGGTAAATAAAAGAAAATATTAAATAATATTTCTTTTGGCTTAGGGGCTGTTTGTTTGGATCTGAATAGGTCTGAATGAGTCTGAATCTGATTTAGACCGTTTGTTTCGTTAAAAAAACACGTCTGAATCTGAACCAACCTTTGAACCAGCCTCTGAATCATTCAGACATGGAGAGGAGTCTGAATGGAAATCTGTGAAGGAACCGACCTACTGAAGAGCGACCAAGGAGCCACAGAATCATTCAGCCTTCACCACCGTTGCTCAACCACCGTCGCTCCACCACCGCCCTCCACCACCTCCTCTCCACCACCACCGCGCCACCACCTCCGCTTGTTCAAAGGAACGACCGCGCGACCCAGCCTCCACCGTCTGCGATGGAGGGTTGCTTACCATCGAACATCCACGAAGAAGACCACGACATCACACATCAACAGCGATGGAAGGTTGCTTACCTGTGAACATCGACGGCGGCTGAAGACGTGATTTAGGGTTCGACGAAGGCTGCTGAAGAGGAGCATCCGGTTCACGGTTCAAGGGTGTTCGATGGTTCACGCTGAAGAGGAGCCTCCGGCTCGGGGGTGGCGATGGGCGGAGACCGGCGGCGATGGGTGGGGGCTGGCAGAGATCGACTGGGTGCGAACGGGGGGTTGGGGTGCGAATCTGAAAAGTTAGGGTTTTTAAGAAAAAAAAACTTTTTTTTTTATTTTCATTCAGATGTGTAACCAAACAGTCTTAACCAATTCAGTACTTAATGGTTCAGACCCTCTTAACCATTCAGACGTCTTAACCATTCAGCACTTAATGATTCAGATCCAACCAAACGCTCCCTTAATCTAAAAGCCATCATCTATAAATACCAATCGCATTTACTCTTTATGGTCCACAAGTAAAGTAAAAGAGCAGCATGTACAACCCTTAACTCACTTTTCTTTTCTTTTATTAGTTTCTATGGAAAATATGGAAACTTTTTTTTTTTTGCTAAATTCCATTTACATTAACTTTATTAGATTCAAAATATTTATTATTTATTTATAATTACCTTTAAATATATTTTATCTTTTACTTGTAACTTTTAAAATATAATTTTCTCTTAAATTCTAATATGACATGCTTAGGGATGCAAATCTTTTTTTAAACCATCAATTCAAATTTCAAAAACAATTTATTTTTTTAAAATTTATTTTGTTTTTCTTAACCTTTTGTTTTCGAGCAATTAATTATTGTAACTCACCATTGTGTGGTAGATGTGCACAAATCGGGTTTTTTTTGAACCGGTTCCGGTTCCGCAACCGGTTCCGGTTTCGGTTCCAATGAGTTCCAGTTCTGGTCAACAAAGTCAATACCCGGTTCTGGTTCCGGGTTTCAGCCGGTTCGGGTTTTGGCCGGGTGCAAGTAGAACAAGTTCCGATTTTCCTGGTTCCGGTTTTAATTTGTCTAAAAACCAGACCCTTTTGTACCCATCGGTTTGGATATGACCGGGTCCGGTTTTTTTGTCCACCTCTATTGTGTGCTGCTTCCGTGTAAGTCACATAGAAATTGGCCTTGCGGCAAGTTAAAAAAAAAACAATTTATAGCATCCTAACGGATTCCAACCTCAAACATATATTATTTAATAAATAAATTTCAAGAATCAAGCAAATACCATATAAAAAAAACTTTTGATTCAAATTATTGCCATTTCCTGCCATGTTTCCTGCAAAAGAACCAAAACCAACTTCATTATGACGTCATCAACACATACAAAAACAATGATTAAATTCAAACCATGTAAACAAATGTGAACATGAAACCAAAAATAACAAACAAAAGCATATATTTCCAAAAAAGTTCGTTCGATGTAATCATACCTTTCTCACTTTACACATTATATACATGCATACATATATGTGTGTGTATATATATGTGTGTACATGTGACATGTATGTATATGATTATTCAACAATATTACCTATATGTTCATTTCAAAAATGAAGTTCTTGAGATCTCTTGCATTGCTAATGTTACTTGTATTTGTATCACCCATAACGGTTCGTGGCTGGGGTGTTGATGGTCATTTCATAACCTGCAAAATAGCTCAGGGAAGACTGAGTCAAAAGGCGGTTGATGCGGTTAACCATTTGTTACCGGATTATGCAGAGGGTGATTTGGCGAGTTTATGTTCGTGGCCAGATCATGTTAAGTTCAGATATCATTGGTCGTCACCGCTTCATTACATTGATACACCTGATAATCTCTGCACTTATCAATATAGAAGTAAGATGTTCATTAGCAGACTCACAAAAAGAATTTCCCTTTTCTTTTCATTTTTTATTTTTATTTTTAATTTAATTTTAGTTTTAATAGAAGTATTATTTGGGTCTTATGAGATGATGCATGCAGGGGATTGCAAGGATGAAGATGGAGTGATGGGAAGGTGTGTAGCTGGTGCAATTAGGAACTACACTACACAGTTGCTTGAATATGGCAAACAAGAGTCTCAGTGTAATTCTTTCTATTTATCACTGTAGATCATAGGATTTTGACTTAAAAAGTCAAACAAGGTACTTTTTATTTCAAATTTGATATGGGTCATTGGTCATGATGCGTGCATATGATGTAAACAAGCTGACCGCACATGAGTTGCTCGAGATCAGCTTAGCTCTAATCAAGCCTAGCTTAAATGAGCTTGACATCAAGCCCAAGCTTTCATATATTGCGATTGACTATGTTAATATTTTTCCGTATGTAGTGTTAATTTTTTGGCCAAAAGGTTATATTTTGTTAAAAATATTGGTTTCACTCCCCGTTGCTTTAATAAATTAACATGTATTCTGGGTTCCATAAATTTCCGCCCCCTATCAAGTCTGAATTTAAATTACAAGTTTACATGCATTCTAATCAAATTATATATAAATAGTATAATAGTTTGTGTGGTTCTCAACACATTATTTATTATGAAAAGAATGCATCCCTTTAATCTATAAGTTTATAGATCAGACGAGTTTTGAAGCTAAAGAATAACTTACATTGACCATGACTTCCAGATAATCTCACAGAAGCATTGCTCTTCCTTTCTCATTTCATGGGCGACATTCATCAGGTCTCTCTCGAGTATATGTTTCAAGTTTGATCACTTCGAATTCGATTTGATTCGTAGTTTATTTTCTAAACAAATGGATCGCTTTACGCTTACAGCCATTACACGTGGGATTCACGACAGACAGAGGTGGAAACACAATCGAAGTCCATTGGTTCACACGAAAAGCAGTACTTCATCATGTAAGTCCTGAAAAAAGCAAGAATTCATCAAGAAATCATTTCTGTTTGATCAATCAACATGTTGAATGCAGGTTTGGGACGATAGCATAATCGAGACAGAGGAAGAAAGGTTCTATGAATCTAATGTTGAGAATCTTATTAATGCAATTGAGACTAACATAACGGTAGTAGATGAATAGATGATCTTGTATTCATATTGAAAACTAAATTATTTGAAAGTTTTTGTATTTTCGTTATTATTTGATTATTTTTGTGGCAGAATGTCTGGGCAGATCAAGTTCAAACATGGGAAAATTGCAGCAGAAATCAGAAAACTTGCCCAAACATGTAAACAAAAACATTCCTTACATGGTTAAACTAAGCCCAAACCATAGCTTTAACATTTTAGAATTTGAACAGATATGCAACTGAAGGAATCAAAGCAGCATGCGATTGGGCATACAAAGGAGTTACAAATGGTTCAGTTCTTGAAGGTAATTCATGTTTTACTAACTGGTCAATATCTAGACATTTGCTGTTGGGATGATATATGATTCAAGAAATCATGTTATTTTGCAGATGAATATTTTCAATCACGTTTACCTATAGTGAACTGGAGATTAGCCCAGGGTGGGGTTAGATTAGCAGCAAACCTAAACCGAATATTCGGATAAAACCATAGATTTATTTTGTAACTTTGACAAAAAGAGATCAGAAGTGTTGGGATAATTTTAAATTTAAATATCAACTGGCATTATTTTTCAGTAAGCTCTTACTTTTGTTGAACACTTACAGTTTCAGTGCTTGGCTTGGTTGACATAATAATAACTAACCATGATTGCGGCTGCCCACCAAAGGCAATTGAATGAATTTCTCTAGGGTCCTGTAATTCTCACACACTTTAAACGCCTCGTATAAACCTATATGAGGCGTACATGGGCAAATCATTGTTTGTCAGAATTTCTCAGTGTCAATGATTGAACTCATATACGCCTCGTACAGTGATCTGCAAGTTGAAAAGCATCTGTAACCAAATTAATTGGGACAAACATTAATGGGCCAGAGCCCAATTGATTGAGCCCAAAGGGGTAACTGCTACAGTTATCAGCTTAGCTGCTCGTTTGCTGCAATAACAAGAAACAAAGAAGCCAAATATAGTCGCACTTTCCTCATTATGACCACATGGATACGTACCTAGTTTTGGCTATACCAAATTCATGATATTCATCCAAACAATGCTTTCAGATTTTATAAAAATATATCCACTGAAAAAACAATGATACCATGTGTAAACAACCAGTGCTATGTCGTTTTACAATTTTCTGGTATGTTTTTGGTCATACTTGGCATAAACATAAGCAAATAAATGCTTAGATGGCCCTATACAATGACCTTAACAAAAATAAATTAAATCCAACAAAGTTAGCCTAGTGGTTAAAGCTTGGCTATGTCTCCTTGGATACCAGGGTTCAAGTCTCACTGGTGAAACTTTAATTGATACCAGGTGAGGAGAGGAATCTTGAGCTTAATCTCGGGTTCTGAACCACTGGGGGGCGAGGGTTTACTTATCCCACGGGGTTCCGCGCATCAGGGAGTACGGCCTCACAGTCGTCGATCAAAGAATTGATCTTAGTTACCAACCGCCAGGATAATTGAAGATAGCACGATGGGACCCTCTACCGTTCAAAAAGAAGCAAAAATAAATTAAACCCTTGTGCGGGACCTAATAATCATGTTAAATGATGAAATGTTCACATGAAAACTAGGAAAACCAGGCGTTCTCACCAAACACAACTAGCTGATGAAGATGTTACTTCCCCAAAATTATCTCACTTTGTAAGGGCTATGAAGATGTTAAGATTGTCTTTATGTGTAACCAGCTGGGAATAACATGTTACATCCCAGACATGAGCTTATGTGTGCCTCAATGCTTCTTTGTAGGCAAAGAATATATGTTTTGATACAATCATGGGAAACGGATAATAATGGATAGGTCTGATATGAAACAAACAAAACAGATTCTGGTCATATTGTCCAGAAATACTTTTAACTAAATAATTTTGAATTAAATAAAAACTTGAGATCAAGTATTTGCCTAAAAATTACCACCTGCATATAGCAAACGTGACCTCTAAAACATTTCAATGGCATATATACTCAATATCCACAAGAAAGAAAACAATCTTATTAATGATCTCCAATGAATAAAGTTCTAACAGAAACTTTATTTATTTGCATGATGGTTTTTCTGCATATTATTTATATAGGTATAAAGAGCATAGAGGATAATTACATAAGCACGAACATAAAACAACAAAAAACAGTAGAAAATGCAGCATGATTCATTCAGGCACTTTTCTTTACCACAAGAACTGCGCAGTTCACATTTTGAACACAATGATTGCTGACACTACCAAGAAAAGCCCTGTTCAAGAATCAATAAAGGGTTAATAAAAGTAATTTCCATCTATTAATCATAAAATATGATTATAGCAGAAAACAATTTATGTAAGAATATAGGAATGTAACCGAGGTGAGCTCGAGCTTGTGGGCAATTTTTAAACCCAAGCTCTAAACAAGCTTGGTTTGTTTATTATTTATTACTTACTTTATTATTTTATTATACATCTATAATTTTAATTTCACATGTAACGCAATAATATTTATTATTAAATATGTATTAATATACTAAACAAAAGTATACGTTTACAAAAAGAATAAATTTGTTTAGGCTTGCAAGCATGGTCAAGCTTTGTATATGAAGTTCAGGCTCAAGCTCGTTCATTAAATGTTTAAATGAGCTAAAATTTAGCTCAGGCCCATTTAAGTACAGATCGTAACGAGCAAATCTTAAGTAACTCACGAGAAGCCTGGCTCATTTACACCCTATAACAGAGTGATAGTTACATAATAATACACAATGTTGTAGAAAGCGCTAGTCGCTAATCGTTCGGTGGGGTGGGGACTAGGGATTAATCGGGATTATTCGGCCAACTAATCGACCTAATCAGATAGTCGGGCCTAGTCGGCCTTAGGGGACTAACGATTAATCGGCCTAGTCGGGGATTTTTACAACAATGATAATACACAACCCACCTCTTAAGAGCCCCACGACTATGGCTACCCAACACAAGAAGCTGGATCTTCGACTTTTCAACTGCTTCACATATGAGTTCTTTAGGATCACCAACTTCAGTCAATGTCTCTGCAGTTATCTGTGTAAGAAACATAACATAGAATCTATAAATACAAGCACCCATGGCATTTGTTTTGTAAACATGATCAAATTATGAATTAAATAAAAATTAGTATGTACCCCATATTTATTGCAGAGATCCTTAGCCTGATCCAACAGACTGTGAGCAATTCTTTTCTGATTTTCTTGGATATTTCTGATGAGCTCTGGAGCTGCAAAACAGGAACTATATCTTAGTAAGCAGTAATTGTCAATCTATACATGCTTGCAGGCAGTGACGGAGCTTGAAAAAATATTCGGAGGGGGCCGAAGGATTTTTAGGAAGAAAACGAAGGTAACCAAAGGATTTTCGAACGAAATACTATTATATCGACCCTTCTGAACGAAAAAACATGGGGGGCCGGGGCACCCCTGGGCCCTTCTAATCCTCCGTCCCTGCTTGCAGGGATCGATCATGCGTCTAATCCATCTTTACATACAAATTTGTTATATAAGGCACAAACAATCCTGTTATCTCGCATATTATGGTACAAATGTGTGTAGTTGACGAATTGACCTAGGAGCTAGCAGACTCAAACTTGGATCAACCGAATAAAGGCAAAATACGCTAGAAAAAAGCCCAATTTAAAAAGGGCAATGTCAGCCAGGGCCGGCCTTAAGCAAGGGCAAACCACGCCACCTTCCCGGGCCCAGTTTTTTGAGAGGCACACAATTTTTAATTTTTTATACATTATATAAAAAAGAATTTTATACCCATTAAGTTTAAATAAGTATAATATCCAAGCTAAAAAAAATTAAGCTCATCGGTTGAGTCATAATATATCATGGATCAAAATATTGATTCTCTGAGACAAGATTTATACAATTCCAAACATATGAGAAGTTAATTGGCTTTTTATTTCCACATAAGTTGAGAGAAATTGAAGATAAAGGCCTCGAAAATGCACTCAAGCTTGAAGGAAGATCAGATATAAATGTTGATGAACTTTATACGGAATTACAAACTAGTGAATTTAACAAGCCTATAGATGTTTTGAATCACTTGAAAGGCCTCGATTATTTTCCAAATGCAAGGATTGCATGTAGAATATCATTGACTATTCCAAATACGGTGGCATTGATGGAAAGCGGTTTTTCGAAATTGAAGTTATGGAAATCTTACTTATGATCCACAATGTCCCACGAAATACTTAATGGATTGGCAAGCAATGATCAAAAAATTTGTTACCTAGCGAGCTTCACGAACCATGGGTTAGCTATTCAAGTATGTCATTTTAATACTATATTTGTTATGTGCACTGCTATAACGTTAATCGTCGTTTGAAAAAAATAATATAGTTGATAATTCGTTTGGGCTGGAGGCATTTTTTCCCTCTGGTATGGGCACTTAAATTCTGAGACCAGGCCAGACGGACACTTTCCTCCAACTTTTATAATTGTAATTTATTTCTTTTTATATATATAAACAAGTAAAATTTTCATTTAAAAGAAATTGAAGTGTTTATTTAGGAAGTAAATTTCGTAATTAGGCTGCTGATTCCAGTTTTCCAAGATTTGACTGCATGTGTCATGTTTAGATTCAAAAGGGGGCAAGATGGGATTGTATGAGCATTCATTAATTAACACATCAATTTCCTCTAGTGATTAAATCTCAAACAATCATTGTAATCTCAAACATGAAGACGATAACAGATGCAGCAAAATCAAAGAAAAAAAGCCCTTATCAAACATCATTCGGTCAAAATACGAAACAAAAACCTAACGAAATCGATGCCATAGATGAAGTTATTGATCGATATAGTTAGCTAGAGGTGGAGGGACGTACGAGTAGCACCATAAGCAGAGGCATGAAGATAGCTGTAAGTAGAGATCGGTTGCACAGTGAAGATCAGGAGTTGCTTGCTAGCAATAGATTCATGAAGGTTCTGAAGTGCCCATTCAAGAGCATAGCGGCTGTATTCGCTTTCGTCGATCGCCACCATTACCTTCTTCTTCACATGCTCCATTTCCGATGACTTTTCCGCCGTGAGCGGTGGCTCGTTCAACGCAATTTTATGGCGGTGGCTTGCACCAGAAGCTTCGGTATGAGTCGTTTAGGCGGGTGGCACCATGTATTTACAAGTCTATGCCACGTAGGTAGGAGTAACTCGTCAATGTGCTGACCTCTTAACACGTCATAGTTGGTTTGACTTTTTTTTATTTTATTTTTTTTGAACGGCTTGGTACAACGACACCCAAGACGGGATTTCAACCGTCCCCTCGGATTTGACGCTCTGGGGCGTATGCCCGAGCCCACCCCAGGAGGAACCCCACAACTGGGTAAACCCCCTGACCTTGCTTCAGCAAATATGCCTCAGCCCGGATTCGAACCCAAGACCTCCCATAGGGAAGTCAAGGGGGTAACTATTAGGCTAGAAGCCCTTGGTTTGACTTTTTTTTATTTAACTAGTGAATTATCTGGTCATTGAGACGGCAAAATTCTGTGACGATTTCTAACATAAGAACGCATATACGATCTCGTGTATCCAAAACACAAATATAAAAACACGTTATAACAGTTTTCATTTTGATGCAAAATCATAAAGTGTAATCGTTATAAACGTGTTTATCACACCGTGCTTAGTTGTAAAATCTAGCATTAATAAACACGAACATAAGATGACTAAACAAAACAGTAACAAATTAATTATTAATTATCAATTACTATTATTAATTAATTTTGAAACTATCATACTGTCGTGGTGACAGCATCACGAATATCAAAACGTAAACAAAAATCTGGTTGCAATAACTGTCAATCCATCCTAAAACAGTAAATCAAAACGTGTACAAAAGTTTTGACTCTTAATTAATTAATTATTATAAAACAATAAATTAGTAAAATATTAGAATAAGAAGGTGTATTTTTTTAATATTTAATTATATAATTTAATTACTAAAAAATTATAAATATATATTAGGAGAGAGAGACGGAAAAAAAAATTTTTAGACTACACCAGAATGCGACATTTATTCTCTAAAAATATTCCTTTATTATATTAAGTAGATTATTAATATTTAATTATTAATACGATTAACTCGTAATGATTTGATCTCCTAAATGTATATATAGTAATTTCCAACAATTACATTTTAAGTTTTTAACATCAGTAATCGGTAAACCTAATGTCAAATAATCACTCACGATCCTTAAATGAAGACAAAGTTGATGACTCAGCATGTTCATTATTTGAAATAAAACTCATCATCTGAAATCCGTCTATGATCCTCTAGGTTACCTTATGTTTTTTTAGCGGCGAAGGTCTCAATCGTGTGAGCCCACTGCTTTCAGTTCATGTCACCAAGGTCTAGTTACCTGAACTTTCCATAATCCTTCACAGCCACCCCAGGAGGAAACCTCACAGGAAAACCCCTGACCCCTCACAGACCTCTTTTTCGCTGTGGGAGGGTTTCGAACCCGAGACCTCCCATTTGAAAGAATCCCGGGATACCGCTGAGGCACTGCCTCGTAGGTCTATAGATTACCTAGAATATATTGTTTCAAATGAACTTAAACTCATCATCTTTACATTAAAAAGTCATAATGTTTACTTCTCTTAAAACAATTGATTTAGAAGAGATTGGTAGTTTGAATTGCGGTTTGAATTAAATCAAAAAAATATCTTTATAACTGTATTTATACTGTTAAATAAAAAATAAAACATACGTTCTTTATATTGAACAAAATATACCAACTCTTACGTGTTTTTTTTTTATGACGGGAGTAGCATGGATAGAACAATCGCCATACAACACAACTTATCCGGGATACGAAATATCAGGGATACCACCTGACAAGGATTCATGGTCAACGCCTTGAATCCCCAAAGCCCGGATAAGACTTCACCGATTAAAAGCAGCGGAAGTCAATAAACAGGAAAGAACCAAAAAGGAGATCCTTGCAAAAGGAAGATTCTCCGTTTTGTGGTAAACTGTCTAATCTGATGTCAGGATAAAAGACAGTCTGCATAAAGCAAAATGTCACATAAACCATGTCAATCACACTCTTACATAAAAATAGAAATATTCACAATACCAAGGTCAAGCTCCACAAACTATGAAAGATAACCTTCTACAAAAGGAAGATTGCACCCTGCACATTCTCATCCAAGTCAAGTATAAATACTAGACTCAAGAAGAAGAAAGGGTAAGTTCAAAAACACTATTTTTCACTCTCTGCAATTTCCCTACTCTCATCTTCGTTCAAAGAACATCCACTTACTCTTACGCCGGAGTCTTGACCACAGGAGATCCCTCCTGTGGTGAGGCTAACGGTGTTCTTTGTTGTGTCTTAACAGGGACCCGAGGAGCAATCAGGATCCGAGAGCCTTTGAAGCAACATTGGCGCCCACCGTGGGGCATAATTTTGCTTCGCCGGTGAGTGGAATACTCCCCAAAAGAATTTTTTTCTTACATCTTAACTAAGCTTTGTAGGTCGACGGATCCATTGTGGAAGAAATGGAGGAAGCCGGAAATGTTAGCAGAAGTCACCCATAGGCACCCACGATCAGCGACATGATTGAGTAACCCCTGAAGGAGTCAGGGAACATTTCCCTCATTTGCAGGAGCTGGTTAGTAATTACATTTGCGAAGAATGGCTACGGGGAGTAAGAGTTCGCTTGGCTTACGAAGATGACTCTTCCATTCCCCTAACACCAGCCATGCAGAACGGACTGGAGCCTGTTCTCCAACCCTCTAGCAGTGCCCAAGTCGTCACCCAGCCATTAACAATGGTTCCAATGTCTTCATATGAGCATCCTACTCATACTTTTATGAATCTCCTGGGAGGACCCTCTCACCCAGCTAGCCGTCCAGAAGCCATACCAAATTACAGGAATTTGTCAAGCTACATGCAACCCCATACGAACCTCTACTTTAGCAGCCTACCACCATACTCCATGGTTGTTTCCCAAGCGCCTAGTAACACAGGCTTTGTGGGGGGACAATCACTTAACCCCTTTGCTAGCCAAAACATGACGCAGTCATTTTGGCCACATCCTTTCCTTTCTTCCTTCCCTTACTCCGGATATCCCGGAATGCCCTAATCAGGGATGCCATATCCCATGCAGCAAGGAGCTAACTTGATGCCTTTTGGCACGTACTTCCCCAACCAAATCCCCATGACGGAACCAACCATGACTGTCGATGATTTGTCACGACCTTACTTACCAACCACCAACACAAAATTCTCTAGTCGAATAGCCAACTTTCCTTTCCTGCCCAAAACCAAAATGCCAGCAAATGTAAAGACCTACAACGGCTTGGGTGATCCAGATGACCATCTAGAATTGTTTTCCAGAGCTGCCACGGTAGAGCGGTGGTGCCTACCCCTGTGGTGTCACATGTTCTCTCAAACTCTGATTGGCCCAGCACGACTGTGGTTCAATAGTCTTCTGGACGGGAGCATTGACACGTTTGAGGACCTTAGCAGAAAGTTCTTGGCCAATTTTGTACAGCAAAAGCGGTATACCCGTGATCCCGTGGAGCTGCACAACATAAAGCAGAAAGAGGATGAAGATCTGCGTGCCTTTATGGAGCGATATAAGCTGGAAAGTTTAAGTATAGGAGGAGCAACCGAACAAATAAGGGTTTTCGGTTTCATCTACGGGGTACGATCGCGACAGCTGATAGAGGATCTCAATAGAAAGATACCAAAAAGCATGGAAGAAGCCATGGAACGAACGGAGGCATTTTTCAGAGGAAAGGAAGCAACACAAGTCCTTGAAGCGGTCAGAAAACCCAGATCCCAGCCTAGAAAAAGCTCACCACCCCGGAATCGAGCATCAAGGTTTCAACCATTCGACCGAAGAACAAGCGGTCACCCATATGAAGCACAACGGTCATATAGCCGAGCACCCTACTCTCCCAAGGGTAATGATGATGACAAGACACAATTCACAGCGCTGACAAAATCTTCTAAAGAAATCCTAGCTATAGAAGAAGCGAGGTTTAGCTTTAGACCCCCTAAACCATTACCCAAAGCCGCCAGCGAAAGAAACCCAAACAAATTCTGTGATTTTCATGGGGAAACGGGCCACCATACCAACGACTGTTTCCAACTTAAGAAACGAATCGAAGAGGCGGTTAAATCTGGAAAGCTGGCCCATCTGATAAAAGATATCAAAGGCAAGAAGACAACCTCTAATAAAGCATACACAACCAAGGATAAGGGCAAAAAGGCAGAGATCCTGATGGTGTCATAGTCAGACACGCCTAAGGTACATGTTGAGAATTTTTCTAAACCTTGGATGCAGGTGAAGATCGATTTCCCACCAACCCCAGCAACACTCCAGTCTAGGCCTGTGCTGGTCAATGCCAAGATAAATGGTCAGGAGGTACATCGGATCTATTGGGATGGGGGAAGTGCAGTTGAATTAATGTACGAGCACTGTTTTGTCCAGCTAGACAAAGAAGCGAAAGCACTGCTGCGACCCCATGAAGCATCACTTATAGGTTTTTCCGGAGAAAAAGTCCATCCCTTAGGGGAAATCACTCTGCCAATGACCCTCGGGAGAGGCAGGTTCTAGCGTACGGAAGCTATCACTTTCTTGGTAATCCGATCGCCATCCCGATATAACATCATCATGGGCCGGCCAGGTATAAGCTCCTTTGGGGCCATTGTATCAACCGCCCACTCCATGATAAAATTCCCAACTAAAGCGGGAGTGTGCACCTTGATGTCCAACACATAGCAATTGTTGGTGGCAAAAGTCGAGCACGATGGCGCCACAACCCATGGGCTAAGCATCAACAAACATTATCCAACTCAGGTTATCCAGATAGGCCCAGACCTTACACAACAGGGACGTCAAGACTTAGCAATACTGCTTCAACGTTGCACGGATGTTTTCGCCTGGTCACCCTCAGATATGACAGGGGTACCCAGGTATATCGCAGAACATTCCCTCAACACTAACCCGTAATCTTACCCGGTGGCTCAGAAGAAACGAGGCATGGCATCTGATCGAAGCAAACCCGTCTGTGATGAAGTTGACAAGCTGGTACATGCTGGTATTCTCCGAGAGGTGCATTATTATCACACATGGATCGCCAACCCGGTCATGGTCAAGAAGTCCGACGGAAGCTGGCGTATGTGTGTCGACTTCAAGGACCTCAACAAGGCATGTCCAAAGGACTGCTATCCTCTCCCGGAAATTGACTTGAAAGTAGACTGTCACACCCCGAGCCGGCGGGCTGCATCGACTTTCCCGTCGGGCGGAAGGTTCTCGGGGCGCGATATCGTTGTGATAATCTAAATGATCAGATTGTTTACATAGCACATGAGATATAATTGAGAAATCCTAACATGACAATGAAATAGAATTACAAAGTTAAATTACATTGTTTCCTCATAATTTAACTAAGTAAATCTAATCAAAAGAATCAATGAGTTCATATCTTGTATCTGTACAAGATATTCAAAAGATGATTCTCTGTTTTGTCATCCAAAAGTATGCCACACAAAGGTAGCTAGGTCTTCTTAAAGTCCACTAGCTAAGTTCCTGAAATCCTGGTGACTAAACTTGTTCGTCACCTGAGAAAACATGCATTTAAACAAAGTCAACACTAGGTTGGTGAGTTCATAAGTATGATAATTGAAAACCTTGAATTATTCACATGCACAATCACAATGTCATTATTGTTACTTGTATGTTGTTTGATTCACCCATTCACCCAATGGCCTCTCCATAGTTATATTTACAAATATTATCTCGTCCTATTAGTTATGCTTATATATAGGGAATATGTAAGGGAACAAGCCCTAGCCAACATCCCACCACATAACTAATAGAATTCCACACTACTTGCAATACAACTATAGATATCCATTCCCATTTCACCTGTTCATCTCATCTGTTAATCACCTGTCAATTCATGTGTCGAATAATATAATAATAAGAGTTTAGTTATCAAACCGAAGTATTGATAACCCTTTTATGTATTAAGGATATTAGATTTATCAAATCTGATCCTTGTATTATTCTATTACTTGTGGGGTTAACTGTTAGTCACTTTTAAATATTAAGAGTGTAAGTTAACCAATTGTCCTTTGTTCTCAACTTGAAATGCATAGAGCCAAAAAGGAATCCATTGCAACCTTCACGTAATCAGGTTACAATGCATCCGATTTACCTCTATCGCATTGTATTCCCATAGACCTCAACGAAAGCTATTACCAGTAGTGGAACATGAGAGAAGATCAATTTCTCAACCTACTAGTCAATAGGATCCCGCTGGATTAATTACAATATCACTGCAGATTAATATCATCATGTGACGCTTCCCAGACCCTGACTTGAAGTTGCCCTGTTACCGGTCGTATGTTACCGGCCAATGAATCAATACGATCAACAAACTAGCCCTACAAGCTAGAGGTTTGTCAAACCTATGGTACCACTATGCTATCGTCGGTTTAGTCACGTCAAACTAACTGGTCAGCGAATTATAAAGGGGCTTACATGATCAACTTGCATAACTGGCACATGATTGAAATGATATGATACAACAGTTCAATAGTAATTAATTGTAATTGTGTTCATCCGTGTTATTTGTTCTCATGGTTGTATGTTCTCATTGTTACTAACAAGGTTAAATAAGAACTTGTCTTATTACATTATGTTAATTATTGTGTGAATGATGTTGTTATCATGAAGTTATGTTATCATGATTATCATTCCTTGTTATTCCATATAATCACCATGTTGTCACTAAGCTGTGATAAGAACTAGTCTTATTACACTTAGTCGACTCAGGTGGTGGATGATTCTTGTTCCATGTAATATGCATTGAGTTGTAAAGCTAAGTGTTATAAGAACTTGTCCTATTACACTTACTTAACTCTGGTGTTGAATGATGTTAAGAAGATGTGTTATCTTCATATCATTCTTGTGTTTTGTTCTTGTCATCATGTTCTCCTGTGATTATCTCAATGTTTGTTCTTGTAAGAATAAATAAGTGTTGTAAGATATAATCTTGCAACTATATTATTCTATAGTGTTTATGAGTTATGAAATTATATTATCATAATCATCTAATTGTTCCTGTCATATCATGATCATACAAGCATGCATACAATGATAAATGATAATAAAGTAAACAATATTATCTAATCATAATATAAGCAATATGTTAAATTTAAAACTTTTAAATAAATAAAAGTTAAGCATGTTTCTCAGCCCCGAGAGTTTAAAATCAGTTAAGATTAAGAAAATGGGCATATGAACTCACCTTGTTGTTGTAGTGGTTGACTTAGCTTAAACAAAGAATGCTCGCGCTCTTGATTGTACTTGAATTTGTCCTCACGATCCTGTATTGATTTCATGTTGTTGTATCTTATGAGTATAAGTTATAGACCTTTGTGTGTGTGTAGGTGTTAGCCTTAATTTATCTAACCCTTGTGAGTCGCGGTCTTGGTCCTCAATCGGCCCTGTATACTTGTTATTAATTTTAGAAACACTTGTCCCAATTAGGTTAACATCTAAAACCATCGATTATTGATTTGAAGTTCACTTGATTAATGTCATGTTACTAGATATTTTAGATATGATATTAGGTTTTGGGTTGTAACCAACAATCCTTAAAAATATGTGTTTAGCCTTGTGAATTTTGTTATGATTATAACTTGTCACCTTTGTTGTAAAATTTAAGTTTAGTGCATACATCTATGCATGAACCTTTCTTGTTGGTTCCAAGTGTTTCGTTCCAAAAATGTTGATGTAAACCGAATGGTCGAGATTGGGGCCAAATAATTGGGCCGGTTAATCTATTTGATTTCATTAGGATTATGAGCCTATTGACATGGATCTAATAAAACGAGATGTTGGGCTAGTGGCTTAACATGGGCCAGTTAAGTTGACAATAGTCTAAACCACTTAGCCCCTTGGGCCGAACCAAAACCCTTGGGCCGAAACAACTCGTGGGCTGAAACAGTGTGTTGGGCCGAGCACTATGGACTGTTGGGCCAAGTTGGTAACCTGTGGGCCGATTGCAAGGGAAATGTGTGACAATCCGGTATTTTCGAATTAACCCCGTTAACCGAAAGTAATGGAATCACAGAAGGTTTATTGGGTTGGATAGATGGTAGGCCCAATTTTACTTTATGAGGCCCAAATGGATAGATGGTAGGCCCAATTTTATTTTATGAGGCCCAAATGAATTAACCTAGCCCAGTAATAGTGCAATTGGCCCAATTATTGACAATTCGAGAATTTGGTTTAACTTCGTTAATCAAAAGCTAAGGAAAATTTTAGGAAATCAAATTGGAAGTATTAGAATTAATCTAAACAAGTTCAAGACATTAAAATTTCAAGTATTAAATTTGTAATCACCTAAAAATGAGCAATTTTGACTTTTAAGTCAAAATTCGTTTATAGAATTTGGGGGAAATTCGAAATTCATCTTAAACCGTTACAATTAACCGAATTAATCATTCAATTAGTCTGCAATGATGATGATTAAACGTTATTATGAATTATTGTAACTGTTAAGTCTCGAATTAAAGTTGGTTAGTAGTGCAAAAGTCGAAACCGTCGTATATGGCATTAGAACTCTCATAATTCGACTTCAACATCACAAATTGAGTATCTCAGAGCATCTGTCGGCATTGTCAGAGAGATTAGCACAAGACAATTTGATCTAAGAAGCCACAGAACAGACATTTCGATTTGTAGTCGGCCGAACCACAAGCGGATCATCGAGATACGTCGATTCGAAGTGAAATCAGGTAATTATCAACACCTACACATTACTTGTATCTTGTCTAAGCAAACACACAAAGAAATGGAACCATAGAATCAAGAATTGATCACGGTTGATAGCTAGGGTTCATTGTTTGAACCGATTTGGGGGTTTCGTGTTAAATGAAATTGTTAATCAAATTAAAGTATGTAGGCAGTTTCAGAGAGGGCCGATTAAGCTAAAACATAAACCAATTTCTGATAATAACATCAATTTGATGAACGTTGAGTTTTAGGGTTCATAAGGCAAAGCATTTTGGGGGTTTAGATTAAAACGTGTTCTAAATTCAAATTGAATTGCATAGAAAGTTTCAGAAGGGTTCGACTAAGCTAATCTCCATGATTATTTCGTCTATAGGCATCGAATTGATTGATTTCTAGTTTCTAGGGCTTGTTATAAGAACGAAATTGGGATTTTGATTCAAATGAGTTTAAGAATGAAATTAATCGTTACAGTTAGTTTCAGAAAGCTCCGAGGATGGATAAACCTCTGTTAATTACATCTAACAACAACGAATTTCGTGAATTCGATTGTTAGGGTTCTTTAACATAAACGAGTTAGGGTTTTTGATTCAAACGCGATCAATAGTTAAAATTAAGAACACAGGTAGTTTCGAAATCATTGTTTTACTAAAAACCCTATGATTGTGCAAGTTATCATTAACGAATTCAGCAAGTTTGCATTGGGGGTTAAGGTGCTCGAGTTCGGACTAAGGTAAAACCGATTAATTGGGTTAAAATGAGCAATTGTTCGAATTAAACTCACCCACTTGGTCGGTAGGATCCCAGGAACAAAAACCCTATGATGTTGGTTTCAATTAGGTTCGATTGGAGGCTCAATTGGATGTGGATTGCTTCGGCTATGATTAGCCATGAGATTAATGGGCCGATTGGGCTTATAAGATTTGAAAACCAAATCTGTTAACAAATGTGAGTCAGATCAGATGGTAGGGTGTGGGTGTTATGAAGTAGAGGTCGCGGGTTCGATCCCGGCCTCTGCCGGTTTTTGGGTTTTTAAATTATTTTAGTAATTCTATCATAACTCTTTCATTATAACAACGTTTTGACTGGTTCAAGTTGCGTTGGAACCATAACGGAATCCCGAACTAATTAAAATAATAAGATTTATATTTTAGACCAAAAACGTAATCGCGTATGATTTCGTTTATATAAATAAAATCATATACGGCCATATGATTTTATTTAAACGATTTTAAAGGTACGCGTACTTACGTATGCACATTTCTAACACTCTAACATACGTGTGTTGACACGTATGTGATTTCAAGCACAAAAAGACATCCCGAATAACACAATGTAATTGTTTAAACACAGATTCTTCGTAGAGGATTTTTACGCGAGTTCACGAGTGTTTGATCATTCTGCTTCAATCAAAGGTGCGTACACGACCCCTTTCTTATTTTAAACTGTTTTGGGAGAGAAAACATGTGCAACAAACACTTTTAGATACATATCACTTGCATGAGTTAGCTGTTTACATTATGTGACAACATAGCATTTACAAGTCCTTACACTTCGAACCGTTTAGTTTGCCGTAGCGCAAAGCGTGGTAGTTGGAAATAGATCTACTAGGTTTGACAAACCTCACTTGGTAGATGGGATCTACGCAAGTGTTTGACTGACCAAACACACTTTACTATTGTTTATGCTAGACAATAGTGGCAAGGCAAAACATGCGTTAGCATGCAACAGTCAGCTTCGGTGTCGACCACTTATGTAAATAGTATAAATGACTAGCTATCATGACTATGCATGTGTGATTATGTTATCTGCAAACTTTATATTCAAACTGTGGTTTCAACATTTGTGAATGCTTAAACCTGTGTAATGCACCAACCTTTGTGTTGACTTGATTTACATGTTTTCTCAGGACGCTAAGGTACACAAGAAAGCAGGCATGGACTAGGAGATCGAGTCGCATGCATGTTTTTACATTTCTATTGTTTGGATTGAACATTTGGGATTTTGGTTTTGTAATTTATCTTTTACAACCGTTACATTTGTTATTGTTTTAAAACGCTTCCGCAAACTTTGAAAACTTTGATATTACAGTTTTAGATCAAAGTATGTTTTGAAAATTCATATAGAGGTCTTCGTTATGTCTAATGATCTGAGATCCTGGTTTGTCATGTCCCAAACGGTATGATTCCGTTAGTTGAAAATTGGGGGTGTGACAGATTGGTATCAGAGCCATTGGTTATAGCGAACTAGGTTTGCATTTGTAGACTTAGACTATAACTGTTAGACATTAGACACGCATACTTACACATATCACTTAGAAATTACATATGGCATTATGTGATAGACTTGCTTACACATTCCATGACACTGCACTTACATATAGTATTATGTAACATGCATGGCATCTTCATCATCAGCACCATACATATATATTGATGATTCGAAGGATGAGGAGCCGGTAGTTCCAGCACCACCATCATCACCAGCACCACCTATCCCATCTCCTCCACCATCTGAGAGAGATGATTCAGACCCTGAGGAGGATCCGGATGAGAACCCGGATGAGGATCCGGAGGAGGAGCCAGCTGAGGGTACTCAGGAGATTCCTTCTGAGGGACCTTCTACTCATCCACCACCTGCATTGAATGTTCCTGAGCCTAAGAGGCAACGGACTGATTCAGAGGAGATTGCCCAACTACGTCAGGACTTGTACTGGGAAAATGATAGGATTGAGTACAATGTTCGGGAACTCTGGGATGCGAATGAAAGATACGATAACCTTTACAACTTGGTTAATGGGATGCGAAATGAAATCATCCAGTTGACTGATCTTCTTCAAGCTTCTGAGAACCGAGCTGAGACTCTGGAAGGCAGACTTGTTGCCTTGGAAGATTTGGTGGTCTCGGAGTATGAAGAAGAGGATGAAGAGGAGGAAGGGGAGGAACCAGCACCAGCTGTTGATTCTGATCCTGAATCCACTATCGATGATCCAAAGGACTGATTTAGTTAGACTTATTAGGGGCGGGTTGTGTCCCTACATTAGATGTTTGGAAAACTTATGTTTTGATTTTGAAAGTATTGTACTCAAACCAGATTATTATCTATTGAAAACTATTATTTATTGCCAACAGTTGTGTTGATTTCTACATTACATGTTTGATGTTTGTTGTATTGTTTACACGTTTCACATTGGACTTTGATAACACTTTAACATTTCTTTTAACTAGGAAGATAATGGCCGATGAGAACGTACAGATGACAGTTGCTGAGCTCAATGAACTGATCAATAACAGGGTCGCGGAGGCAATCGCGAACTACGTTCAGACACACACTACAGGGCCACAGGGACCAGCAGGGGGATTGGTGAACCCACAGGCGTGCACGTTCAAGATGTTCTTGGACTGTAAGCCACATAACTTCAAAGGATCGGAGGGAGCCATTGGACTCCTGCGATGGGTTGAAAAAGCCGAGTCAGTTTTTGAAATGTGTAACTGTCTTGAGGAGAATAAGGTAAAGTATGCCACTGGAACGTTGGAGGGTCCAGCATTGACTTGGTGGAACTCGAATGTTCAGACTTTGGGACTAGGTGAGGCCAATTCCTTAACCTGGAATGGATTCAAGACTTTACTGCAGGAGGAGTACTGTTCTCGCAGTGAGATGCAGAAACTGGAGGAGGAGTATTGGCACCTCAAGATGGAGGGCTCAAACATCGAGGAGTACACGACTCGATCACATGAACTGGCCAGACTTCTACCTCACATGGCTACTCCAGCAAGCAAGTGGATAGAGAGGTACATCGGGGGATTGGTGCCTCAGATCCAGGGATTGGTCACTTCTGCAAATCCCACAACAATTCAACAAGCTGTTCGTTTAGCGCACCAACTGACTGATCAGGCAGTGTTACAGGGGACTCTGCCTAAACAGACATCAGCCACTAAGGTGGGAGACCACAAGAGGAAGTGGGAGAGCAGCAACACCAAGAACTTCAACCAACAGCCTTTTCAGCAGAATCGGAAGCAGGATTCAAACAAGTATTACCACAACTCGAACAGTGGTCAGCAGTCATCATCATCAGGGGGATATATTGGTAAACACCCAAAGTGCAATAAGTGTGGGTTTCATCATGCTGGGAATCAGTGTGATAAGTTTAAGTGCCAACGGTGTGGCAAAGTTGGGCATGCAGCTAAAGATTGCCGCGGAGAGCTGCAGAATAGTTCCAACAATCAAAATAACAACCAGAACAATGCACAGAAAGGCTGCTTTGAGTGTGGTAAGCTGGGACACTTCAAGAAGGATTGCCCACAACTAAAGAAAGGCGGGACTAATGATACAAATGGCAACGGCAACGGAAATGGCAATGGCACCAATAACAACAACAACAACAATGGTGCTCGGGGCAGGGCGTTTGTGATTGGAGGACGGCAAGCACGGGAGGATCCCAACATTGTCACGGGTACGTTCCTCTTAAATAATCACTATGCCTCTATGCTATTTGACACTGGTGCAGACCGGAGTTTTGTATCTAGTTCACTTGCTAAGTTGCTAAATGTTAGTCCCACTGCCTTAGGAAATCCATACACTGTAGAATTAGCTGATGGCAAGTTAGTTGTAGTAGAACATATCCTTAAGGGATGTATCCTTGATTTAATGGGTCAAACATTAGAAATTGATCTTATGCCTATCACTTTAGGCAGTTTTGATGTAGTCATTGGCATGGACTGGTTGTCCAAAAACCAGGCTGAAATAGTGTGCCATGAAAAGATCATTCGTATACCTCTTCCGCATGGAGAGACATTGTATGTACAAGGCGATAAGAGCAGTACGCCACTGCGTCTCATATCTTGTATGAAAGCACACAAATGTCTGCGTAAAGGTCATGCGGCAGTTATAGCACTTATAACTGAAAAGCCAGTAGCTGAGAAGAAGATTGAAGACATACCAGTAGTGTGTGAATTTCCTGAAGTATTTCCAGAAGACTTGCCGGGATTACCGCCTATCAGGCAGGTGGAATTTCGAATCGACCTTACACCAGATGCAGCACCGATAGCTAGGGCGCCTTATCGACTTGCACCGTCAGAAATGCAAGAGTTATCTACACAACTGCAAGAGTTGTTGGATAAGGGTTTCATACGACCTAGTTTTTCACCGTGGGGAGCTCCAGTCTTATTTGTCAAGAAAAAGGACGGGACTTTCCGTATGTGTATCGATTACCAGGAACTGAACAAGGTTACTATCAAAAACCGGTATCCATTACCTAGAATTGATGATTTGTTCGATCAATTGCAAGGTTCGAGTTACTACTCGAAGATTGATCTCAGGTCTGGTTATCATCAACTCAGAGTACAGGAAGAAGATATCCCGAAGACAGCATTCAGGACGCGCTATGGCCATTATGAGTTCTTGGTCATGCCATTTGGGTTGACAAACGCTCCAGCTGTATTCATGGATCTCATGAATCGTGTTTGTAAACCTTACCTTGATAAGTTTGTCATTGTTTTCATTGATGACATTCTCATCTATTCTCAAACTGAGGAGGAACACGCTGAACATCTCCGATTGCTACTAGAATTACTGAAACAGGAACAGTTGTACGCTAAATTCTCGAAATGTGACTTTTGGATGCGAGAAGTACAATTCTTGGGTCATATAGTCAATAAAAAGGGCATACATGTTGATCCAGCAAAGATTGAAGCGATTAAGAATTGGGAAGCACCAAAGACCCCTACCGAGGTACGATAATTCCTTGGTTTGGCGGGTTATTACCGACGATTCGTTGAGGGATTTTCAAAGATCGCTCAACCACTTACAGCTCTTACGCACAAAGGAACGAAGTATAACTGGACGGATAAACAGGAAGCTGCATTTCAGTTGTTGAAACAGAAACTCTGCAGTGCACCGATTCTGTCCTTACCGGAAGGGACGGAAGACTTTGTGGTGTATTGTGATGCATCTGCACAGGGTTTGGGATGTGTGTTGATGCAACGTGATAAAGTGATTGCTTATGCTTCAAGGCAACTACGACCACACGAAAAGAATTACATTACTCATGATTTGGAGTTAGGAGCAGTGGTTTTTGCTTTGAAGATTTGGAGGCATTACCTATATGGAACTAAGTGTACCATTTACACTGATCATAAGAGTTTGCAACATATCTTTGATCAGAAGGAGCTTAATATGAGACAGCAACGGTGGGTTGAGTTGTTGAACGACTACGAATGCGCGATTAAGTATCACCCGGGAAAAGCTAATGTGGTAGCTGATGCTTTAAGCAGAAAAGACACATCAACAAGACGGGTTCGCGCACTTATGATGACGATACATACTGACTTACCTGACAAGGTACGCAGTGCTCAACTCGAGGCCTTGGAAAAGGAAAACTTGGTACAGGAATCCTTACGGGGAATGGAGGAACAATTGGATGTTAAACCTGATGGGATTCGTTATTTCATCAATCGACTGTGGATACCTTTGCATGGTGGTTTAAGGGAACTCGTGATGGATGAAGCACACAAGTCCAGGTATTCAGTCCATCCGGGATCAGACAAGATGTATCATGACTTGAAGGCACTGTATTGGTGGCCCCACATGAAAGCTGACATTGCTAAGTACGTTAGCAAATGTTTGACTTGTTCGAAAGTCAAAGTTGAATATCAGAAACCATCTGGTTTACTGCAACAACTAGAAATACCGATGTGGAAATGGGAACAGATTTCGATGGACTTCATTACTAAGTTACCCCGTACACCGAGTGGTTGTGATACGATATGGGTAATTGTCGATCGATTAACGAAATCTGCACATTTCTTAGCCATCAAGGAAACAGACAAGATGGAGAAACTGACTCGTATTTACATCAAGGAAGTGGTAGCACGACATGGCGTGCCAATTTCCATTATATCGGATCGGGATGCTCGATTTACTTCCAACTTTTGGAAATCACTCCATAAGTCATTGGGAACTCGCTTGGATATGAGTACCGCATATCATCCACAGACCGACGGTCAGAGTGAACGTACGATTCAAACGCTCGAGGATATGTTACGAGCTTGTATAATTGACTTTGGTGATAGTTGGGAAAACCACTTACCGTTAGTGGAATTCTCTTACAACAACAGTTATCATACAAGTATACAGGCGGCACCGTTTGAAGCTTTGTATGGTCGTAAATGTCGTTCACCAGTTTGCTGGGCTGAAATTGGTGACAGTCAGATTACAGGTCCTGAATTAGTGCACGAGACGACAGAGAAGATAGTTCAAATCCAGAACCGTATGGCAGCGGCCCGGGATCGACAGAAGAGTTATGCTGACAAACGTCGTAAGCCATTGGAATTTCAAGTAGGAGACCGAGTTCTTCTAAAGGTATCACCATGGAAAGGTGTGATACGATTCGGCAAGCGCGGGAAGCTTAGTCCTCGCTACGTAGGACCTTTTGAGATCCTGAGAAGGATTGGTCCGGTTGCGTATCAACTTAAGTTACCAGATGAACTCAGTGGAGTTCATGATGTCTTTCACGTATCGAATTTAAAGAAATGTCTTTCTGATGAGACATTGATTGTGCCACTGGAAGAAATACAAGTGGATGAACAGTTACGATTCATTGAAGAACCAGCTGAAATCATGGACCGAGAGGTCAAACAGCTCAAACAAAGCAAGATCCCGATAGTCAAAGTTCGTTGGAATTCAAGACGTGGTCCTGAATTCACAAGGGAAAGAGAAGATCAAATGATGAAGAAATATCCTCATCTGTTCAAAACAACAACAACAAACACTGAGAGCGCATGTTAAATTTCGGGACGAAATTTCCTTCAACAAGGGGATGACGTGATGCTTCACACATCAACACTTCAGATTTTAAACGGTAAGCACAAACATTTTATACAATTGGTTTTGTTACAAACATTTGTGCTACATTACATTTTATACATTTTATGTGCTGCATTTCATATGTTACATGTTATGGTAGTACATGCATGATTAGTTACACACATTTTGCTATGTGCAGGGTTGCATAGTACAAACAGTTACAGACACTCACTATGTGTGAGGTTACACAGCACAGTATGATCAAACACAAACAGTCACAGTTAGGTGAACTAACTAGTGTACACGCAAACAGTTACATTGAACGATCACACAAGGTGTGATGTTACAAACATTGGGTTTTGTGTGTTGGTACACACAAGCACACAGAATGATCAAACCACACTAACACGTACAATTTGAACTCGCAATTAGTTTCCTAACTACTTCTAACACTAAGCAATTTCCGGGACGAAAATTCCATCAACAAGGGGATGATGTGACAATCCGGTATTTTCGAATTAACCCCGTTAACCGAAAGTAATGAAATCACAGAAGGTTTATTGGGTTGGATAGATGGTAGGCCCAATTTTACTTTATGAGGCCCAAATGGATAGATGGTAGGCCCAATTTTATTTTATGAGGCCCAAATGAATTAACCTAGCCTAGTAATAGTGCAATTGGCCCAATTATTGACAATTCGGGAATTTGGTTTAACTTCGTTAATCAAAAGCTAAGGAAAATTTTAGGAAATCAAATTGGAAGTATTAGAATTAATCTAAACAAGTTCAAGACATTAAAATTTCAAGTATTAAATTTGTAATCACCTAAAAATGAGCAATTTTGACTTTTAAGTCAAAATTCGTTTATTGAATTTGGGGGAAATTCGAAATTCATCTTAAACCGTTACAATTAACCGAATTAATCATTCAATCAGTCTGCAATGATGATGATTAAACGTTATTATGAATTATTGTAACTGTTAAGTCTCGAATTAAAGTTGGTTAGTAGTGCAAAAGTCGAAACCGTCGTATATGGCATTAGAACTCTCATAATTCGACTTCAACATCACAAATTGAGTATCTCTAAGCATCTGTCGGCATTGTCAGAGAGATTAGCACAAGACAATTTGATCTAAGAAGCCACAGAACAGACATTTCGATTTGTAGTCGGCCGAACCACAAGCGGATCATCGAGATACGTCGATTCGAAGTGAAATCAGGTAATTATCAACACCTACACATTACTTGTATCTTGTCTAAGCAAACACACAAAGAAATGGAACCATAGAATCAAGAATTGATCACGGTTGATAGCTAGGGTTCATTGTTTGAACCGATTTGGGGGTTTCGTGTTAAATGAAATTGTTAATCAAATTAAAGTATGTAGGCAGTTTCAGAGAGGGCCGATTAAGCTAAAACATAAACCAATTTCTGATAATAACATCAATTTGATGAACGTTGAGTTTTAGGGTTCATAAGGCAAAGCATTTTGGGGGTTTAGATTAAAACGTGTTCTAAATTCAAATTGAATTGCATAGAAAGTTTCAGAAGGGTTCGACTAAGCTAATCTCCATGATTATTTCGTCTATAGGCATCGAATTGATTGATTTCTAGTTTCTAGGGCTTGTTATAAGAACGAAATTGGGATTTTGATTCAAATGAGTTTAAGAATGAAATTAATCGTTACAGTTAGTTTCAGAAAGCTCCGAGGATGGATAAACCTCTGTTAATTACATCTAACAACAACGAATTTCGTGAATTCGATTGTTAGGGTTCTTTAACATAAACGAGTTAGGGGTTTTTGATTCAAACGCGATCAATAGTTAAAATTAAGAACACAGGTAGTTTCGAAATCATTGTTTTACTAAAAACCCTATGATTGTGCAAGTTATCATTAACGAATTCAGCAAGTTTGCATTGGGGGTTAAGGTGCTCGAGTTCGGACTAAGGTAAAACCGATTAATTGGGTTAAAATGAGCAATTGTTCGAATTAAACTCACCCACTTGGTCGGTAGGATCCCAGGAACAAAAACCCTATGATGTTGGTTTCAATTAGGTTCGATTGGAGGCTCAATTGGATGTGGATTGCTTCGGCTATGATTAGCCATGAGATTAATGGGCCGATTGGGCTTATAAGATTTGAAAACCAAATCTGTTAACAAATGTGAGTCAGATCAGATGGTAGGGTGTGGGTGTTATGAAGTAGAGGTCGCGGGTTCGATCCCGGCCTCTGCCGGTTTTTGGGTTTTTAAATTATTTTAGTAATTCTATCATAACTCTTTCATTATAACAACGTTTTGACTGGTTCAAGTTGCGTTGGAACCATAACGGAATCCCGAACTAATTAAAATAATAAGATTTATATTTTAGACCAAAAACGTAATCGCGTATGATTTCGTTTATATAAATAAAATCATATACGGCCATATGATTTTATTTAAACGATTTTAAAGGTACGCGTACTTACGTATGCACATTTCTAACACTCTAACATACGTGTGTTGACACGTATGTGATTTCAAGCACAAAAAGACATCCCGAATAACACAATGTAATTGTTTAAACACAGATTCTTCGTAGAGGATTTTTACGCGAGTTCACGAGTGTTTGATCATTCTGCTTCAATCAAAGGTGCGTACACGACCCCTTTCTTATTTTAAACTGTTTTGGGAGAGAAAACATGTGCAACAAACACTTTTAGATACATATCACTTGCATGAGTTAGCTGTTTACATTATGTGACAACATAGCATTTACAAGTCCTTACACTTCGAACCGTTTAGTTTGCCGTAGCGCAAAGCGTGGTAGTTGGAAATAGATCTATTAGGTTTGACAAACCTCACTTGGTAGATGGTACGCAAGTGTTTGACTGACCAAACACACATTACTATTGTTTATGCTAGACAATAGTGGCAAGGCAAAACATGCGTTAGCATGCAACAGTCAGCTTCGGTGTCGACCACTTATGTAAATAGTATAAATGACTAGCTATCATGACTATGCATGTGTGATTATGTTATCTGCAAACTTTATATTCAAACTGTGGTTTCAACATTTGTGAATGCTTAAACCTGTGTAATGCACCAACCTTTGTGTTGACTTGATTTACATGTTTTCTCAGGACGCTAAGGTACACAAGAAAGCAGGCATGGACTAGGAGATCGAGTCGCATGCATGTTTTTACATTTCTATTGTTTGGATTGAACAATTGGGATTTTGGTTTTGTAATTTATCTTTTACAACCGTTACATTTGTTATTGTTTTAAAACGCTTCCGCAAACTTTGAAAACTTTGATATTACAGTTTTAGATCAAAGTATGTTTTGAAAATTCATATAGAGGTCTTCGTTATGTCTAATGATCTGAGATCCTGGTTTGTCATGTCCCAAACGGTATGATTCCGTTAGTTGAAAATTGGGATGTGACAAAATGGGCCGGTTAGGTTTTTTGTTTGGCCCGGTGGGAATAGGGTGGTCGGACTAATGGCAGTTGCATGAACGCAGGTTTGGCCATCCATGGAGCAGCGAACCTGCTAACTAACTCCTTTAGGTTCGTGCCCATGTGATTGGACGATGATGACCGGTGAACCCCAAGGTTCGGTAGTGGTGGAAGGTTCGGCCAAGGTTCGCCTTGTAGGTTTGTCCCAGTAGGGTTTCAGCAAGGAGGGTTCGCCCCTGCAACAGGTTCGGCCATGGTTTCCGCATAGAAGGTTCGTGACAAGGTAACACCTAGGTTCGCCTAGGGTTCGGTCGAAGTAGTGCAACAGGTTCGGTGGTTGAGGATGAAGGTTCGGTTGAATAACAAGGTTCGCCGGGGTTTGTGGCACATGTTGGGGTTCGGCTGATGCCCTAGGGTTCGGCCAATGTGTTCTATGAACCCTAGGTTCGGCTGGTGGTACTTCGACCGGCTCCAAGACCCGCGAACCTGTTCATCATCCCCTTCCTTTGAGCTGTGATAACGTGGTCCCTTGATTGGTGTTATGCGAAGATGATGTTTCAACTGAAATATGATTCGAAGGGCATGGCTAGGGTCCGGTTATGTGTGTGAGTCGGATTAAAAGGGTACAAAACCCTAAATTTTCATAACTTCAAAACCAAATACCTCGAGATTTTGTGGGTAAATCTTCAGATCTGTTGTACTTCCTTGTAGAGGAGGTCGAGAGCTACGCGTGGACACTAAGAACGCCCGATTTCATCCACAAACGAGTGAGATACGAAGGATTGAAGGTTGAAATCTAGTGAAAGGTGGAAAACGAGTTGGGTGTTTTAGAGAGAGGTTGAAGGATGGTGAAATGAAAGAAATAGGCTCATTTAGCCTTTAAATACCCCGGGGTGTTCGGGTTCGTTTCGGTTGCTCGGTTTAATCTTCGTTGCGTTTCCGGAACGTTACGCGTAATTTGCGTGTTTTAAATTAAAAGAATTGTTATTTTCATTATTTTGATGAGTTTCAAAATTGTAAAACATAATTTATTTTATTTTATTAATTTAATGTCGTTCGTGACGTGTTTCGTTTTTCTTTTCGTTTCGTTTCGTCAGATCGCGCTACCATCGTGCGTATTTGTTCGAATCGATACCCGAACGAACACGATGGTGGTTTTGCTTTCCGACTTTTGTTTTCTACTTTTCAGTCACTATTTCAGAACGTTAAACTCACAAATATGTTTGTGTGAATCGTCACCCACGCAAACACGCTGTCAGTTCGCTATTCTGAAATAACACTGCAATTTGTGTTTGAATTGTGTTTAACATCCTATTTTCACATTGTTTTCGTACTGATTTGTCGTCCATCTGATTCCTGCCATCTATGGATATCAGATCGCAACCGACTTGTTCTTGTTATTTGCTTGAACACTGTTGTTTCTCTTGTTTCGTTGTATTATCTGTACTTAGGTTTTCGCCTAAATACTAACAACTACTGTTTATAATGAGTGTTGTACTTATGGCATTTAAGTTTAAACATAAATACGTACAACTGTTTCTTGTATTTTGAATTCTGTTAATACAAGCACTGTTCACAAACATGTATTTACACATAGTAAATAGTGAAAGTACACATACCGTACGGACTTGCCGGACGTTCTGGTACTGGATGTCACATAGACTCCCTGGCAGGTTACAATTTTAAGTGTTATTTAGATGCTTATAAAGGGTACCACCAGGTGCAAATGCGCAAAGCAGATGAAGAAAAAACATCTTTTCACACACCAAAAGGCATTTTTTGTTAAACTAAGATGTCCTTTGGTTTGAAAAATGCAGGTGCAACTTATCAGCGCCTGATTGACCGGGCCTTTAGTCACCAAGTGGGCCGAAACATGGAAGCTTACGTTGATGATTTAGTGATCAAAAGCCAGACCGAGGAAGCCATGCTGCAAGACATCGAAGAAACGTTTAATACTCTCCGAAACATCAACATGAAACTAAACCCACGGAAATGCTCTTTTGGGTTCCACGAAGGCAAATTCCCGGGGCACGTCGTAAGCAAGCAAGAGATCAAGGCTAACCCGGACAATATTTGTAACGACCCGATTTAACTTTTTATTTAATAATCGATATGTGATATAATATTAAGTTAAATTGTGTTGTTAAGTGTTGAGTAGTAGGTTAAATTTTATTCATTTGTAAATGATAAAAAAAGGGTAATTGAAAGATGAGGGGCTAAAACTGCCAATAGTTGAAAGTTTAATTAAAGGGGGGCATATATACTTGGTCAATGCTGGTCAAAGCCAGATTTTGTCTTGGAGATTAGAGGGGGGCGACAACCAGAGATAAGAACAAGCAAGAGAACCTTAAACTTGATCAAATTCAGCACTTAAACTTGCTTTGATCTTGAATGCAAGCTTGGATTTGTATTCCTTTTCAAATTTCTCATCTCTAGGTATGTAAATTTCATATGGGTTGTTGAATTTTCGTGGGTCTTAACATGGGGGTGGTTAGAGGATGATAAAACTCAAATTTTAGGTTGTTGGTGTAATCCAAATCAAGAGATGATGTTAGTAATGTGAGAAAACAACTAAATAATCATCTTGTATGTAAAATTGATTGAAAAACCTAGAGTTGGGGTTTTGGGGATTTCATGGGTTTTATGAATTCTATGAAGTTATGGAGTAAATGATAAATTTGGGGAATAGATGTTGTGTATGTTACATATGTGCAGAAATTTTGATCAAGATTCATAAAATGAGGATTTTGAGACTTTGTATATTTGAAATGAAATGAATGGGAATGTTGGCCTCTTAAAATATTGATGTTGTGGTGTCATAAAATTCTGCACATAAGGTGTTTGAGGAAATGCCTCAAACAACCTTAAGTACTCAAATGATTTGAGGTTTTGGTGAAATTAGGGGTAATGGCTAATTAACTTAATTTTATGATGGATAAGTATCAACTAGGTGTGATTAGCTAGAATGAAAGGAATTGATGGTGAATTGGGGATTTAGGAGAGTTGACTACCATAAAGTCAATGATGGTGATAATGGGTCAAATGGGTGTGAGTTGATTTTCTTGTGTGTTATTCCTAGAATTGAATGTGTATGTATGATTACATGATCTAGGAAGTGGAAATACAAACCAACGACTCGGTAAGGAGAAGGTTGAATCAAGTGGAACAAAGGATCAAGGTGAGTAAACCTATCCATGAATAAGCAACCATAAGACTTATGTATGTTTGTAAATGTTGAATTGTATGGATTACATACTGTGGTGTTTTGTAGTAGTTGTTGCTTATTATGTGGTGTGTGCATGAATTAAATTGATGTCAATATATGATAAATGATAATTGACACGTTTCATGTTTGGTGATCCACATTTGTGTGGAATATGATGTAAGACCACACTTTGGTGGCATTTGGGTGATGATCCACATTCGTGTGGAAGAGGGTATAAGTCCATACTTGTATGGCAAGGGTGATGATTCACATACGTGTGAAAGTTGGGGTATAATGACTAATGAGGGTCATGGGGATGATTCGCATTCGTGCGAAGGAAAAAGGATTGAAGTTAAAGGTGGTTTGGGAAAAACAAACCATTAGGTGATTATGTGAAAATATATGTTGAGGGTCACCAAGATAGGTTTGGGAACTTAAAAATATGTTTAAATGGTGTCATGAAGTTGATTTTTGTGTAAAAGAATGTCCGGGAATGATCCGGATCGAATCTGGAAGTGAAAACGCGAAAATTGTAGCTGCAGACCTGCAGTGGGCGTACCGTACGCCCAGAATGGGCGTATCATACGCCCAGAATCTTACACTACGCCCAGAAGTTTCTGTCAACGCTGGAATTTGGGCTACGGGTACGGTGGGCGTACCATACGCCGGGTTGGGCGTACCATACGCCCAGAATGGATTTTTTTGATTTTTGCTTCCTTTTAATTCGGTTAAGCACGGGGAGGTTAAGGGGTTAACTCACTTAGTCCTTTCGGACTAACACTTGATTGTTGGTAGATGTTTCAGGTTAAAGGTAGGCTCGGCTACGACTCAGAACGAATCAGACGGTTAAAAGGATCGAACCATGCTTTTGTAAAGATTAAGTCTATGGATTGTAAAGTTTAAAACTACACTTTTAACCTATTTGACATGTTTTGTAAATGATGAACAAGTCTAGTTAGTCTTGTTAAAGCGTTAAATGATTTTAGTTGAATTGTAAGGGTTTTAAAACATGTGAATCTGGGACCTAAATTTTGTAAATTCCGCAATTATGTTAAACGTTTTGTTATGAGAATTGGGGTGTCAAAAGTTGGTATCAGAGCCTTAGGTTTGAGTGAATCAAGTGTGTGACGACTCATTTGATCTCAAACTTTTGTGCTCTTGATATGGGGAGAAAGGTTCGATCCAAGTTCTGATCACGTAGCCGAAGACCTGAGGTTAGTAAGTGTGATTACATTTGATAAGTAAATGTAATTGATGTATATGTGTGATTGAAATTTCAATTGATATGTAACTGTAATTGATGTAATAAAGATTTGATACATTCGATATGTGAATGCATGTGATAAATATGTGATACGTGAACTGAAACTCTTAACCAAAGTTTTAGGCGATGAAGTTAACTAAATGAACATGTGATGAGGATATTATTATACCTGGCCAGTATAATCATATTCAAGTGACATGGTTATGACCTTAACGAATTCATTTGGAATTTTGGTAAAGACTAGTAGGTAAGGTGGTAGGAGTGTTGTTTGTAAAGTGATCTCTAGGATCACCAATTGTGGTTTACCTATGTACTATGATTCAAGTAGTGATACTAATGAACCACTTAAATTATTTCAGTCATAAATGGCTGATGAACATGATACCGGGGAGGGTAGTCATGCAGTAAATTGTGAAAGAGGAAGTGGCTAAAGCACTTCAAACTACCATCCCTACTTACATGGACGGGATGCAAGCTTCGTTACTAGACTCTATTCGACAAGAGTTTGCTACACTTAAAGCAAGTGGTGAGGTTGAACGACCTTCTAGGAAGGTGACCTACAAGGATTTTGTGGCATGTAAACCTGCAGAATTCAAAGGTGAAGTTGATCCACTACTAAGTCAAAGGTGGATAGCGGATATGGAAGGCACTTTCGAAACGTGTCATTGTGATGCGACAGATGAAGTCGTGTTTGCTGGAAATCAACTTAGATAGAGAGCTAAAGACTGGTGGGAACTCCTACGTAAGGAGAAAGGGAAAGAGGGTGTCAAAAGTCTAACTTGGGCTGAATTTAAGGAGTTATTCCTTAAACGGTTTTGCCCTCAAGCGGCTATTGATCGCATAACGGAGGAGTTCTTACATATGCGACAGAAAGATGAGAGCATAGACACCATCACTGCGGTGTTCTTTGACAAGGCAAGGTTTTGCCCTGATCTCTTGCAAACAGAGAGGATGTGGATAAACAGATACCATAGCATGTTGAATGCTAAGTATAGGGAATTTCTCACACCGTCAAAATGTGAGACCCTATCAGAACTTATTGATTGTGCAAGGGAACGAGAACTAGAGTTAAACCGACAAGAAGAAAGGGGGGAGAAGAGAAAAGCTGAAAAATAAGGGGGGTCTTCCAAGAAACCCAAGTTTTCGAACTCACCAAAGAAGTTTGCGGGTAGTCGTGAAGTTCGTCATTGCACTACTTGTGGAAGAAATCATTTGGGAGAGTGTTATGCTAAGTCAATGAATTGCTACAAATGTGGGAAGCAAGGTCATCTTGCTACTCAATGCACAAGTCCATTAAATTTGTGTTACAACTGTTATAAGCCTGGTCACAAGAAGAGTGAATGTCCAGAAATAAGAGGAGCAGCATCGAGTGGTGGTGATAATCGTTCTTTCAAGGGAAGCGGGAGTGGAAAGAAATTTGAAGTACCTAAACCAAAAGGTCGAGCTTTTCAAATTACTGTTGATGAGGCCAAGGATGCGGGGGATGTTGTAACAGGTACTTTTCTAGTAAATTATGTACCTGCTTATGTTTTGTTTAACTCGGGAGCTAGCAAATCTTTTGTATCCACAAAATTTACCCATCATACATCATTTGTATTAGAGAAACTAATTGCACCCTTAGAAATAGAAGTGGCAGATTCTAAGAGTTTCTTGGTGTTTGATGTGTACCGAAATTGTAAGATCACCATAGATGATGAGGATTACATGATTGATCTAATACCTATGCTGTTAGGAGAATTTGACGTGGTAGTGGGAATGGATTGGTTGTCCTCAAACCAAGCCAATATAGTTTGTAATCGAAAAATAATTCAATTGATGTCACCAAGTGGGAAGGAAGTAATCATCCATGGAGAAAAGAGAGATGGGATTGTGATTTGCTCAATAATTAAAGCCTTGAAGAATATCAATCGCGGAGGTAAGTCTTATCTAGCCTATGTGGTGGATGTGGAAAAAGAAGTGAAGAAATTAGAAGATATTCCTATTGTTAGAGATTTTCCGGATGTCTTCCCGGATGACTTGCCTGGGGTTCCTCCGGAAAGAGATGTTGAGTTCAGGATAGATTTGGTTCCTGGAGCTAAGCCAATAGCTAAAACTCCGTATCGATTGGCACCGACAGAAATGCAAGAGTTAATGACTCAAATACAAGAACTTCTTGACAAAGGTTTCATCCGTCCTAGCATCTCACCTTGGGGTGCTCCGGTGCTCTTTGTTAAGAAGAAAGATGGGAGTATGAGAATGTGTATCGATTACCGGGAATTGAACAAGTTAACTGTGAAGAACCGATACCCTCTACCTCGAATTGATGATCTTTTTGACCAGTTGCAAACGTGAGGCAGAGACGGTGTGAAATGTACCATTTACACCGATCATAAGAGCCTTAAGTATTTCTTTACTCAGAAAGAATTGAACATGAGGCAGAGACGGTGGTAAGAGTTAATCAAAGATTATGATTGTGAAATCCTCTACCATCCGGGAAAGGCAAACGTGGTTGCCGATGCTTTAAGTAGAAAGGAATATTCACCAATTAAGGTGAAGGTGATGAAAATTGTGGTTTCATCTGAAATCATAACTCAAATCAAAGAAGCACAGGTGGAGGCACTCAAGGAAGAAAATTGTAAGAGAGACCGAATAAAGGGGCAAATTCACAACTTGAATGAAGATGAGCGAGGCTTGAAGACAAGGTGGGGTCGGGTGTGGATACCTCCCACTTGTCCCTTCAAGCTGATTTTGTTGGAGGAAGCTCATAAGTCTAAGTACTCTATTCATCCGGGTGCCACCAAGATGTATTGTGATCTCCGGAGAAATTATTGGTGGCCGGGAATGAAAAGAGATATTGTGAAGTATGTGGAGAAATGTTTGACTTGCATGCAAGTAAAAGCTGAGCACCAGAAACCGTATGGCAAGTTACAACCGTTGGAGATTCCTTTATGGAAGTGGGAACATGTCACAATGGATCTAATCACTAAACTCCCTAAGACCAAAAAGGGACATGATACGATTTGGGTCATTGTTGACAGGTTGACGAAAAGTGCTCATTTTATTCCGATACGGGAGACTTATTCATCGGAGAAAATGGCAGAGGTATATATAAAGGAAGTGGTGTCACGACATGGGGTACCGGTATCTATTGTATCGGATAGAGACACTCGGTTTACCTCACACTTTTGGAGGAAATTTCAAGAGGAGTTAGGCACCAAACTCTTGCTGAGCACGGCGTATCATCCTCAAACGGATGGTCAGAGTGAAAGGACCATTCAAACTTTGGAGGATATGCTACATGCGTGTATTATTGATTTTGGGGGAAGTTGGGATGACTATTTGCCGTTGGCAGAATTTTCATACAATAATAGTTATCATGCTAGTCTTGGAATGCCGCCATATGAGATGCTTTATGGGAGGAAATGTCGTACCCCCGTTTGTTGGGATGAAGTCGGTCAACGAGAGATTGCAGAAAAAGAGGTAATCAAGGTGACCAATGTAAAGATTGATCAAATAAGAGCTCATTTGAAAGCGGCTCAAGACCGACAGAAATCGTACGCGGATAAAAGGAGAAGGCCGATAGAGTTCCAGGTGGGGGACTTTGTGTTGTTAAAAGTTTCTCCGTGGAAAGGAGTAATTCGTTTTCGTAAGCGTGGGAAGTTAAGTCCACGATTTATTGGTCCTTTTAGGATCATTGCTCGAGTTGGTGAAGTCGCGTATCGTCTAGAATTACCGGACGAGTTGAGTGGCATTCATAACACTTTTCATGTGTCTCATTTGAGAAAGTGTTTGGCGGACGAATCAGCGTATGTGCCATTGGAAGATATGGAAGTAGTAGACAAATTGAATTATGTGGAGAAACCGGTGGCAATATTAGACCGAAAGATAAAACGACTTAGAAACAAGTCGTTGAACCAAGTCAAGGTGCAATGGAAGAATAGACGAGGATCCGACACAACGTGGGAGTCGGAAGATGAAATGAAGAAATTCTATCCCTTTTTGTTTGATATGTAAACTAGTTTCGGGGACGAAACCCCGTTAAAGGGGGAAGAATTTGTAACGATCCGATTTAACTTTTTATTTAATAATCGATATGTGATATAATATTAAGTTAAATTGTGTTGTTAAGTGTTGAGTAGTAGTATTCATTTGTAAATGATAAAAAAAGGGTAATTGAAAGATGAGGGGCTAAAACTGCCAATAGTTGAAAGTTTAATTAAAGGGGGGGCATATATACTTGGTCAATGCTGGTCAAAGCCAGATTTTGTCTTGGAGATTAGAGGGGGGCGACAACCAGAGAGAAGAACAAGCAAGAGAATCTTAAACTTGATCAAATTCAGCACTTAAACTTGCTTTGATCTTGAATGCAAGCTTGGATTTGTATTCCTTTTCAAATTTCTCATCTCTAGGTATGTAAATTTCATATGGGTTGTTGAATTTTCGTGGGTCTTAACATGGGGGTGGTTAGAGGATGATAAAACTCAAATTTTAGGTTGTTGGTGTAATCCAAATCAAGAGATGATGTTAGTAATGTAAGAAAACAACTAAATAATCATCTTGTATGTAAAATTGATTGAAAAACCTAGAGTTGGGGTTTTGGGGATTTCATGGGTTTTATGAATTCTATGAAGTTATGGAGTAAATGATAAATTTGGGGAATAGATGTTGTGTATGTTACATATGTGCAGAAATTTTGATCAAGATTCATAAAATGAGGATTTTGAGACTTTGTATATTTGAAATGAAATGAATGGGAATGTTGGCCTCTTAAAATATTGATGTTGTGGTGTCATAAAATTCTGCACATAAGGTGTTTGAGGAAATGCCTCAAACAACCTTAAGTACTCAAATGATTTGAGGTTTTGGTGAAATTGGGGGTAATGGCTAATTAACTTAATTTTATGATGTATAAGTATCAACTAGGTGTGATTAGCTAGAATGAAAGGAATTGATGGTGAATTGGGGATTTAGGAGAGTTGACTACCATAAAGTCAATGATGGTGATAATGGGTCAAATGGGTGTGAGTTGATTTTCTTGTGTGTTATTCCTAGAATTGAATGTGTATGTATGATTACATGATCTAGGAAGTGGAAATACAAACCAAAGACTCGGTAAGGAGAAGGTTGAATCAAGTGGAACAAAGGATCAAGGTGAGTAAACCTATCCATGAATAAGCAACCATAAGACTTATGTATGTTTGTAAATGTTGAATTGTATGGATTACATACTGTGGTGTTTTGTAGTAGTTGTTGCTTATTATGTGGTGTGTGCATGAATTAAATTGATGTCAATATATGATAAATGATAATTGACACGTTTCATGTTTGGTGATCCACATTTGTGTGGAATATGATGTAAGACCACACTTTGGTGGCATTTGGGTGATGATCCACATTCGTGTGGAAGAGGGTATAAGTCCATACTTGTATGGCAAGGGTGATGATTCACATACGTGTGAAAGTTGGGGTATAATGACTAATGAGGGTCATGGGGATGATTCGCATTCGTGCGAAGGAAAAAGGATTGAAGTTAAAGGTGGTTTGGGAAAAACAAACCATTAGGTGATTATGTGAAAATATATGTTGAGGGTCACCAAGATAGGTTTGGGAACTTAAAAATATGTTTAAATGGTGTCATGAAGTTGATTTTTGTGTAAAAGAATGTCCGGGAATGATCCGGATCGAATCTGGAAGTGAAAACGCGAAAATTGTAGCTGCAGACCTGCAGTGGGCGTACCGTACGCCCAGAATGGGCGTATCATACGCCCAGAATCTTACACTACGCCCAGAAGTTTCTGTCAACGCTGGAATTTGGGCTACGGGTACGGTGGGCGTACCATACGCCGGGTTGGGCGTACCATACGCCCAGAATGGATTTTTTTGATTTTTGCTTCCTTTTAATTCGGTTAAGCACGGGGAGGTTAAGGGGTTAACTCACTTAGTCCTTTCGGACTAACACTTGATTGTTGGTAGATGTTTCAGGTCAAAGGTAGGCTTGGCTACGACTCAGAACGAATCAGACGGTTAAAAGGATCGAACCATGCTTTTGTAAAGATTAAGTCTATGGATTGTAAAGTTTAAAACTACACTTTTAACCTATTTGACATGTTTTGTAAATGATGAACAAGTCTAGTTAGTCTTGTTAAAGCGTTAAATGATTTTAGTTGAATTGTAAGGGTTTTAAAACATGTGAATCTGGGACCTAAATTTTGTAAATTCCGCAATTATGTTAAACGTTTTGTTATGAGAATTGGGGTGTCAAAAGTTGGTATCAGAGCCTTAGGTTTGAGTGAATCAAGTGTGTGACGACTCATTTGATCTCAAACTTTTGTGCTCTTGATATGGGGAGAAAGGTTCGATCCAAGTTCTGATCACGTAGCCGAAGACCTGAGGTTAGTAAGTGTGATTACATTTGATAAGTAAATGTAATTGATGTATATGTGTGATTGAAATTTCAATTGATATGTAACTGTAATTGATGTAATAAAGATTTGATACATTCGATATGTGAATGCATGTGATAAATATGTGATACGTGAACTGAAACTCTTAACCAAAGTTTTAGGCGATGAAGTTAACTAAATGAACATGTGATGAGGATATTATTATACCTGGCCAGTATAATCATATTCAAGTGACATGGTTATGACCTTAACGAATTCATTTGGAATTTTGGTAAAGACTAGTAGGTAAGGTGGTAGGAGTGTTGTTTGTAAAGTGATCTCTAGGATCACCAATTGTGGTTTACCTATGTACTATGATTCAAGTAGTGATACTAATGAACCACTTAAATTATTTCAGTCATAAATGGCTGATGAACATGATACCGGGGAGGGTAGTCATGCAGTAAATTGTGAAAGAGGAAGTGGCTAAAGCACTTCAAACTACCATCCCTACTTACATGGACGGGATGCAAGCTTCGTTACTAGACTCTATTCGACAAGAGTTTGCTACACTTAAAGCAAGTGGTGAGGTTGAACGACCTTCTAGGAAGGTGACCTACAAGGATTTTGTGGCATGTAAACCTGCAGAATTCAAAGGTGAAGTTGATCCACTACTAAGTCAAAGGTGGATAGCGGATATGGAAGGCACTTTCGAAACGTGTCATTGTGATGCGACAGATGAAGTCGTGTTTGCTGGAAATCAACTTAGATAGAGAGCTAAAGACTGGTGGGAACTCCTACGTAAGGAGAAAGGGAAAGAGGGTGTCAAAAGTCTAACTTGGGCTGAATTTAAGGAGTTATTCCTTAAACGGTTTTGCCCTCAAGCGGCTATTGATCGCATAACGGAGGAGTTCTTACATATGCGACAGAAAGATGAGAGCATAGACACCATCACTGCGGTGTTCTTTGACAAGGCAAGGTTTTGCCCTGATCTCTTGCAAACAGAGAGGATGTGGATAAACAGATACCATAGCATGTTGAATGCTAAGTATAGGGAATTTCTCACACCGTCAAAATGTGAGACCCTATCAGAACTTATTGATTGTGCAAGGGAACGAGAACTAGAGTTAAACCGACAAGAAGAAAGGGGGGAGAAGAGAAAAGCTGAAAAATAAGGGGGGTCTTCCAAGAAACCCAAGTTTTCGAACTCACCAAAGAAGTTTGCGGGTAGTCGTGAAGTTCGTCATTGCACTACTTGTGGAAGAAATCATTTGGGAGAGTGTTATGCTAAGTCAATGAATTGCTACAAATGTGGGAAGCAAGGTCATCTTGCTACTCAATGCACAAGTCCATTAAATTTGTGTTACAACTGTTATAAGCCTGGTCACAAGAAGAGTGAATGTCCAGAAATAAGAGGAGCAGCATCGAGTGGTGGTGATAATCGTTCTTTCAAGGGAAGCGGGAGTGGAAAGAAATTTGAAGTACCTAAACCAAAAGGTCGAGCTTTTCAAATTACTGTTGATGAGGCCAAGGATGCGGGGGATGTTGTAACAGGTACTTTTCTAGTAAATTATGTACCTGCTTATGTTTTGTTTGACTCGGGAGCTAGCAAATCTTTTGTATCCACAAAATTTACCCATCATACATCATTTGTATTAGAGAAACTAATTGCACCCTTAGAAATAGAAGTGGCAGATTCTAAGAGTTTCTTGGTGTTTGATGTGTACCGAAATTGTAAGATCACCATAGATGATGAGGATTACATGATTGATCTAATACCTATGCTGTTAGGAGAATTTGACGTGGTAGTGGGAATGGATTGGTTGTCCTCAAACCAAGCCAATATAGTTTGTAATCGAAAAATAATTCAATTGATGTCACCAAGTGGGAAGGAAGTAATCATCCATGGAGAAAAGAGAGATGGGATTGTGATTTGCTCAATAATTAAAGCCTTGAAGAATATCAATCGCGGAGGTAAGTCTTATCTAGCCTATGTGGTGGATGTGGAAAAAGAAGTGAAGAAATTAGAAGATATTCCTATTGTTAGAGATTTTCCGGATGTCTTCCCGGATGACTTGCCTGGGGTTCCTCCGGAAAGAGATGTTGAGTTCAGGATAGATTTGGTTCCTGGAGCTAAGCCAATAGCTAAAACTCCGTATCGATTGGCACCGACAGAAATGCAAGAGTTAATGACTCAAATACAAGAACTTCTTGACAAAGGTTTCATCCGTCCTAGCATCTCACCTTGAGGTGCTCCGGTGCTCTTTGTTAAGAAGAAAGATGGGAGTATGAGAATGTGTATCGATTACCGGGAATTGAACAAGTTAACTGTGAAGAACCGATACCCTCTACCTAGAATTGATGATCTTTTTGACCAGTTGCAAACGTGAGGCAGAGACGGTGTGAAATGTACCATTTACACCGATCATAAGAGCCTTAAGTATTTCTTTACTCAGAAAGAATTGAACATGAGGCAGAGACGGTGGTAAGAGTTAATCAAAGATTATGATTGTGAAATCCTCTACCATCCGGGAAAGGCAAACGTGGTTGCCGATGCTTTAAGTAGAAAGGAATATTCACCAATTAAGGTGAAGGTGATGAAAATTGTGGTTTCATCTGAAATCATAACTCAAATCAAAGAAGCACAGGTGGAGGCACTCAAGGAAGAAAATTGTAAGAGAGACCGAATAAAGGGGCAAATTCACAACTTGAATGAAGATGAGCGAGGCTTGAAGACAAGGTGGGGTCGGGTGTGGATACCTCCCACTTGTCCCTTCAAGCTGATTTTGTTGGAGGAAGCTCATAAGTCTAAGTACTCTATTCATCCGGGTGCCACCAAGATGTATTGTGATCTCCGGAGAAATTATTGGTGGCCGGGAATGAAAAGAGATATTGTGAAGTATGTGGAGAAATGTTTGACTTGCATGCAAGTAAAAGCTGAGCACCAGAAACCGTATGGCAAGTTACAACCGTTGGAGATTCCTTTATGGAAGTGGGAACATGTCACAATGGATCTAATCACTAAACTCCCTAAGACCAAAAAGGGACATGATACGATTTGGGTCATTGTTGACAGGTTGACGAAAAGTGCTCATTTTATTCCGATACGGGAGACTTATTCATCGGAGAAAATGGCAGAGGTATATATAAAGGAAGTGGTGTCACGACATGGGGTACCGGTATCTATTGTATCGGATAGAGACACTCGGTTTACCTCACACTTTTGAAGGAAATTTCAAGAGGAGTTAGGCACCAAACTCTTGCTGAGCACGGCGTATCATCCTCAAACGGATGGTCAGAGTGAAAGGACCATTCAAACTTTGAAGGATATGCTACGTGCGTGTATTATTGATTTTGGGGGAAGTTGGGATGACTATTTGCCGTTGGCAGAATTTTCATACAATAATAGTTATCATGCTAGTCTTGGAATGCCGCCATATGAGATGCTTTATGGGAGGAAATGTCGTACCCCCGTTTGTTGGGATGAAGTCGGTCAACGAGAGATTGCAGAAAAAGAGGTAATCAAGGTGACCAATGCAAAGATTGATCAAATAAGAGCTCATTTGAAAGCGGCTCAAGACCGACAGAAATCGTACGCGGATAAAAGGAGAAGGCCGATAGAGTTCCAGGTGGGGGACTTTGTGTTGTTAAAAGTTTCTCCGTGGAAAGGAGTAATTCGTTTTCGTAAGCGTGGGAAGTTAAGTCCACGATTTATTGGTCCTTTTAGGATCATTGCTCGAGTTGGTGAAGTCGCGTATCGTCTAGAATTACCGGACGAGTTGAGTGGCATTCATAACACTTTTCATGTGTCTCATTTGAGAAAGTGTTTGGCGGACGAATCAGCGTATGTGCCATTGGAAGATGTGGAAGTAGTAGACAAATTGAATTATGTGGAGAAACCGGTGGCAATATTAGACCGAAAGATAAAACGACTTAGAAACAAGTCGTTGAACCAAGTCAAGGTGCAATGGAAGAATAGACGAGGATCCGACACAACGTGGGAGTCGGAAGATGAAATGAAGAAATTCTATCCCTTTTTGTTTGATACGTAAACTAGTTTCGGGGACGAAACCCCGTTAAGGGGGGAAGAATTTGTAACGACCCGATTTAACTTTTTATTTAATAATCGATATGTGATATAATATTAAGTTAAATTGTCTTGTTAAGTGTTGAGTAGTAGGTTAAATTTTATTCATTTGTAAATGATAAAAAAAGGGTAATTGAAAGATGAGGGGCTAAAACTGCCAATAGTTGAAAGTTTAATTAAAGGGGGGGCATATATACTTGGTCAATGCTGGTCAAAGCCCGATTTTGTCTTGGAGATTAGAGGGGGGCGACAACCAGAGAGAAGAACAAGCAAGAGAACCTTAAACTTGATCAAATTCAGCACTTAAACTTGCTTTGATCTTGAATGCAAGCTTGGATTTGTATTCCTTTTCAAATTTCTCATCTCTAGGTATGTAAATTTCATATGGGTTGTTGAATTTTCGTGGGTCTTAACATGGGGTGGTTAGAGGATGATAAAACTCAAATTTTAGGTTGTTGGTGTAATCCAAATCAAGAGATGATGTTAGTAATGTGAGAAAACAACTAAATAATCATCTTGTATGTAAAATTGATTGAAAAACCTAGAGTTGGGGTTTTGGGGATTTCATGGGTTTTATGAATTCTATGAAGTTATGGAGTAAATGATAAATTTGGGGAATAGATGTTGTGTATGTTACATATGTGCAGAAATTTTGATCAAGATTCATAAAATGAGGATTTTGAGACTTTGTATATTTGAAATGAAATGAATGGGAATGTTGGCCTCTTAAAATATTGATGTTGTGGTGTCATAAAATTCTGCACATAAGGTGTTTGAGGAAATGCCTCAAACAACCTTAAGTACTCAAATGATTTGAGGTTTTGGTGAAATTGGGGGTAATGGCTAATTAACTTAATTTTATGATGTATAAGTATCAACTAGGTGTGATTAGCTAGAATGAAAGGAATTGATGGTGAATTTGGGATTTAGGAGAGTTGACTACCATAAAGTCAATGATGGTGATAATGGGTCAAATGGGTGTGAGTTGATTTTCTTGTGTGTTATTCCTAGAATTGAATGTGTATGTATGATTACATGATCTAGGAAGTGGAAATACAAACCAACGACTCGGTAAGGAGAAGGTTGAATCAAGTGGAACAAAGGATCAAGGTGAGTAAACCTATCCATGAATAAGCAACCATAAGACTTATGTATGTTTGTAAATGTTGAATTGTATGGATTACATACTGTGGTGTTTTGTAGTAGTTGTTGCTTATTATGTGGTGTGTGCATGAATTAAATTGATGTCAATATATGATAAATGATAATTGACACGTTTCATGTTTGGTGATCCACATTTGTGTGGAATATGATGTAAGACCACACTTTGGTGGCATTTGGGTGATGATCCACATTCGTGTGGAAAAGGGTATAAGTCCATACTTGTATGGCAAGGGTGATGATTCACATACGTGTGAAAGTTGGGGTATAATGACTAATGAGGGTCATGGGGATGATTCGCATTCGTGCGAAGGAAAAAGGATTGAAGTTAAAGGTGGTTTGGGAAAAACAAACCATTAGGTGATTATGTGAAAATATATGTTGAGGGTCACCAAGATAGGTTTGGGAACTTAAAAATATGTTTAAATGGTGTCAAGAAGTTGATTTTTGTGTAAAAGAATGTCCGGGAATGATCCGGATCGTATCTGGAAGTGAAAACGCGAAAATTGTAGCTGCAGACCTGCAGTGGGCGTACCATACGCCCAGAATGGGCGTATCATACGCCCAGAATCTTACACTACGCCCAGAAGTTTCTGTCAACGCTGGAATTTGGGCTACGGGTACGGTGGGCGTACCATACGCCGGGTTGGGCGTACCATACGCCGAGAATGGATTTTTTTGATTTTTGCTTCCATTTAATTCGGTTAAGCACGGGGAGGTTAAGGGGTTAACTCACTTAGTCCTTTCGGACTAACACTTGATTGTTGGTGGATGTTTCAGGTCAAAGGTAGGCTCGGCTACGACTCAGAACGAATCAGACGGTTAAAAGGATCGAACCATGCTTTTGTAAAGATTAAGTCTATGGATTGTAAAGTTTAAAACTACACTTTTAACCTATTTGACATGTTTTGTAAATGATGAACAAGTCTAGTTAGTCTTGTTAAAGCGTTAAATGATTTTAGTTGAATTGTAAGGATTTTAAAACATGTGAATCTGGGACCTAAATTTTGTAAATTCCGCAATTATGTTAAACGTTTTGTTATGAGAATTGGGGTGTCAAAATATTCGAGCAATTCAACAGATGACCTCGCCGAGAAGCAGAAGAGATGTCCAGAGCCTCAATGGTAAGTTAGGAGCATTACACCGCTTCCTTTCAAAACTAGCCGAACGATCTTTGCCATTTTTCAAAACTTTAAAAGGCTTTGCTAAAAACTTTGATTGGCCTGATGAAGCAGAACGAGCTTTTCAAGACATGAAGGCACATATAGCAGATTTACCAGCACTCATTGCTCCCCGAGTGGGGGAAGAACTGCTGATCTATGTCGCCGCCAGTAATGAAGCCTTCAGTTCTGTCCTGGTTGCCGAAAGGCATGGGCAATAGGAACCTGTGTACTTCGTAAGCAAGGTGCTTAAGGAAGCAGAAACAAGGTATCCGCCGTTGGAAAACACAGTGCTGGCCGTGATACACACCGCCAGACGTTTAAGAAGATACTTCCAGGCGTATTTAATCAAGGTCATGACAAATCAACCCCTGAGGGAGGTGCTAGCAAAACCGGAAAATTCCGGCCGCCTTGCTAAATGGGCGGTTGGGTTAGGCGAACATGGCCTCACGTATCATCCAAGAGCCGCGATCAAAGGGCAGGTCCTGGCCGACTTTTTGGTCGAGGGGACACTTATGGACGACAAGCCGGTCCTTGAAATATCCAAGATGGTCAAAAGCCCAGTTCAGGGATGGCAGTTATTCACAGACGGGGCAGCTAGTGTCGAGGGTTCGGGAGCAGGCCTCCTGTTAATCAACCCTAAAGGAACCGAGCTGACTTATGCCATTCGCCTCAATTTTCCTTGCACCAACAATGAAGCGGAGTATGAAGCCCTTTTTGGCGGGGCTGCGTTTGGCTCTAAGGATGCAAGTCACTCACCTCCAAGTATTTGTTGACTCATTATTGGTAGCTAACCAGGTGAATGGCAGTTATGAAGCTAAAGAACAAACCATGAAGGCCTATGTCAGTCAAGCAAAACAGTTGAAAACTCTGTTCAAAGAATGTCAGTTAACTCAGGTTTCTCGAAGCCAGAATAAGAAGGCGGATGCCTTAAGCAAGCTAGCATCTCTAGCTTTTGCACACCTCACCAAGAAGGTATTGGTAGAAGTATTGCAAACCCGTTCCACAGATAGTACTCCGGTGCACGAGGTCCAGGAAGAGGAGGATACCTGGATGACACCCATCTTGGTTTACCTCAGCCAAGGTATTCTACCAAAAAACAAGGATGAGGCAGAACGAGTCAAGATCAAGTCTGAGCAATACACGGTGAAAGGGGGCTGTTGTTTAATAAGTCTTATCTAGCCCCTCTCCTACGTTGTGTGGGTCCCGAGCAAAGCAACTATCTCATCCGGGAGGTGCATGAGGGTATTTGCGGCAATCATGCAGGGCAAAGAACAGTAGTAGCTAAGCTGATGAACCTGGGATTCTACTGGCCTACCATGCACAAGGACACCCTGGCCGAGCTGCGTAAATGTGAAGCATGCCAACTGCATGCTCCCATTCAAAATACACCAAAGTACGACCTAGTCACAATCTCCTATGCATGGCCCTTCCACAAGTGGGGAATGGACATCGTGGGCCCTTTCCCAGCTAGTAAAGGCGGGGTTAAATTCCTGTTGGTGGCAGTAGATTACTTTACGAAGTGGCCTGAAGTGTGGGCCCTGGCATCCATTACAGGAAAGCAGATCATCCGTTTCTTCTGGGAATGCATCATATGCCGTTTTGGACTCCCTGGTGTGATCATCACGGATAACGGGAAGCAGTTCGAGGCTGATCCTTTCAAAACATGGTGTGCGGAACTACAAATCCGCCAGATTTTCACTTCTGTTGCCCATCCTCAAGCAAATGGGCAAGTTGAACGGATGAACAGAAGTATTGTTGAGGGGCTCAAAACACGGTTGGGCAGATATGGCAAGGATTGGCTGAGCGAATTACCAAGCGTGCTATGGGCAATCCGAACTATCGAGAAGACTAGCCATGGCAAGTCACCATTCAGTCTCGTGTATGGTTCTGAGGCAGTCATCCCGGCAGAGCTAGGGGTCATATCTCCTAGAAAGCACTTGTTCAACACCGGTAGCAACAATCAAGAGATATGCCTTAATCTCGACTTACTCACAGAAGAGCGTGAACAGGCCAGTATCCGGGAAACTCAATATAAGCAACAGTTGGAGAGGTACTACAACACCAAAGTCAAACCAGAAAATTTCAAGCCTGGGGATTTGGTTCTCCGAAAAACTGAAGCCAGTCGAAAAGAGGATACAGGGAAAATGGTACCTAAATGGGAAGGGCCCTATCGTATTGCAGAAGTTCATCAGAAGGGCTCTTACAAGCTCAGAGATATGCAAAACAAACCCATTCCAAGGTATTGGAATGCGGCAAACCTAAGGCGTTTCTACATTTAAGCGTCCAATGTCACGCATGTTTCTTTTTTGGTTAACTTTGCAAGTTCCTAAAGAGTCATTTTGTAAGGCATTTAAGGCCATCGTTATTAAGTAATGAAACATGTGTATTTATCTTCTATTTTGTTTTGTTAAACTACCAAAACGCACAATTTATACACTTCGTTACATTACATATTCCATAGGATCCAGCCTTGTCCTACCTATGCTGTAAAGGTTGAGCCCTTGTAAAAAATCGCTCCATGGGATCCAGCCTTGTCCTACCCATGCCCATATATATTCATACCCCATGCCCAACCAGCTTTCACAAGGAAGCTAATGGGTGCCCAAGGCTGATCACCTTGGTAACAAACATCGGCAATAATGCACAAGGTATTCACCAAGCATAGTCAATACATATTAACCACAACACATCCACGATTAATTCAACCAACCATCTACCATAGTTCATACATAACATAAAATACCATCAAAACAACTAAAGGAGTTTCAAGTTTGATAACAGACACATCAAATTACCACAAAACATTAATATAGCTAATTTGATAACAGCGCTTCCATCACTCGTCCGCTTTCCCTGCGCCATCCCCGGCACTTTCTTTTGCAACAGAAGCAGGTGATTCCCTCGCCACAGAGGAAGACAAACCCTTCACAGCAGTGGCTGGAGTAGCCAACAAGGAACCTGCAGGAGGACGAGGGGGAAGCACGGATGACCCAGGGGTAATCAAGCTTGCTTGGCTGGTACTCAGCGGCCTCCTAAAGCAACTTCCTCTTCAATATTCAACGGCATTATACCCTGCAAGTTTGCAATAGTGATAAAAGGGTTTTGAGACACTTGATACAGATAGGGAAAGTGGGCACCCTCAAAAGACTTCACAGCTTGCAGAAGCTTCCCTTTTGCATCCGGAGCATACTGGGCACTGCATCCATGGGTTTCCCAGCACCAACATATTGATACCCAGCATGAGCCCCGGATGAAAACCCATAGCCGTGTGCGGCTTTCTGGACAGCAGCCAAGGGAGTTAGAAATTCTGGGCTCCGGCGTAGCAAGCCCATCACATGTTTGAAGCCTTGGGTGATAAGCCACTCCCGGTCTTTGGACATTTCCTCTACACGTTTGGTCAGAAATTGGTTCTGTTGCAGCATGTTGCCCAGCGCTACTTTCATCTTGTTATCCTCAGCCTTAAACATATTTTGATCCTCATTAAGCGCAACACACCCTTCCTCCAGAAGAGCCATCTCCCTAGCAATCTCTTCCTTGGCATCGTCCAGGGCTGCTTCCTTCTCCCGCAAACCTTTGTCTAGCTCTTCAAAATGTGCAGCCCGGTCAATTTTTTCTTTCTCCAACTTGATCACCTGTTCCTGAAGAACCAACACTCGACTAGCCTCGGTAGATAACCGCGAAGAAAGTTGGGCAGCCTCGCGATCATACTTCTCATAACTCGCACCCCAGCGTTCCATTGCTTCGGTGATGTGGGAGCCAAGCTGCACATAATGGCTGCACAGCCCATCAATAACAGACGATACACTTAACGAACCCATAGCATCTTTTTGACCTAGGGTCACCATACCCGCGGTGACTGCACGGCACACACCAACATCCGTGAACAAATCCCTGGTGCGAACACCCCTTTTAGGAACATGCGGCTGTTGAGCAAGACCCTCTACTTGGGGTGCCACACCCACGCCAATTGTCTCCAATGCTTGAACAGCAGCAGCCTCACCAATGGGCATATCCCAATCATAATCATCTATACCAACAGTAGGAGACGAAGGATGTGATAAGTTCTGAGTTTTATCCACATTATCAGACATCTCGGTTTTACCCTTACCAGACCGGGTCTTCATCGTTTTCGCAGGAACTAATGCAGAAGGCTCAGTCACAGCCTTGTTTTTCTTCACCTTTACAACCTCACAATCAGACTCATCCTCCTCAAGAGAAAATGGAGGAAGATCATTCCGCATAGCCCCATCATCAGGGAGCACACTGACATAATCCTGCCCAGTATACACAGTCCGGATATGGCTAGTCACCACGTTTTCTTCACCTTCCTGTAGCTGCTTGGAAGAACTCTCCACATCAGAGTTTGTATCTAGCTTCATCAAATCCAATAACCCCATTTCTACAAAGTATTACAAATCAAGTTAAACTATGAAATTCATTCAAGCATAACAGTTCAATCTAAGGAGGGACCCCAAGTACAAACAACATACCAACGCCATGGCGGCGGAAGGACGGACGGTACCCAGGAAGAGCCCATTTCCCACTTAGACCAGCAAGCACAAGCAAATCTTCCGGGAAAGGACGGACGTGTGTTTTATTACTTGTCAATAATCGATAATGGTCCACATGAACGGTGGGGTTCCTGAGGCACAGTTCAAATAAAAACTCGGTGGAATCACGCAGCGTGGGCGAAAAAGGGAGGAGAGCGGCAAAAACCCAGAAAAATTTGGATTTCCAATTTTTTACGCTAGGATTCGAAGGATAGAAAAGCTTAGCACCCGGCCCTTTTCGTTGCTGAATGGTCAACCAGTCGCCATTTTTGGCCAGGTGATAAAAACAGCGAAACATGGCAACGGTGGGCGTCGCCCCCAATGCTTTGCATGCCATCTCAAAATGAATCATTTTACTAACCCCTATGGGCGCTAGTTGGCAAGGAACAACCCGATAATACTCTAGAAAATTGATAAAGAAGACAGAGAAGGGGAGACGCAAATTGGCAAACTCGAAATAACGGGTGTACAAAGCTATGCTGCCAGAAGGGCAATCTAGCACACTCTGATTATTCGCAGGAAGCACGGGGCATAGTTCAGGGCCAATATCATATAACTCACAAAATTCACGAAATTCCGGCTCTCCCATCTCTGATAAGCGCTCCACATGTCAAAACGGCCGGCCATTGGCGGTAAACAGAATCGAAGAAACAATAAGAAAATGAAACGAAAACAAGGAAGGTGGTAAGAGGACTAACCTGCGCAAACAAGGAAACAGAATCGGTGCCTCAATAATGGAGATGGTGGCTTTTATTTCAAAAATTAAAAACTAAAATGATGAACTCCCCCTAGGAAGTCGGAACTGGCAGCGGACACGACTGATTAGATGGGTAACCGCTGCATCAGAGCGCCTTGAGCGGCGGGAAGATCTTTCCGCTTTTTTCCTTAGCCAACGAATATTCCCGCCGTGCTCACACTTAGCCGGGCATATATATATAAAGGAATCCTTAAGGTACAACAATAAGTCACGACTCTATAACACTACGATCATTAAAAAGCCGTGACTGGGGGCTGATGACGGGAGTAGCCTGGATAGAACAATCGCCATACAACACAACTTATCCGGGATACGAAATATCAGGGATACCACCTGACAAGGATTCATGGTCAACGCCTTGAATCCCCAAAGCCCGGATAAGACTTCACCGATGAAAAGCAGCGGAAGTCAATAAACAGGAAAGAACCAAAAAGGAGATCCTTGCAAAAGAAAGATTCTCCCTTTTGTGGTAAATTGTCTAATCTGATGTCAGGATAAAAGACAGTCTGCATAAAGCAAAATGTCACATAAACCATGTCAATCACACTCTTACATAAAGATAGAAATATTCACAATACCAAGGTCAAGCTCCACAAACTATGGAAGATAACCTTCTACAAAAGGAAGATTGCACCCTGCACATTCTCATCCAAGTCAAGTATAAATACTAGACTCAAGAAGAAGAAAGGGTAAGTTCAAAAACACTATTTTTCACTCTCTGCAATTTCCCTACTCTCATATTCGTTCAAAGAACATCCACTTACTCTCACGCCGGAGTCTTGACCACAGGAGATCCCTCCTGTGGTGAGGCTAACTGTGTTCTTTGTTGTGTCTTAGCAGGGACCCGAGGAGCAATCAGGATCCGAGAGCCTTTGAAGCAACATTTTTCAATTAAATACATCTTTCACGTATTAAATAACAAATATAAATACTAAATATATTCTTATTATTTCTAATATAAAAAATAGGTTTTTCAACATATTATAAAAGTTTTATATTTTTTACGTTAAATACATAATCCTTTTTTCTAAATTTTCCTTGATTAACTCATATTCCTGATATAAATTTAATGTGAGTTATATTAACTTACGGTAATGGGCTACTACCATGAGTGATAAAAGCAACACTAACCGGAAATCATCGATGTCATTATATAACTAGCTTTTAATATGTATTTCTGTCTTTAGAATCTATCCCTTAACTTAAGTTTTTAATGTTATACTTACACCTAAATTGCAATGTTGATGCTGATCAACCGATATCTCCAACCTCTTTTATAATTTTTTTGTTAACTACAAATAGATTTCTAGAATGAGTAACTTTTCTTTTACTAACTTAATATTTCTTTCTCTATTTTCTTTTATTTTTTTAATGTGTTAGATATAGAGAATTTTTTCCAAACTTTTCTTGATTGTGACTTATATCAACTGACGGTAATTATTGGTATAGTAAGGAATCAAAACGACACTAACTAGAGAACATCAATGTCATTATACATCTTCTCCGTTCAATGTCGTTAAAATCGGACCACATTAGGAACTGATGAGGTAACCGGTCCAAAATAGGGTGCTCTCTTCAATGTCAAATCTACCGGCTGGTCAAGCTGATTGCTGGTTAGACTAGGAACCGGTTAATACGTTGGTGTTATTTTTCACTAAAATCCAAAGTATAAAACGTTTAAGCCAAACCCTATATTTTTTTAACATAATCATATTTGTTTGAGCATGTATTATGTTTGTTTACGCTTGTTTATAATTTATCTTTTTTATTTCCGTTTTGTACTTTTTAAGTATTAATTTATGATGTAATCTAGTTCTTTAATCTGGCATGATAGGTCCAATCAGTGAACCAGTATGATATTGGGTTCAATGTTCGGTCTGATTATGAAAACATTGATTTTTATATGTGTTTCGTCATTCATAACTAAGTCAAAACTCATCTCTTAAATTTATAAAATATTAAAATTCTAAAGTTTTGTAGCCTGTTCACTAGTGGGACCGGTTTATAGTTTTGTATTTTGTATTTTTTTTAACTAAAACCTAAAGGATGAAACAGTATAGCCAAACCCTATATATTTTTTAAAAATCATTATGCTAGTTTAAACATTAATTATGTTTGTTTAGATGTGTTTATAATTGTATAACTTTTTTGGAATATTTTACATATGTATTATGTCATCCTGTTTTTAAATTCAGTACGATCAGTAACCAATAAAACGTCTTATTTGACATGTGATCCGGTTATGAAAACATTGGTGGCAACATGCAGTAAGCTAAAAGCCTAGTTAACAGGGACGAAGCTTGAATTTTTTGTGTAGGGGGCCGACCCTTAATATAAAATTTTTTGGAAGAAAAACCAAGGGGGCCGGACTCTATTAGTATAACATTTTCCGAACAAATCCTACTACATACCTGCTTCTGAGCCGAAAAATAGCAGTGGTCGGGGCCCCCAGGCCCTCATTATCCTTCGTCCTTGCTAGTTAATATGAAAACCAATCTATTATTCTATTGAGCCTTGAAACGAAACAAGGGCTTTTATAATTTTAGTATGATAATCGACTAAATTTGGAAAAATAAAATTATTATTCTATCAAATGAGGATAATTTATTTTACAACACTATTATTAGTTTCAACAATACAAAAGGTACAACTAAACCAAAACAGAAATGTCATAGTCATACTATACACATGAAATCGGCACGCGTTTTACATAAAAAAAAAAGGTATTATTAAAAGTTTTATTTATAATGATTTGATATAACCTCTCTTACCAAATCTAGTAGATAAGAATGGGAGACATATATTTTGAGCATGCAAAAGCAGGCAAGCGTCGACCCCAGTTAGAGCAGCTGAGGCAGTGACGAAGCTTGACCAAAATCTTAGGAGGGCAAAATAATTTTTTTTTCAGGGGGACGATATAAAGGTTTTTAAAAAATTTTACACTACGTATTGAAAAAAATACACTACTACACAAAAAAACAGGGGGGTGGTCCCCCCTAGTCTTAACAGACCGGTAGACAGACGAAGCCTTCCCTTCAAATAAAGATGTCTCCAATGCAACTCTCCTCGGAAACACTTATTGTGGAGTTTAGAAGCATACATAAAAGAACGTGTGATGAACAATTATGTATGATTTTCTAGAATTACACATCTATGATGACATGGTTGAGGATAGATGTCCGTAAAGACGTAAGATTAATGCTAAAGATGTTAGGATAAAACATAGATGTAGTGTAACAGTATGTTAAGAACATAGATTTTTATCATTTTTTTAAGAATTTTGCATGTTTCTGATTTAACTTTATTTATATAAATGTGTCTATTCTCTAATATTATATCTAAAGTTATTATGCTATGAAGATATTATGTTATTCATATGTGACAATTTATTATGTCACCATTTCACTTAATTAGTAGCTCTTTGCCTCTTTATATTTATATGATTGTTTCTTACTAGATTAAATTTGTTTGCACTAAATCAGAAACCTCTCTATAAATAAACATCCCTTTATCAACAGAAAATAGTAATGTCTGTTTAAATCATAAATTTTTAGACCTTACAAATAGTGAGATTTTTTTTTTATTTTTTTTTTGAACGGCGAAGGTCTCAATCGTGTGAGCCCAGTGTTTTCAAGCCATGTCACCAAGTTCTAGTTACCTGGAACTCTCATGAGCCACCACAACCACCCCAGGAGGAAACCACACTAGGAAAACCTCCTGACGCTCCTCAGACCCATTTTTCGCTGCGGGAGGGATTTCAGATTTGAACCCAAGGCCTCTCACATGAAAGAATCTCAGGGTACCATTGAGACATTGCCTCATTGGTAGATTTTTTTTATTTGATTAATTGTTTGATTGATATCTTAGCAACTTTGTAATAACCTAATAAAATTATATATAATTTTTTTATTTAATTATTTAATACTACAAGCTTTTGATACTATAAAGTAATATTTAAGGATAACTGTTTAATGCAACAATAATTTATTAAATTAAAATTTAATTTTAAGTACGTGATGTAATAAAAATTTATTAAAGTAAATCAAAAGACATGAAAAAAATAATTTTGATACTAAAAAATAATCAAAAAAAAAAAAAACGCACAAGGGAAGGGGCGGCCCAAAGTATTTGACCACTACCTAAGTACCTAGCATCTACTTTTAAGAAAACTTTAAAGATAGATATCGACACCATGATAAAATTAAACTAAATTATTAGTCCAACTCACACCATCCTAACATGTTTAACCATACTAAGGTTATGTATTAGGGTGGTGTTAAACTTACACCCCAAAAGCATGTCTACACACCCCACATACGCCACGTAGTGGCCACTACGGGGCGTTTTGGTACGGCTTGTACTATCTTGGTCAAACGACAGTGGCTATTATTAGACCTAAACGCCCCTTATTGGCCACTACGGGGCGTATTGGTACGATATTCTGAAAAAGTTCCGACAGTGTCAGTTGATTAGACCCAAACGTCACGTAGTGGTCACTACAGGGCGTTTGATATACACACATATTGCGTTACAATATCAAACGTTCACTCGAATCACTTGACGTATAGTTGATCGTGTTTCTCTTGTTTCGTTTATTAGAATATCTACATTCTACACCCATATTTTTGATTTGAAATATGTCTTGGTGGGACGGAGACTTTTTCTTCGGTCAATATTCCGACGTTTCGCGTGTGGCTGAAACTTATCAGGTATGAAACTGTATATAGTTGTTTTTATTGTTAATCAAATGACAAACTAATCATAATGCTTTTAAGGATGAGACTGGTGTGCAATCATCTGAAGCCACAAATTGACCAGTATTGCTAGATCTTAACAAAGAAGTTGCGGGTCAAACTTCGTACTGGCAGTTTGATTTGAACCAGGAACCTTGTGTTGATGAAGACGTTAACAGGGAATGTTACGCTGGTGAACAATCACACCCACACCCACCCCAAGTTGCGGTTAAGGAGGAAGGAGCTGACGTTTTATATCAAAATATGGACTGAAATACCAATGAGGTAATATATTTTTCACTTGTTTTTAGTTAGATGGACATTAGTTTAATGACAACATTGTTTTCAGATATTCATTTCTGTGGAGGAGCTGATGGCATGGGTGAAAAGTAGAGCCCTTGATAATGGATACGTCATAGTTACCGGACGATTTAAGAAAAAGAAGGGGACCGATGAGGTCAACAAAATATGGCTTGTGTGTGATCGTGGTGGTGAACACAATAGTACAGCCATCTTAAGGCGTATCGGTAGCAAAAAAAATCGGCTGTCCTTTTAAATTAATAGGGATATACGACACTGATTCTTATGGTTGGAAGCTTCAGGTCAGAAATGACAAACACAACCATGAACCTGCTCAAAATCTTGTTTGTTACAAGATTGTCCGAGCAGGAACAAAACATGATACATCATCTGACTGAGCAACACATGGAGCCACGCAACATACTTTCCAGCCTAAAGAAGCAGAATCCCGACAACGTCTCCATCCGTAGAGATGTATACAATGCGCAGCAAAAATTTAAAAATAAACAAAAAGTCGGATCAACCCCAATGCAGGTCTCATAGAACCTGCTGCATACTAAGAATTACGTATACTATACTCGCGAAAATTCCGAAATAAATGTCGTGGAGTAGATTTTCTTTTAACATAAAAAATCATACACCTGGTGGCGTGCGTTCCCACATGTTCTTATGATCGACGCGACTTACAAGACTAACATGTACAAACTTCCTTTTGTACAGATAGTTGGTGTTACCTCAACACACCATACGTTTTGTATTGCACACGCGTTCGTGAGTAAAGAAAAAGAGGAAAATTATCATTGGGTTCTAGAACGGGAAAAAGATATGCTAGATAAGTGTATGGAGCCCCGCGTGATAATAACCAACAGAGACCTTGCTTTGATGAATGCATGTCGTAAGGTCTTTCCGCACGCTTCCAGGTATTTATGCAGGTGGCACATAAGCGAAAATATCGCAAAACACTGCAAGGCGAGTTTTTCAGACGGTGATTGGAAAAAGTTTAAGGGTCGTTGGGGGAATTTGTGTGACTCTTCGTCGCCAGAAATTTACGATTATAACTACAACCGTCTGTACCAACAGCTCGTCGCAGAT